>CALSEM010000096.1:0-15421 GCA_943735885.1 Stelis phaeoptera
GTTTTGGTGCACGAAACGCACGTTTTGCGTTAAAACTGTGCAAAAGCAGCGATTTGGTGCACGAAACGCACGTTTCTCGCCAAAACGGAGCAAAAGCGGCGATTCGGTGCGTGAAACGCACGTTTCGCTGCAAAAGCGGCGTTTTGGCGCAAGAAACGCACGTTTGGCGTCAAAACTGTGCAAAAGCAGCGATTTGGTGCGCGAAACGCACGTTTCTCGCTAAAACGGAGCAAAAGCGGCGATTCGGTGCATGAAACGCACGTTTCGCTGCAAACGCGGCGTTTTGGTGCACGAAACGCACGTTTAGCGTCAAAACTGTGCAAAAGCAGCGATTTGGTGCACGAAAAGCACGTTTCGCTGCAAAAGCGGCGTTTTGGTGCACGAAACGCACGTTTAGCGTCAAAACTGTGCAAAAGCAGCGATTTGGTGCACGAAACGCACGTTTCGTTGCAAAAGCGGCGTTTTGGTGCACGAAACGCACGTTTTGCGTCAAAACTGTGCAAAAGCAGCGATTTGGTGCACGAAACGCACGTTTCGCTGCAAAAGCGGCGTTTTGGTGCACGAAACGCACGTTTTGCGTCAAAACGGAGGAAAAGCGGCGATTCGGTGCGCGAAACGCACGTATCGCTGCAAAAGCGGCGTTTTGGTGCGCGAAACGCACGTTTCCTGCCAAAACGGAGCAAAAGCGGCGATTCGGTGCGCGAAACGCACGTTTCGTTGCAAAAGCGGCGTTTTGGTGCACGAAACCGCACGTTTCCTGCCAAAACGGAGCACAAGCGTCGATTCGGTGCGCGAAACGCACGTTTCGCTGCAAAGGCGGCGTTTTGGTGCACGAAACGCACGTTTTGCGTCAAAACTGTGCAAAAGCAGCGATTTGGTGCACGAAACGCACGTTTCGTTGCAAAAGCGGCGTTTTGGTGCACGAAACGCACGTTTTGCGTCAAAACTGTGCAAAAGCAGCGATTTGGTGCACGAAACGCACGTTTCTTGCCAAAACGGAACAAAAGCGGCGATTCGGTGCGTGAAACGCACGTTTCGCTGCAAACGCGGCGTTTTGGAGCACGAAACGCACGTTTAGCGTCAAAACTGTGCAAAAGCAGCGATTTGGTGCACGAAACGCACGTTTCGCTGCAAAAGCGGCGTTTTGGTGCACAAAATGCACGTTTTGCGTCAAAACTGTGCAAAAGCAGCGATTTGGTGCACGAAACCAACGTTTCTCGCCAAAACGGAGCAAAAGCGGCGATTCGGTGCGTGAAACGCACGTTTCGCTGCAAAAGCGGCGTTTTGGCGCACGAAACGCACGTTTAGCGTCAAAACTGTGCAAAAGCAGCGATTTGGTGCAGGAAACGCACGTTTCTCGCCAAAACGGAACAAAAGCGGCGATTCGGTGCGTGAAACGCACGTTTTGCTGCAAACGCGGCGTTTTGGTGCACGAAACGCACGTTTAGCGTCAAAACTGTGCAAAAGCAGCGATTTGGTGCACGAAACGCACGTTTCGCTGCAAAAGCGGCGTTTTGGTGCACGAAACGCACGTTTCCTGCCACAACGGAGCAAAAGCGGCGATTCGGTGCGTGAAACGCACGTTTCGTTGCAAAAGCGGCGTTTTGGCGCACGAAACGCACGTTTAGCGTCAAAACTGTGCAAAAGCAGCGATTCGGTGCACGAAACGCACGTTTCGCTGTAAAAGCGGCGTTTTGGTGCACGAAACGCACGTTTTACGTCAAAACTGTGCAAAAGCGGCGTTTTGGTGCACGAAACGCACGTTTTGCGTCAAAACTGTGCAAAAGCAGCGATTTGGTGCACGAAACGCACGTTTCGCTGCAAAAGCGGCGTTTTGGTGCACGAAACGCACGTTTTGCGTCAAAACTGTGCAAAAGCAGCGATTTGGTGCACGAAACGCACGTTTCGCTGCAAAAGCGGCGTTTTGGTGCACGAAACGCACGTTTTGCGTCAAAACTGTGCAAAAGCAGCGATTTGCTGCACGAAACGCACGTTTCTCGCCAAAACGGAGCAAAAGCGGCGATTCGGTGCGTGAAATGCACGTTTCGCTGCAAAAGCGGCGTTTTGGCGCACGAAACGCACGTTTGGCGTCAAAACTGTGCAAAAGCAGCGATTTGGTGCACGAAACGCATGTTTCGCTGCAAAAGCGGTATTTTGGTGCACGAAACGCACGTTTTGCGTCAAAACTTTGCAAAAGCAGCGATTTGGTGTACGAAACCCACGTTTCGCTGCAAAAGCGGCGTTTTGGTGCACGAAACGCACGTTTCTCGCCAAAATGGAACAAAAGCGGCGATTCGGTGCGTGAAACGCACGTTTCGCTGCAAACGCGGCGTTTTGGTGCATGAAACGCACGTTTAGCGTCAAAACTGTGCAAAAGCAGCGATTTGGTGCACGAAACGCATGTTTCGCTGCAAAAGCGGCATTTTGGTGCACGAAACGCACGTTTTGCGTCAAAACTGTGCAAAAGCAGCGATTTGGTGCACGAAACGCACGTTTCGCTGCAAAAGCGGCGTTTTGGTGCACGAAACGCACGTTTTGCGTCAAAACGGAGGAAAAGCGGCGATTCGGTGCGCGAAACGCACGTTTCGCTGCAAAAGCGGCGTTTTGGTGCACGAAACGCACGTTTCCTGCCAAAACGGAGCAAAAGCGGCGATTCGGTGCGCGAAACGCACGTTTCGTTGCAAAAGCGGCGTTTTGGTGCACGAAACGCACGTTTTGCGTCAAAACTGTGCAAAAGCAGCGATTTGCTGCACGAAACGCACGTTTCTCGCCAAAACGGAGCAAAAGCGGCGATTCGGTGAGTGAAATGCACGTTTCGCTGCAAAAGCGGCGTTTTGTCGCACGAAACGCACGTTTGGCGTCAAAACTGTGCAAAAGCAGCGATTTGGTGCACGAAACGCATGTTTCGCTGCAAAAGCGGTATTTTGGTGCACGAAACGCACGTTTTGTGTCAAAACTGTGCAAAAGCAGCGATTTGGTGCACGAAACCCACGTTTCGCTGCAAAAGCGGCGTTTTGGTGCACGAAACGCAGGTTTTGCGTCAAAACGGAGGAAAAGCGGCGATTCGGTGCGCGAAAAGCACGTTTCGCTGCAAAAGCGGCGTTTTGGTGCACGAAACGCACGTTTTACGTCAAAACTGTGCAAAAGCGGCGTTTTGGTGCACGAAACGCACGTTTTGCGTCAAAACTGTGCAAAAGCAGCGATTTGGTGCACGAAACGCACGTTTCGCTGCAAAAGCGGCGTTTTGGTGCACGAAACGCACGTTTTGCGTCAAAACTGTGCAAAAGCAGCGATTTGGTGCACGAAACGCACGTTTCGCTGCAAAAGCGGCGTTTTGGTGCACGAAACGCACGTTTTGCGTCAAAACTGTGCAAAAGCAGCGATTTGCTGCACGAAACGCACGTTTCTCGCCAAAACGGAGCAAAAGCGGCGATTCGGTGCGTGAAATGCACGTTTCGCTGCAAAAGCGGCGTTTTGGCGCACGAAACGCACGTTTGGCGTCAAAACTGTGCAAAAGCAGCGATTTGGTGCACGAAACGCATGTTTCGCTGCAAAAGCGGTATTTTGGTGCACGAAACGCACGTTTTGCGTCAAAACTTTGCAAAAGCAGCGATTTGGTGTACGAAACCCACGTTTCGCTGCAAAAGCGGCGTTTTGGTGCACGAAACGCACGTTTCTCGCCAAAATGGAACAAAAGCGGCGATTCGGTGCGTGAAACGCACGTTTCGCTGCAAACGCGGCGTTTTGGTGCATGAAACGCACGTTTAGCGTCAAAACTGTGCAAAAGCAGCGATTTGGTGCACGAAACGCATGTTTCGCTGCAAAAGCGGCATTTTGGTGCACGAAACGCACGTTTTGCGTCAAAACTGTGCAAAAGCAGCGATTTGGTGCACGAAACGCACGTTTCGCTGCAAAAGCGGCGTTTTGGTGCACGAAACGCACGTTTTGCGTCAAAACGGAGGAAAAGCGGCGATTCGGTGCGCGAAACGCACGTTTCGCTGCAAAAGCGGCGTTTTGGTGCACGAAACGCACGTTTCCTGCCAAAACGGAGCAAAAGCGGCGATTCGGTGCGCGAAACGCACGTTTCGTTGCAAAAGCGGCGTTTTGGTGCACGAAACGCACGTTTCCTGCCAAAACGGAGCACAAGCGTCGATTCGGTGTGCGAAACACACGTTTCGCTGCAAAAGCGGCATTTTCGTGCACGAAACGCACGTTTAGCGTCAAAACTGTGCAAAAGCAGCGATTTGGTGCACGAAACGCACGTTTTGCGTCAAAACTGTGCAAAAGCAGCGATTTGGTGCACGAAACGCACGTTTCTCGCCATAACGGAGCAAAAGCGGCGATTCGGTGCGTGAAACGCACGTTTCGCTGCAAAAGCGGCGTTTTGGCGCACGAAACGCACGTTTTGCGGCAAAACTGTGCAAAAGCGGCGTTTTGGTGCACGAAACGCACGATTTGCGTCAAAACTGTGCAAAAGCAGCGATTTGGTGCACGAAACGCACGTTTCGCTGCAAAGGCGGCGTTTTGGTGCACGAAACGCACGTTTTACGGCAAAACTGTGCAAAAGCAGCGATTTGGTGCACGAAACGCACGTTTCGCTGCAAAAGCGGCGTTTTGGTGCACGAAACGCACGTTTTGCGTCAAAACTGTGCAAAAGCAGCGATTTGGTGCACGAAACGCACGTTTCGTTGCAAAAGCGGCGTTTTGGTGCACGAAACGCACGTTTTGCGTCAAAACTGTGCAAAAGCAGCGATTTGCTGCACGAAACGCACGTTTCTCGCCAAAACGGAGCAAAAGCGGCGATTCGGTGAGTGAAATGCACGTTTCGCTGCAAAAGCGGCGTTTTGTCGCACGAAACGCACGTTTGGCGTCAAAACTGTGCAAAAGCAGCGATTTGGTGCACGAAACGCATGTTTCGCTGCAAAAGCGGTATTTTGGTGCACGAAACGCACGTTTTGTGTCAAAACTGTGCAAAAGCAGCGATTTGGTGCACGAAACCCACGTTTCGCTGCAAAAGCGGCGTTTTGGTGCACGAAACGCAGGTTTTGCGTCAAAACGGAGGAAAAGCGGCGATTCGGTGCGCGAAAGGCACGTTTCGCTGCAAAAGCGGCGTTTTGGTGCACGAAACGCACGTTTTGCGTCAAAACTGTGCAAAAGCAGCGATTTGGTGCACGAAACGCACGTTTCGCTGCAAAAGCGGCGTTTTGGTGCACGAAACGCACGTTTCCTGCCACAACGGAGCAAAAGCGGCGATTCGGTGCGTGAAACGCACGTTTCGTTGCAAAAGCGGCGTTTTGGCGCACGAAACGCACGTTTAGCGTCAAAACTGTGCAAAAGCAGCGATTCGGTGCACGAAACGCACGTTTCGCTGTAAAAGCGGCGTTTTGGTGCACGAAACGCACGTTTTACGTCAAAACTGTGCAAAAGCGGCGTTTTGGTGCACGAAACGCACGTTTTGCGTCAAAACTGTGCAAAAGCAGCGATTTGGTGCACGAAACGCACGTTTCGCTGCAAAAGCGGCGTTTTGGTGCACGAAACGCACGTTTTGCGGCAAAACTGTGCAAAAGCAGCGATTTGGTGCACGAAACCAACGTTTCTCGCCAAAACGGAGCAAAAGCGGCGATTCGGTGCGTGAAACGCACGTTTCGCTGCAAAAGCGGCGTTTTGGTGCACGAAACGCACGTCTAGCGTCAAAACTGTGCAAAAGCAGCGATTTGGTGCACGAAACGCACGTTTCTCGCCATAACGGAGCAAAAGCGGCGATTCGGTGCGTGAAACGCACGTTTCGCTGCAAAAGCGGCGTTTTGCCGCACGAAACGCACGATTAGCGTCAAAACTGTGCAAAAGCAGCGATTTGGTGCTCGAAACGCACGTTTCGCTGCCAAAGCGGCGTTTTGGTGCACGAAACGCACGTTTCGCAGCAAAAGCGGAGTTTTGGTGCACGAAACGCACGTTTTGCGTCAAAATTGTGCAAAAGCAGCGTTTTGGGGCACGAAACGCACGTTTTGCGTCAAAACTGTGCAAAACAGCGTTTTGGGGCACGAAACGCACGTTTTGCGTTAAAACTGTACAAAAGCAGCGTGTTGGTGCACGAAACGCACGTTTCGTTGCAAAAGCAGCGTTTTGGTGCACGAAACGCACGTTTTGCGTCAAAACTGTGCAAAAGCAGCGTTTTGGTGCACGAAACGCACGTTTTGCGTCAAAACTGTGCAAAAGCAGCGTTTTGGGGCACGAAACGCACGTTTTGCGTCAAAACTGTGCAAAAGCAGCGTTTTGGGGCACGAAACGCTCGTTTCGTTGCAAAAGCAGCGTTTTGGTGCACGAAACGCACGTTCTGCGTCAAAACTGTGCAAAACAGCGATTTGGGGCACGAAACGCACGTTTTGCGTCAAAACTGTGCAAAAGCAGCGTTTTGGTGCACGAAACGCACGTTTTGCGTCAAAACTGTGCAAAAGCAGCGTTTTGGGGAACGAAACGCACGTTTCGTTGCAAAAGCAGCGTTTTGGTGCACGAAACGCACGTTTTGCGTCAAAACTGTGCAAAACAGCGTTTTGGGGCACGAAACGCACGTTTTGCGTTAAAACTGTGCAAAAGCAGCGTTTTGGTGCACGAAACGCACGTTTAGCGTCAAAACTGTACAAAATCAGCGTTTTGGTGCACGAAACGCACGTTTTGCGTCAAAACTGTGCAAAAGCAGCGTTTTGGTGCACGAAACGCACGTTTCGTTGCAAAAGCAGCGTTTTGGTGCACGAAACGCACGTTTTGCGTTAAAACTGTGCAAAAGCAGCGTTTTGGAGCACGAAACGCACGTTTAGCGTCAAAACTGTGCAAAAGCAGCGTTTTGGTGCACGAAACGCACGTTTCGTTGCAAAAGCAGCGTTTTGGTGCACGAAACGCACGTTTAGCGTCAAAACTGTGCAAAAGCAGCGTTTTGGTGCACGAAACGCACGTTTTGCGTCAAAACTGTGCAAAAGCAGCGTTTTGGTGCACGAAACGCACGTTTCGTTGCAAAAGCAGCGTTTTGGGGCACGAAACGCACGTTTTGCGTCAAAACTGTGCAAAACAGCGTTTTGGGGCACGAAACGCACGTTTTGCGTTAAAACTGTGCAAAAGCAGCGTTTTGGTGCACGAAACGCACGTTTCGTTGCAAAAGCAGCGTTTTGGTGCACGAAACGCACGTTTTGCGTCAAAACTGTGCAAAACAGCGTTTTGGTGCACGAAACGCACGTTTTGCGTCAAAACTGTGCAAAAGCAGCGTTTTGGTGCACGAAACGCACGTTTCGTTGCAAAAGCAGCGTTTTGGTGCACGAAACGCACGTTTTGCGTCAAAACTGTGCAAAACAGCGTTTTGGTGCACGAAACGCACGTTTTGCGTCAAAACCGTGCAAAAGCAGCGTTTTGGTGCACGAAACACACGTTTTGCGTCAAAACTGTGCAAAAGCAGCGTTTTGGGGCACGAAACGCACGTTTTGCGTCAAAACTGTGCAAAACAGCGTTTTGGGGCACGAAACGCACGTTTTGCGTCAAAACCGTGCAAAAGCAGCGTTTTGGTGCACGAAACACACGTTTTGCGTCAAAACTGTGCAAAAGCAGCGTTTTGGTGCACGAAACGCACGTTTCGTTGCAAAAGCAGCGTTTTGGTGCACGAAACGCACGTTTTGCGTCAAAACTGTGCAAAAGCAGCGTTTTGGTGCACGAAACGCACGTTCTGCGTCAAAACTGTGCAAAAGCAGCGTTTTGGTGCACGAAACGCACGTTTTGCGTCAAAACTGTGCAAAAGCATTGTTTTGGTGCACGAAACGCACGTTTCGTTGCAAAAGCAGCGTTTTGGGGCACGAAACGCACGTTTTGCGTCAAAACTGTGCAAAACAGCGTTTTGGGGCACGAAACGCACGTTTTGCGTTAAAACTGTGCAAAAGCAGCGTTTTGGTGCACGAAACGCACGTTTTGCGTCAAAACTGTGCAAAACAGCGTTTTGGGGCACGAAACGCACGTTTTGCGTCAAAAGTGTCCAAAAGCAGCGTTTTGGTGCACGAAACGCACGTTTTGCGTCAAAACTGTGCAAAAGCAGCGTTTTGGTGCACGAAACGCACGTTTAGCGTCAAAACTGTGCAAAAGCAGCGTTTTGGTGCACGAAACGCACGTTTTGCGTCAAAACTGTGCAAAAGCAGCGTTTTGGGGCACGAAACGCACGTTTCGTTGCAAAAGCAGCGTTTTGGGGCACGAAACGCACGTTTTGCGTCAAAACTGTGCAAAACAGCGTTTTGGTGCACGAAACGCACGTTTTGCGTCAAAACCGTGCAAAAGCAGCGTTTTGGTGCACGAAACACACGTTTTGCGTCAAAACTGTGCAAAAGCAGCGTTTTGGGGCACGAAACGCACGTTTTGCGTCAAAACTGTGCAAAACAGCGTTTTGGGGCACGAAACGCACGTTTTGCGTTAAAACTGTGCAAAAGCAGCGTGTTGGTGCACGAAACGCACGTTTCGTTGCAAAAGCAGCGTTTTGGTGCACGAACCGCACGTTTTGTGTCAAAACTGTGCAAAAGCAGCGTTTTGGAGCACGAAACGCACGTTTAGCGTCAAAACTGTGCAAAAGCAGCGTTTTGGTGCACGAAACGCACGTTTCGTTGCAAAAGCAGCGTTTTGGGGCACGAAACGCACGTTTTGCGTCAAAACTGTGCAAAAGCAGCGTTTTGGAGCACGAAACGCACGTTTAGCGTCAAAACTGTGCAAAAGCAGCGTTTTGGTGCACGAAACGCACGTTTTGCGTCAAAACTGTGCAAAAGCAGCGTTTTGGTGCACGAAACGCACGTTTTGCGTCAAAACTGTGCAAAAGCAGCGTTTTGGTGCACGAAACGCACGTTTTGCGTCAAAACTGTGCAAAAGCAGCGTTTTGGTGCACGAAACGCACGTTTTGCGTTAAAACTGTGCAAAAGCAGCGTTTTGGTGCACGAAACGCACGTTTTGCGTCAAAACTGTGCAAAAGCAGCGTTTTGGGGAACGAAACGCACGTTTCGTTGCAAAAGCAGCGTTTTGGTGCACGAAACGCACGTTTAGCGTCAAAACTGTGCAAAATCAGCGTTTTGGTGCACGAAACGCGCGTTTTGCGTCAAAACTGTGCAAAAGCAGCGTTTTGGTGCACGAAACGCACGTTTCGTTGCAAAAGCAGCGTTTTGGTGCACGAAACGCACGTTTTGCGTCAAAACTGTGCAAAACAGCGTTTTGGGGCACGAAACGCACGTTTTGCGTCAAAAGTGTCCAAAAGCAGCGTTTTGGTGCACGAAACGCACGTTTTGCGTCAAAACTGTGCAAAAGCAGCGTTTTGGTGCACGAAACGCACGTTTAGCGTCAAAACTGTGCAAAAGCAGCGTTTTGGTGCACGAAACGCACGTTTTGCGTCAAAACTGTGCAAAAGCAGCGTTTTGGGGCACGAAACGCACGTTTCGTTGCAAAAGCAGCGTTTTGGGGCACGAAACGCACGTTTTGCGTCAAAACTGTGCAAAACAGCGTTTTGGTGCACGAAACGCACGTTTTGCGTCAAAACCGTGCAAAAGCAGCGTTTTGGTGCACGAAACACACGTTTTGCGTCAAAACTGTGCAAAAGCAGCGTTTTGGGGCACGAAACGCACGTTTTGCGTCAAAACTGTGCAAAACAGCGTTTTGGGGCACGAAACGCACGTTTTGCGTTAAAACTGTGCAAAAGCAGCGTGTTGGTGCACGAAACGCACGTTTCGTTGCAAAAGCAGCGTTTTGGTGCACGAACCGCACGTTTTGTGTCAAAACTGTGCAAAAGCAGCGTTTTGGAGCACGAAACGCACGTTTAGCGTCAAAACTGTGCAAAAGCAGCGTTTTGGTGCACGAAACGCACGTTTCGTTGCAAAAGCAGCGTTTTGGGGCACGAAACGCACGTTTTGCGTCAAAACTGTGCAAAAGCAGCGTTTTGGAGCACGAAACGCACGTTTAGCGTCAAAACTGTGCAAAAGCAGCGTTTTGGTGCACGAAACGCACGTTTTGCGTCAAAACTGTGCAAAAGCAGCGTTTTGGTGCACGAAACGCACGTTTTGCGTCAAAACTGTGCAAAAGCAGCGTTTTGGTGCACGAAACGCACGTTTTGCGTCAAAACTGTGCAAAAGCAGCGTTTTGGTGCACGAAACGCACGTTTTGCGTTAAAACTGTGCAAAAGCAGCGTTTTGGTGCACGAAACGCACGTTTTGCGTCAAAACTGTGCAAAAGCAGCGTTTCGGGGAACGAAACGCACGTTTCGTTGCAAAAGCAGCGTTTTGGTGCACGAAACGCACGTTTAGCGTCAAAACTGTGCAAAATCAGCGTTTTGGTGCACGAAACGCGCGTTTTGCGTCAAAACTGTGCAAAAGCAGCGTTTTGGTGCACGAAACGCACGTTTCGTTGCAAAAGCAGCGTTTTGGTGCACGAAACGCACGTTTTGCGTTAAAACTGTGCAAAAGCAGCGTTTTGGAGCACGAAACGCACGTTTAGCGTCAAAACTGTGCAAAAGCAGCGTTTTGGTGCACGAAACGCACGTTTTGCGTCAAAACTGTGCAAAAGCAGCGTTTTGGTGCACGAAACCCACGTTTTGCGTTAAAACTGTGCAAAAGCAGCGTTTTGGAGCACGAAACGCACGTTTAGCGTCAAAACTGTGCAAAAGCAGCGTTTTGGTGCACGAAACGCACGTTTCGTTGCAAAAGCAGCGTTTTGGTGCACGAAACGCACGTTTAGCGTCAAAACTGTGCAAAAGCAGCGTTTTGGTGCACGAAACGCACGTTTTGCGTCAAAACTGTGCAAAAGCAGCGTTTTGGTGCACGAAACGCACGTTTCGTTGCAAAAGCAGCGTTTTGGGGCACGAAACGCACGTTTTGCGTCAAAACTGTGCAAAACAGCGTTTTGGGGCACGAAACGCACGTTTTGCGTTAAAACTGTGCAAAAGCAGCGTTTTGGTGCACGAAACGCACGTTTCGTTGCAAAAGCAGCGTTTTGGTGCACGAAACGCACGTTTT
Source organism: Stelis phaeoptera (assembly GCA_943735885.1). Lineage (NCBI taxonomy): Eukaryota > Metazoa > Arthropoda > Insecta > Hymenoptera > Megachilidae > Stelis > Stelis phaeoptera. The sequence continues at coordinate 11,013 of CALSEM010000096.1, forward strand.
GCGTCAAAACTGTGCAAAACAGCGTTTTGGTGCACGAAACGCACGTTTTGCGTCAAAACTGTGCAAAAGCAGCGTTTTGGTGCACGAAACGCACGTTTCGTTGCAAAAGCAGCGTTTTGGTGCACGAAACGCACGTTTTGCGTCAAAACTGTGCAAAACAGCGTTTTGGTGCACGAAACGCACGTTTTGCGTCAAAACCGTGCAAAAGCAGCGTTTTGGTGCACGAAACACACGTTTTGCGTCAAAACTGTGCAAAAGCAGCGTTTTGGGGCACGGAACGCACGTTTTGCGTCAAAACTGTGCAAAACAGCGTTTTGGGGCACGAAACGCACGTTTTGCGTCAAAACCGTGCAAAAGCAGCGTTTTGGTGCACGAAACACACGTTTTGCGTCAAAACTGTGCAAAAGCAGCGTTTTGGTGCACGAAACGCACGTTTCGTTGCAAAAGCAGCGTTTTGGTGCACGAAACGCACGTCTTGCGTCAAAACTGTGCAAAAGCAGCGTTTTGGTGCACGAAACGCACATTTTGCGTCAAAACTGTGCAAAAGCAGCGTTTTGGTGCACGAAACGCACGTTTTGCGTCAAAACTGTGCAAAAGCAGCGTTTTGGTGCACGAAACGCACGTTTCGTTGCAAAAGCAGCGTTTTGGGGCACGAAACGCACGTTTTGCGTCAAAACTGTGCAAAACAGCGTTTTGGGGCACGAAACGCACGTTTTGCGTTAAAACTGTGCAAAAGCAGCGTGTTGGTGCACGAAACGCACGTTTCGTTGCAAAAGCAGCGTTTTGGTGCACGAACCGCACGTTTTGTGTCAAAACTGTGCAAACGCAGCGTTTTGGTGCACGAAACGCACGTTTTGCGTCAAAACTGTGCAAAAGCAGCGTTTTGGGGCACGAAACGCACGTTTCGTTGCAAAAGCAGCGTTTTGGGGCACGAAACGCACGTTTTGCGTCAAAACTGTGCAAAACAGCGTTTTGGGGCACGAAACGCACGTTTTGCGTTAAAACTGTGCAAAAGCAGCGTTTTGGTGCACGAAACGCACGTTTCGTTGCAAAAGCAGCGTTTTGGTGCACGAAACGCACGTTTCGTTGCAAAAGCAGCGTTTTGGTGCACGAAACGCACGTTTCGTTGCAAAAGCAGCGTTTTGGTGCACGAAACGCACGTTTCGTTGCAAAAGCAGCGTTTTGGTGCACGAAACGCACGTTTTGCGTCAAAACTGTGCAAAAGCAGCGTTTTGGTGCACGAAACGCACGTTCTGCGTCAAAACTGTGCAAAAGCAGCGTTTTGGTGCACGAAACGCACGTTTTGCGTCAAAACTGTGCAAAAGCATTGTTTTGGTGCACGAAACGCACGTTTCGTTGCAAAAGCAGCGTTTTGGGGCACGAAACGCACGTTTTGCGTCAAAACTGTGCAAAACAGCGTTTTGGGGCACGAAACGCACGTTTTGCGTTAAAACTGTGCAAAAGCAGCGTTTTGGTGCACGAAACGCACGTTTTGCGTCAAAACTGTGCAAAACAGCATTTTGGGGCACGAAACGCACGTTTTGCGTCATAAGTGTCCAAAAGCAGCGTTTTGGTGCACGAAACGCACGTTTCGTTGCAAAAGCAGCGTTTTGGTGCACGAAATGCACGTTTTGCGTCAAAACTGTGCAAAAGCAGCGTTTTGGTGCACGAAACGCACGTTTTGCGTCAAAACTGTGCAAAAGCAGCGTTTTGGTGCACGAAACGCACGTTTAGCGTCAAAACTGTGCAAAAGCAGCGTTTTGGTGCACGAAACGCACGTTTTGCTTCAAAACTGTGCAAAAGCAGCGTTTTGGGGCACGAAACGCACGTTTCGTTGCAAAAGCAGCGTTTTGGGGCACGAAACGCACGTTTTGCGTCAAAACTGTGCAAAACAGCGTTTTGGGGCACGAAACGCACGTTTTGCGTTAAAACTGTGCAAAAGCAGCGTTTTGGTGCACGAAACGCACGTTTCGTTGCAAAAGCAGCGTTTTGGGGCACGAAACGCACGTTTTGCGTCAAAACTGTGCAAAACAGCGTTTTGGTGCACGAAACGCACGTTTTGCGTCAAAACCGTGCAAAAGCAGCGTTTTGGTGCACGAAACACACGTTTTGCGTCAAAACTGTGCAAAAGCAGCGTTTTGGGGCACGAAACGCACGTTTCGTTGCAAAAGCAGCGTTTTGGGGCACGAAACGCACGTTTTGCGTCAAAACTGTGCAAAACAGCGTTTTGGTGCACGAAACGCACGTTTTGCGTCAAAACCGTGCAAAAGCAGCGTTTTGGTGCACGAAACACACGTTTTGCGTCAAAACTGTGCAAAAGCAGCGTTTTGGTGCACGAAACGCACGTTTCGTTGCAAAAGCAGCGTTTTGGTGCACGAAACGCACGTTTTGCGTTAAAACTGTGCAAAAGCAGCGTGTTGGTGCACGAAACGCACGTTTCGTTGCAAAAGCAGCGTTTTGGTGCACGAACCGCACGTTTTGTGTCAAAACTGTGCAAAAGCAGCGTTTTGGTGCACGAAACGCACGTTTTGCGTCAAAACTGTGCAAAAGCAGCGTTTTGGGGCACGAAACGCACGTTTCGTTGCAAAAGCAGCGTTTTGGTGCACGAAACGCACGTTTCGTTGCAAAAGCAGCGTTTTGGTGCACGAAACGCACGTTTCGTTGCAAAAGCAGCGTTTTGGTGCACGAAACGCACGTTTCGTTGCAAAAGCAGCGTTTTGGTGCACGAAACGCACGTTTCGTTGCAAAAGCAGCGTTTTGGTGCACGAAACGCACGTTTTGCGTCAAAACTGTGCAAAAGGAGCGTTTTGGTGCACGAAACGCACGTTTTGCGTCAAAACTGTGCAAAAGCAGCGTTTTGGTGCACGAAACGCACGTTTTGCGTTAAAACTGTGCAAAAGCAGCGTTTTGGAGCACGAAACGCACGTTTAGCGTCAAAACTGTGCAAAAGCAGCGTTTTGGTGCACGAAACGCACGTTTCGTTGCAAAAGCAGCGTTTTGGTGCACGAAACGCACGTCTTGCGTCAAAACTGTGCAAAAGCAGCGTTTTGGTGCACGAAACGCACATTTTGCGTCAAAACTGTGCAAAAGCAGCGTTTTGGTGCACGAAACGCACGTTTTGCGTCAAAACTGTGCAAAAGCAGCGTTTTGGTGCACGAAACGTACGTTTCGTTGCAAAAGCAGCGTTTTGGGGCACGAAACGCACGTTTTGCGTCAAAACTGTGCAAAACAGCGTTTTGGGGCACGAAACGCACGTTTTGCGTTAAAACTGTGCAAAAGCAGCGTTTTGGTGCACGAATCGCACGTTTAGCGTCAAAACTGTGCAAAAGCAGCGTTTTGGTGCACGAAACGCACGTTTTGCGTCAAAACTGTGCAAAAGCAGCGTTTTGGGGCACGAAACGCACGTTTCGTTGCAAAAGCAGCGTTTTGTGGCACGAAACGCACGTTTTGCGTCAAAACTGTGCAAAACAGCGTTTTGGGGCACGAAACGCACGTTTTGCGTTAAAACTGTGCAAAAGCAGCGTTTTGGTGCACGAAACGCACGTTTCGTTGCAAAAGCAGCGTTTTGGGGCACGAAACGCACGTTTTGCGTCAAAACTGTGCAAAACAGCGTTTTGGTGCACGAAACGCACGTTTTGCGTCAAAACCGTGCAAAAGCAGCGTTTTGGTGCACGAAACACACGTTTTGCGTCAAAACTGTGCAAAAGCAGCGTTTTGGGGCACGAAACGCACGTTTCGCAGCAAAAGCGGCGTTTTGGTGCACGAAACGCACGTTTTGCGTCAAAACTGTGCAAAAGCAGCGATTTGGTGCACGAAACGCACGTTTCGCTGCAAAAGCGGCGTTTTGGTGCACGAAACGCACGTTTTGCGTCAAAACTGTGCAAAAGCAGCGATTTGGTGCACGAAACGCACGTTTCGCTGCAAAAGCGGCGTTTTGGTGCACGAAACGCACGTTTTGCGTCAAAACTGTGCAAAAGCAGCGATTTGGTGCACGAAACGCACGTTTCGCTGCAAAAGCGGCGTTTTGGTGCACGAAACGCACGTTTCCTGCCACAACGGAGCAAAAGCGGCGATTCGGTGCGTGAAACGCACGTTTCGTTGCAAAAGCGGCGTTTTGGCGCACGAAACGCACGTTTAGCGTCAAAACTGTGCAAAAGCAGCGATTCGGTGCACGAAACGCACGTTTCGCTGTAAAAGCGGCGTTTTGGTGCACGAAACGCACGTTTTACGTCAAAACTGTGCAAAAGCGGCGTTTTGGTGCACGAAACGCACGTTTTGCGTCAAAACTGTGCAAAAGCAGCGATTTGGTGCACGAAACGCACGTTTCGCTGCAAAAGCGGCGTTTTGGTGCACGAAACGCACGTTTTGCGGCAAAACTGTGCAAAAGCAGCGATTTGGTGCACGAAACC
>CALSEM010000097.1:600000-822285 GCA_943735885.1 Stelis phaeoptera
GCACGTTTCGTTGCAAAAGCGGCGTTTTGGTGCGCGAAACGCACGTTTAGCTTCAAAACTGTGCAAAAGCAGCGTTTTGGTGTACGAAACGCACGTTTAGCGTCAAAACTGTGCAAAAGCAGCGTTTTGGTGCACGAAACGCACGTTTCGTTGCAAAAGCGGCGTTTTGGTGCACGAAACGCACGTTTAGCGTCATTACTGTGCAAAAGCAGCGATTTGGTGCACGAAACGCACGTTCCGTTGCAAAAGCGGCGTTTTGGTGCACGAAACGCACTTTTCGTTGCAAAAGCAGCGTTTTGGTGCACGAAACGCACGTTTAGCGTCAAAACAGTGCAAAAGCAGCGTTTTGCTGCACGAAACGCATGTTTAGCGTCAATACTGTGCAAAAGCAGCGATTTGGTGCACGAAACGCACGTTTCGTTGCAAAAGCGGCGTTTTGGTGCACGAAACGCACGTTTAGCGTCAAAACTGTTCAAAAGCAGCGTATTGGAGCACGAAACGCACGCTTAGCGTCAAAACGGTGCAAAAGAAGCGTTTTGGTGCACGAAACGCACGCATAGCGTCACAACTGTGCAAAAGCAGCGTTTTGGTGCACGAAACGCACGTTTCGTTGCAAAAGCGGCGTTTTGGTGCACGAAACGCAAGTTTAACGTCAAACCTGTACAAAAGCAGCGTTTTGGTGCACGAAACGCACGTTTAGCGTCAAGACTGTGCAAAAGCAGCGTTTTGGTGCACGAAACGCACGTTTAGCGACAAAACTGTGCAAAAGCAGCGTTTCGTTGCACGAAACGCACGTTTCGTTGCAAGAGCGGCGTTTTGGTGCACGAAACGCACGTTTAGCGTCAATAATGTGCAAAAGCGGCGATTTGGAGCACGAAACGCACGTTTCGTTGCAAAAGCGGCGTTTTGGTGCACGAAACGCACGTTTAGCGTCAAAACTGTTCAAAAGCAGCGTATTGGAGCACGAAACGCACGCTTAGCGTCAAAACGGTGCAAAAGAAGCGTTTTGGTGCACGAAACGCACGCATAGCGTCACAACTGTGCAAAAGCAGCGTTTTGGTGCACGAAACGCACGTTTCGTTGCAAAAGCGGCGTTTTGGTGCACGAAACGCAAGTTTAACGTCAAACCTGTGCAAAAGCAGCGTTTTGGTGCACGAAACGCACGTTTAGCGTCATGACTGTGCAAAAGCAGCGTTTTGGTGCACGAAACGCACGTTTAGCGTCAAAACTGTGCAAAAGCAGCGTTTCGTTGCACGAAACGCACGTTTCGTTGCAAGACCGGCGTTTTGGTGCACGAAACGCACGTTTAGCGCCAATAATGTGCAAAAGCGGCGATTTGGAGCACGAAACGCACGTTTCGTTGCAAAAGCGTCGTTTTGATGCACCAAACGCACGTTTCGTCGCAAAAGCAGCGTTTTTTGCACGAAACGCACGTTTAGAGTCAAAACTGTGCAAAAGCAGCGATTTGGTGCACGAAACGCACGTTTCGTTGCTAAAGCGGCGTTTTGGTGCACGAAACGCACGTTTAGCGTCAAAACTGTGCAAAAGCAGCGATTTGGTGCACGAAACGCACGTTTCGTTGCAAAAGCAGCGTTTTGCTGCACGAAACGCACGTTACGTTGCAAAAGCGGCGTTTTGGTGCACGAAACGCACGTTTAGCGTCAATACTGTGCAAAAGCAGCGATTTGGTGCACGAAACGAACGTTTCGTTGCAAAAGCGGCGTTTTGGTGCACGAAACGCACTTTTCGTTGCAAAAGCAGCGTTTTGGTGCACGAAACGCACGTATAGCGTCAAAACTGTGCAAAAGCAGCGATTTGGTGCACGAAACGCACGTTTCGTTGCAAAAGCGGCGTTTTGGTGCGCGAAACGCACGTTTAGCTTCAAAACTGTGCAAAAGCAGCGTTTTGGTGTACAAAACGCACGTTTAGCGTCAAAACTGTGCAAAAGCAGCGTTTTGGTGCACGAAACGCACGTTTCGTTGCAAAAGCGGCGTTTTGGTGCACGAAACGCACGTTTAGCGTCATTACTGTGCAAAAGCATCGATTTGGTGCACGAAACGCACGTTCCGTTGCAAAAGCGGCGTTTTGGTGCACGAAACGCACTTTTCGTTGCAAAAGCAGCGTTTTGGTGCACGAAACGCACGTATAGCGTCAAAACTGTGCAAAAGCAGCGATTTGGTGCACGAAACGCACGTTTCGTTGCAAAAGCGGCGTTTTGGTGCACGAAACGCACGTTTAATGTCGAAACTGTACAAAAGCAGCGTTTTGGTGCACGAAACGCACGTTTATCGTCAAAACTGTGCAAAAGCAGCGTTTTGGTGCACGAAACGCACGTTTCGTTGCAAAAGCGGCGTTTTGGTGCACGAAACGCACGTTTCGTTGCAAAAGCGGCGTTTTGGTGCAGGAAACGCCCGTTTAGCGTCAAAACTGTGCAAAAGCAGCGATTTGGTGCACGAAACGCACCTTTCGTTGCAAAAGCAGCGTTTTGCTGCACGAAACGCACGTTACGTTGCAAAAGCGGCGTTTTGGTGCACGAAACGCACGTTTAGCGTCAATACTGTGCAAAAGCAGCGATTTGGTGCACGAAACGAACGTTTCGTTGCAAAAGCGGCGTTTTGGTTCACGAAACGCACGTTTAGCTTCAAAACTGTGCAAAAGCAGCGATTTGGTGCACGAAACGCACGTTTCGTTGCAAAAGCGGCGTTTTGGTGCACGAAACGCACGTTTCGTTGTAAAAGCGGAGTTTTGGTGCACGAAACGCACGTATAGCGTCAAAACTGTGCAAAAGCAGCGATTTGGTGCACGAAACGCACGTTTCGTTGCAAAAGCGGCGTTTTGGTGCACGAAACGCACGTTTAATGTCGAAACTGTACAAAAGCAGCGTTTTGGTGCACGAAACGCACGTTTATCGTCAAAACTGTGCAAAAGCAGCGTTTTGGTGCACGAAACGCACGTTTCGTTGCAAAAGCGGCGTTTTGGTGCACGAAACGCACGTTTCGTTGCAAAAGCGGCGTTTTGGTGCAGGAAACGCCCGTTTAGCGTCAAAACTGTGCAAAAGCAGCGATTTGGTGCACGAAACGCACCTTTCGTTGCAAAAGCAGCGTTTTGCTGCACGAAACGCACGTTACGTTGCAAAAGCGGCGTTTTGGTGCACGAAACGCACGTTTAGCGTCAATACTGTGCAAAAGCAGCGATTTGGTGCACGAAACGAACGTTTCGTTGCAAAAGCGGCGTTTTGGTTCACGAAACGCACGTTTAGCTTCAAAACTGTGCAAAAGCAGCGATTTGGTGCACGAAACGCACGTTTCGTTGCAAAAGCGGCGTTTTGGTGCACGAAACGCACGTTTCGTTGTAAAAGCGGAGTTTTGGTGCACGAAACGCACGTTTAATGTCAAAACTGTACAAAAGCAGCGTTTTGGTGCACGAAACGCACGTTTATCGTCAAAACTGTGCAAAAGCAGCGTTTTGGTGCACGAAACGCACGTTTAGCGTCAATACTGTGCAAAAGCAGCGATTTGGTGCACGAAACGAACGTTTCGTTGCAAAAGCGGCGTTTTGGTTCACGAAACGCACGTTTAGCTTCAAAACTGTGCAAAAGCAGCGATTTGGTGCGCGAAACGCACGTTTAATGTCAAAACTGTACAAAAGGAGCGTTTTGGTGCACGAAACGCACGTTTAATGTCAAAACTGTACAAAAGCAGCGTTTTGGTGCACGAAACGCACGTTTATCGTCAAAACTGTGCAAAAGCAGCGTTTTGGTGCACGAAACGCACGTATAGCGTCACAACTGTGCAAAAGCAGCGTTTTGGTGCACGAAACGCACGTTTCGTTGCAAAAGCGGCGTTTTGGTGCACGAAACGCAAGTTTAATGTCAAAACTGTACAAAAGCAGCGTTTTGGTGCACGAAACGCACGTTTAATGTCAAAACTGTACAAAAGCAGCGTTTTGATGCACGAAACGCACGTTTATCGTCAAAACTGTGCAAAAGCAGCGTTTTGGTGCACGAAACGCACGTTTAGCGTCACAACTGTGCAAAAGCAGCGTTTTGGTGCACGAAACGCACGTTTCGTTGCAGAAGCGGCGTTTTGGTGCACGAAACGCACGTTTCGTTGCAAAAGCGGCGTTTTGGTGCGCGAAACGCACGTTTAGCTTCAAAACTGTGCAAAAGCAGCGTTTTGGTGTACGAAACGCACGTTTAGCGTCAAAACTGTGCAAAAGCAGCGTTTTGGTGCACGAAACGCACGTTTCGTTGCAAAAGCGGCGTTTTGGTGCACGAAACGCACGTTTAGCGTCATTACTGTGCAAAAGCAGCGATTTGGTGCACGAAACGCACGTTCCGTTGCAAAAGCGGCGTTTTGGTGCACGAAACGCACTTTTCGTTGCAAAAGCAGCGTTTTGGTGCACGAAACGCACGTTTAGCGTCAAAACAGTGCAAAAGCAGCGTTTTGCTGCACGAAACGCATGTTTAGCGTCAATACTGTGCAAAAGCAGCGATTTGGTGCACGAAACGCACGTTTCGTTGCAAAAGCGGCGTTTTGGTGCACGAAACGCACGTTTAGCGTCAAAACTGTTCAAAAGCAGCGTATTGGAGCACGAAACGCACGCTTAGCGTAAAACGGTGCAAAAGAAGCGTTTTGGTGCACGAAACGCACGCATAGCGTCACAACTGTGCAAAAGCAGCGTTTTGGTGCACGAAACGCACGTTTCGTTGCAAAAGCGGCGTTTTGGTGCACGAAACGCAAGTTTAACGTCAAACCTGTGCAAAAGCAGCGTTTTGGTGCACGAAACGCACGTTTAGCGTCAAGACTGTGCAAAAGCAGCGTTTTGGTGCACGAAACGCACGTTTAGCGACAAAACTGTGCAAAAGCAGCGTTTCGTTGCACGAAACGCACGTTTCGTTGCAAGAGCGGCGTTTTGGTGCACGAAACGCACGTTTAGCGTCAATAATGTGCAAAAGCGGCGATTTGGAGCACGAAACGCACGTTTCGTTGCAAAAGCGGCGTTTTGGTGCACGAAACGCACGTTTAGCGTCAAAACTGTTCAAAAGCAGCGTATTGGAGCACGAAACGCACGCTTAGCGTCAAAACGGTGCAAAAGAAGCGTTTTGGTGCACGAAACGCACGCATAGCGTCACAACTGTGCAAAAGCAGCGTTTTGGTGCACGAAACGCACGTTTCGTTGCAAAAGCGGCGTTTTGGTGCACGAAACGCAAGTTTAACGTCAAACCTGTGCAAAAGCAGCGTTTTGGTGCACGAAACGCACGTTTAGCGTCATGACTGTGCAAAAGCAGCGTTTTGGTGCACGAAACGCACGTTTAGCGTCAAAACTGTGCAAAAGCAGCGTTTCGTTGCACGAAACGCACGTTTCGTTGCAAGACCGGCGTTTTGGTGCACGAAACGCACGTTTAGCGCCAATAATGTGCAAAAGCGGCGATTTGGAGCACGAAACGCACGTTTCGTTGCAAAAGCGTCGTTTTGGTGCACCAAACGCACGTTTCGTCGCAAAAGCAGCGTTTTTTGCACGAAACGCACGTTTAGAGTCAAAACTGTGCAAAAGCAGCGATTTGGTGCACGAAACGCACGTTTCGTTGCTAAAGCGGCGTTTTGGTGCACGAAACGCACGTTTAGCGTCAAAACTGTGCAAAAGCAGCGATTTGGTGCACGAGACGCACGTTTCGTTGCAAAAGCAGCGTTTTGCTGCACGAAACGCACGTTACGTTGCAAAAGCGGCGTTTTGGTGCACGAAACGCACGTTTAGCGTCAATACTGTGCAAAAGCAGCGATTTGGTGCACGAAACGAACGTTTCGTTGCAAAAGCGGCGTTTTGGTTCACGAAACGCACGTTTAGCTTCAAAACTGTGCAAAAGCAGCGATTTGGTGCACGAAACGCACGTTTCGTTGCAAAAGCGGCGTTTTGGTGCACGAAACGCACGTTTCGTTGTAAAAGCGGAGTTTTGGTGCACGAAACGCACGTTTAATGTCAAAACTGTACAAAAGCAGCGTTTTGGTGCACGAAACGCACGTTTATCGTCAAAACTGTGCAAAAGCAGCGTTTTGGTGCACGAAACGCACGTTTAGCGTCAATACTGTGCAAAAGCAGCGATTTGGTGCACGAAACGAACGTTTCGTTGCAAAAGCTGCGTTTTGGTTCACGAAACGCACGTTTAGCTTCAAAACTGTGCAAAAGCAGCGATTTGGTGCGCGAAACGCACGTTTAATGTCAAAACTGTACAAAAGGAGCGTTTTGGTGCACGAAACGCACGTTTAATGTCAAAACTGTACAAAAGCAGCGTTTTGGTGCACGAAACGCACGTTTATCGTCAAAACTGTGCAAAAGCAGCGTTTTGGTGCACGAAACGCACGTATAGCGTCACAACTGTGCAAAAGCAGCGTTTTGGTGCACGAAACGCACGTTTCGTTGCAAAAGCGGCGTTTTGGTGCACGAAACGCAAGTTTAATGTCAAAACTGTACAAAAGCAGCGTTTTGGTGCACGAAACGCACGTTTAATGTCAAAACTGTACAAAAGCAGCGTTTTGATGCACGAAACGCACGTTTATCGTCAAAACTGTGCAAAAGCAGCGTTTTGGTGCACGAAACGCACGTTTAGCGTCACAACTGTGCAAAAGCAGCGTTTTGGTGCACGAAACGCACGTTTCGTTGCAGAAGCGGCGTTTTGGTGCACGAAACGCACGTTTCGTTGCAAAAGCGGCGTTTTGGTGCGCGAAACGCACGTTTAGCTTCAAAACTGTGCAAAAGCAGCGTTTTGGTGTACGAAACGCACGTTTAGCGTCAAAACTGTGCAAAAGCAGCGTTTTGGTGCACGAAACGCACGTTTCGTTGCAAAAGCGGCGTTTTGGTGCACGAAACGCACGTTTAGCGTCATTACTGTGCAAAAGCAGCGATTTGGTGCACGAAACGCACGTTCCGTTGCAAAAGCGGCGTTTTGGTGCACGAAACGCACTTTTCGTTGCAAAAGCAGCGTTTTGGTGCACGAAACGCACGTTTAGCGTCAAAACAGTGCAAAAGCAGCGTTTTGCTGCACGAAACGCATGTTTAGCGTCAATACTGTGCAAAAGCAGCGATTTGGTGCACGAAACGCACGTTTCGTTGCAAAAGCGGCGTTTTGGTGCACGAAACGCACGTTTAGCGTCAAAACTGTTCAAAAGCAGCGTATTGGAGCACGAAACGCACGCTTAGCGTAAAACGGTGCAAAAGAAGCGTTTTGGTGCACGAAACGCACGCATAGCGTCACAACTGTGCAAAAGCAGCGTTTTGGTGCACGAAACGCACGTTTCGTTGCAAAAGCGGCGTTTTGGTGCACGAAACGCAAGTTTAACGTCAAACCTGTGCAAAAGCAGCGTTTTGGTGCACGAAACGCACGTTTAGCGTCAAGACTGTGCAAAAGCAGCGTTTTGGTGCACGAAACGCACGTTTAGCGACAAAACTGTGCAAAAGCAGCGTTTCGTTGCACGAAACGCACGTTTCGTTGCAAGAGCGGCGTTTTGGTGCACGAAACGCACGTTTAGCGTCAATAATGTGCAAAAGCGGCGATTTGGAGCACGAAACGCACGTTTCGTTGCAAAAGCGGCGTTTTGGTGCACGAAACGCACGTTTAGCGTCAAAACTGTTCAAAAGCAGCGTATTGGAGCACGAAACGCACGCTTAGCGTCAAAACGGTGCAAAAGAAGCGTTTTGGTGCACGAAACGCACGCATAGCGTCACAACTGTGCAAAAGCAGCGTTTTGGTGCACGAAACGCACGTTTCGTTGCAAAAGCGGCGTTTTGGTGCACGAAACGCAAGTTTAACGTCAAACCTGTGCAAAAGCAGCGTTTTGGTGCACGAAACGCACGTTTAGCGTCATGACTGTGCAAAAGCAGCGTTTTGGTGCACGAAACGCACGTTTAGCGTCAAAACTGTGCAAAAGCAGCGTTTCGTTGCACGAAACGCACGTTTCGTTGCAAGACCGGCGTTTTGGTGCACGAAACGCACGTTTAGCGCCAATAATGTGCAAAAGCGGCGATTTGGAGCACGAAACGCACGTTTCGTTGCAAAAGCGTCGTTTTGGTGCACCAAACGCACGTTTCGTCGCAAAAGCAGCGTTTTTTGCACGAAACGCACGTTTAGAGTCAAAACTGTGCAAAAGCAGCGATTTGGTGCACGAAACGCACGTTTCGTTGCTAAAGCGGCGTTTTGGTGCACGAAACGCACGTTTAGCGTCAAAACTGTGCAAAAGCAGCGATTTGGTGCACGAGACGCACGTTTCGTTGCAAAAGCAGCGTTTTGCTGCACGAAACGCACGTTACGTTGCAAAAGCGGCGTTTTGGTGCACGAAACGCACGTTTAGCGTCAATACTGTGCAAAAGCAGCGATTTGGTGCACGAAACGAACGTTTCGTTGCAAAAGCGGCGTTTTGGTTCACGAAACGCACGTTTAGCTTCAAAACTGTGCAAAAGCAGCGATTTGGTGCACGAAACGCACGTTTCGTTGCAAAAGCGGCGTTTTGGTGCACGAAACGCACGTTTCGTTGTAAAAGCGGAGTTTTGGTGCACGAAACGCACGTTTAATGTCAAAACTGTACAAAAGCAGCGTTTTGGTGCACGAAACGCACGTTTATCGTCAAAACTGTGCAAAAGCAGCGTTTTGGTGCACGAAACGCACGTTTAGCGTCAATACTGTGCAAAAGCAGCGATTTGGTGCACGAAACGAACGTTTCGTTGCAAAAGCTGCGTTTTGGTTCACGAAACGCACGTTTAGCTTCAAAACTGTGCAAAAGCAGCGATTTGGTGCGCGAAACGCACGTTTAATGTCAAAACTGTACAAAAGGAGCGTTTTGGTGCACGAAACGCACGTTTAATGTCAAAACTGTACAAAAGCAGCGTTTTGGTGCACGAAACGCACGTTTATCGTCAAAACTGTGCAAAAGCAGCGTTTTGGTGCACGAAACGCACGTATAGCGTCACAACTGTGCAAAAGCAGCGTTTTGGTGCACGAAACGCACGTTTCGTTGCAAAAGCGGCGTTTTGGTGCACGAAACGCAAGTTTAATGTCAAAACTGTACAAAAGCAGCGTTTTGGTGCACGAAACGCACGTTTAATGTCAAAACTGTACAAAAGCAGCGTTTTGATGCACGAAACGCACGTTTATCGTCAAAACTGTGCAAAAGCAGCGTTTTGGTGCACGAAACGCACGTTTAGCGTCACAACTGTGCAAAAGCAGCGTTTTGGTGCACGAAACGCACGTTTCGTTGCAGAAGCGGCGTTTTGGTGCACGAAACGCACGTTTCGTTGCAAAAGCGGCGTTTTGGTGCGCGAAACGCACGTTTAGCATCAAAACTGTGCAAAAGCAGCGTTTTGGTGTACGAAACGCACGTTTAGCGTCAAAACTGTGCAAAAGCAGCGTTTTGGTGCACGAAACGCACGTTTCGTTGCAAAAGCGGCGTTTTGGTGCACGAAACGCACGTTTAGCGTCATTACTGTGCAAAAGCAGCGATTTGGTGCACGAAACGCACGTTCCGTTGCAAAAGCGGCGTTTTGGTGCACGAAACGCACTTTTCGTTGCAAAAGCAGCGTTTTGGTGCACGAAACGCACGTTTAGCGTCAAAACAGTGCAAAAGCAGCGTTTTGCTGCACGAAACGCATGTTTAGCGTCAATACTGTGCAAAAGCAGCGATTTGGTTCACGAAACGCACGTTTCGTTGCAAAAGCGGCGTTTTGGTGCACGAAACGCACGTTTAGCGTCAAAACTGTTCAAAAGCAGCGTATTGGAGCACGAAACGCACGCTTAGCGTCAAAACGGTGCAAAAGAAGCGTTTTGGTGCACGAAACGCACGCATAGCGTCACAACTGTGCAAAAGCAGCGTTTTGGTGCACGAAACGCACGTTTCGTTGCAAAAGCGGCGTTTTGGTGCACGAAACGCAAGTTTAACGTCAAACCTGTGCAAAAGCAGCGTTTTGGTGCACGAAACGCACGTTTAGCGTCAAGTCTGTGCAAAAGCAGCGTTTTGGTGCACGAAACGCACGTTTAGCGTCAAAACTGTGCAAAAGCAGCGTTTCGTTGCACGAAACGCACGTTTCGTTGCAAGAGCGGCGTTTTGGTGCACGAAACGCACGTTTAGCGTCAATAATGTGCAAAAGCGGCGATTTGGAGCACGAAACGCACGTTTCGTTGCAAAAGCGTCGTTTTGGTGCACCAAACGCACGTTTCGTCGCAAAAGCAGCGTTTTTTGCACGAAACGCACGTTTAGAGTCAAAACTGTGCAAAAGCAGCGATTTGGTGCACGAAACGCACGTTTCGTTGCTAAAGCGGCGTTTTGGTGCACGAAACGCACGTTCAGCGTCAAAACTGTGCAAAAGCAGTGATTTGGTGCACGAGACGCACGTTTCGTTGCAAAAGCAGCGTTTTGCTGCACGAAACGCACGTTACGTTGCAAAAGCGGCGTTTTGGTGCACGAAACGCACGTTTAGCGTCAATACTGTGCAAAAGCAGCGATTTGGTGCACGAAACGAACGTTTCGTTGCAAAAGCGGCGTTTTTTTTCACGAAACGCACGTTTAGCTTCAAAACTGTGCAAAAGCAGCGATTTGGTGCACGAAACGCACGTTTCGTTGCAAAAGCGGCGTTTTGGTGCACGAAACGCACGTTTCGTTGTAAAAGCGGAGTTTTGGTGCACGAAACGCACGTTTAATGTCAAAACTGTACAAAAGCAGCGTTTTGGTGCACGAAACGCACGTTTATCGTCAAAACTGTGCAAAAGCAGCGTTTTGGTGCACGAAACGCACGTTTAGCGTCAATACTGTGCAAAAGCAGCGATTTGGTGCACGAAACGAACGTTTCGTTGCAAAAGCGGCGTTTTGGTTCACGAAACGCACGTTTAGCTTCAAAACTGTGCAAAAGCAGCGATTTGGTGCACGAAACGCACGTACAGCGTCACAACTGTGCAAAAGCAGCGTTTTGGTGCACGAAACGCACGTTTCGTTGCAAAAGCGGCGTTTTGGTGCACGAAACGCAAGTTTAATGTCAAAACTGTACAAAAGCAGCGTTTTGGTGCACGAAACGCACGTTTAATGTCAAAACTGTGCAAAAGCAGCGATTTGGTGCACGAAACGCACCTTTCGTTGCAAAAGCAGCGTTTTGCTGCACGAAACGCACGTTACGTTGCAAAAGCGGCGTTTTGGTGCACGAAACGCACGTTTAGCGTCAATACTGTGCAAAAGCAGCGATTTGGTGCACGAAACGAACGTTTCGTTGCAAAAGCGGCGTTTTGGTTCACGAAACGCACGTTTAGCTTCAAAACTGTGCAAAAGCAGCGATTTGGTGCACGAAACGCACGTTTCGTTGCAAAAGCGGCGTTTTGGTGCACGAAACGCACGTTTCGTTGTAAAAGCGGAGTTTTGGTGCACGAAACGCACGTTTAATGTCAAAACTGTACAAAAGCAGCGTTTTGGTGCACGAAACGCACGTTTATCGTCAAAACTGTGCAAAAGCAGCGTTTTGGTGCACGAAACGCACGTTTAGCGTCAATACTGTGCAAAAGCAGCGATTTGGTGCACGAAACGAACGTTTCGTTGCAAAAGCGGCGTTTTGGTTCACGAAACGCACGTTTAGCTTCAAAACTGTGCAAAAGCAGCGATTTGGTGCGCGAAACGCACGTTTAATGTCAAAACTGTACAAAAGGAGCGTTTTGGTGCACGAAACGCACGTTTAATGTCAAAACTGTACAAAAGCAGCGTTTTGGTGCACGAAACGCACGTTTATCGTCAAAACTGTGCAAAAGCAGCGTTTTGGTGCACGAAACGCACGTATAGCGTCACAACTGTGCAAAAGCAGCGTTTTGGTGCACGAAACGCACGTTTCGTTGCAAAAGCGGCGTTTTGGTGCACGAAACGCAAGTTTAATGTCAAAACTGTACAAAAGCAGCGTTTTGGTGCACGAAACGCACGTTTAATGTCAAAACTGTACAAAAGCAGCGTTTTGATGCACGAAACGCACGTTTATCGTCAAAACTGTGCAAAAGCAGCGTTTTGGTGCACGAAACGCACGTTTAGCGTCACAACTGTGCAAAAGCAGCGTTTTGGTGCACGAAACGCACGTTTCGTTGCAGAAGCGGCGTTTTGGTGCACGAAACGCACGTTTCGTTGCAAAAGCGGCGTTTTGGTGCGCGAAACGCACGTTTAGCTTCAAAACTGTGCAAAAGCAGCGTTTTGGTGTACGAAACGCACGTTTAGCGTCAAAACTGTGCAAAAGCAGCGTTTTGGTGCACGAAACGCACGTTTCGTTGCAAAAGCGGCGTTTTGGTGCACGAAACGCACGTTTAGCGTCATTACTGTGCAAAAGCAGCGATTTGGTGCACGAAACGCACGTTCCGTTGCAAAAGCGGCGTTTTGGTGCACGAAACGCACTTTTCGTTGCAAAAGCAGCGTTTTGGTGCACGAAACGCACGTTTAGCGTCAAAACAGTGCAAAAGCAGCGTTTTGCTGCACGAAACGCATGTTTAGCGTCAATACTGTGCAAAAGCAGCGATTTGGTGCACGAAACGCACGTTTCGTTGCAAAAGCGGCGTTTTGGTGCACGAAACGCACGTTTAGCGTCAAAACTGTTCAAAAGCAGCGTATTGGAGCACGAAACGCACGCTTAGCGTCAAAACGGTGCAAAAGAAGCGTTTTGGTGCACGAAACGCACGCATAGCGTCACAACTGTGCAAAAGCAGCGTTTTGGTGCACGAAACGCACGTTTCGTTGCAA
Source organism: Stelis phaeoptera (assembly GCA_943735885.1). Lineage (NCBI taxonomy): Eukaryota > Metazoa > Arthropoda > Insecta > Hymenoptera > Megachilidae > Stelis > Stelis phaeoptera. The sequence continues at coordinate 612,741 of CALSEM010000097.1, forward strand.
AAGCGGCGTTTTGGTGCACGAAACGCAAGTTTAACGTCAAACCTGTGCAAAAGCAGCGTTTTGGTGCACGAAACGCACGTTTAGCGTCAAGACTGTGCAAAAGCAGCGTTTTGGTGCACGAAACGCACGTTTAGCGACAAAACTGTGCAAAAGCAGCGTTTCGTTGCACGAAACGCACGTTTCGTTGCAAGAGCGGCGTTTTGGTGCACGAAACGCACGTTTAGCGTCAATAATGTGCAAAAGCGGCGATTTGGAGCACGAAACGCACGTTTCGTTGCAAAAGCGGCGTTTTGGTGCACGAAACGCACGTTTAGCGTCAAAACTGTTCAAAAGCAGCGTATTGGAGCACGAAACGCACGCTTAGCGTCAAAACGGTGCAAAAGAAGCGTTTTGGTGCACGAAACGCACGCATAGCGTCACAACTGTGCAAAAGCAGCGTTTTGGTGCACGAAACGCACGTTTCGTTGCAAAAGCGGCGTTTTGGTGCACGAAACGCAAGTTTAACGTCAAACCTGTGCAAAAGCAGCGTTTTGGTGCACGAAACGCACGTTTAGCGTCATGACTGTGCAAAAGCAGCGTTTTGGTGCACGAAACGCACGTTTAGCGTCAAAACTGTGCAAAAGCAGCGTTTTGGTGCACGAAACGCACGTTTAGCGTCAAGACTGTGCAAAAGCAGCGTTTTGGTGCACGAAACGCACGTGTAGCGTCAAAACTGTGCAAAAGCAGCGTTTCGTTGCACGAAACGCACGTTTCGTTGCAAGAGCGGCGTTTTGGTGCACGAAACGCACGTTTAGCGTCAATAATGTGCAAAAGCGGCGATTTGGAGCACGAAACGCACGTTTCGTTGCAAAAGCGTCGTTTTGGTGCACCAAACGCACGTTTCGTCGCAAAAGCAGCGTTTTTTGCACGAAACGCACGTTTAGAGTCAAAACTGTGCAAAAGCAGCGATTTGGTGCACGAAACGCACGTTTCGTTGCTAAAGCGGCGTTTTGGTGCACGAAACGCACGTTCAGCGTCAAAACTGTGCAAAAGCAGCGATTTGGTGCACGAGACGCACGTTTCGTTGCAAAAGCAGCGTTTTGCTGCACGAAACGCACGTTACGTTGCAAAAGCGGCGTTTTGGTGCACGAAACGCACGTTTAGCGTCAATACTGTGCAAAAGCAGCGATTTGGTGCACGAAACGAACGTTTCGTTGCAAAAGCGGCGTTTTGGTTCACGAAACGCACGTTTAGCTTCAAAACTGTGCAAAAGCAGCGATTTGGTGCACGAAACGCACGTTTCGTTGCAAAAGCGGCGTTTTGGTGCACGAAACGCACGTTTCGTTGTAAAAGCGGAGTTTTGGTGCACGAAACGCAGGTTTAATGTCAAAACTGTACAAAAGCAGCGTTTTGGTGCACGAAACGCACGTTTATCGTCAAAACTGTGCAAAAGCAGCGTTTTGGTGCACGAAACGCACGTTTAGCGTCAATACTGTGCAAAAGCAGCGATTTGGTGCACGAAACGAACGTTTCGTTGCAAAAGCGGCGTTTTGGTTCACGAAACGCACGTTTAGCTTCAAAACTGTGCAAAAGCAGCGATTTGGTGCACGAAACGCACGTATAGCGTCACAACTGTGCAAAAGCAGCGTTTTGGTGCACGAAACGCACGTTTCGTTGCAAAAGCGGCGTTTTGGTGCACGAAACGCAAGTTTAATGTCAAAACTGTACAAAAGCAGCGTTTTGGTGCACGAAACGCACGTTTAATGTCAAAACTGTACAAAAGCAGCGTTTTGGTGCACGAAACGCACGTTTAATGTCAAAACTGTACAAAAGCAGCGTTTTGGTGCACGAAACGCACGTTTATCGTCAAAACTGTGCAAAAGCAGCGTTTTGGTGCACGAAACGCACGTTTAGCGTCAAAACTGTTCAAAAGCAGCGTATTGGAGCACGAAACGCACGCTTAGCGTCAAAACGGTGCAAAAGAAGCGTTTTGGTGCACGAAACGCACGCATAGCGTCACAACTGTGCAAAAGCAGCGTTTTGGTGCACGAAACGCACGTTTCGTTGCAAAAGCGGCGTTTTGGTGCACGAAACGCAAGTTTAACGTCAAACCTGTGCAAAAGCAGCGTTTTGGTGCACGAAACGCACGTTTAGCGTCATGACTGTGCAAAAGCAGCGTTTTGGTGCACGAAACGCACGTTTAGCGTCAAAACTGTGCAAAAGCAGCGTTTTGGTGCACGAAACGCACGTTTAGCGTCAAGACTGTGCAAAAGCAGCGTTTTGGTGCACGAAACGCACGTGTAGCGTCAAAACTGTGCAAAAGCAGCGTTTCGTTGCACGAAACGCACGTTTCGTTGCAAGAGCGGCGTTTTGGTGCACGAAACGCACGTTTAGCGTCAATAATGTGCAAAAGCGGCGATTTGGAGCACGAAACGCACGTTTCGTTGCAAAAGCGTCGTTTTGGTGCACCAAACGCACGTTTCGTCGCAAAAGCAGCGTTTTTTGCACGAAACGCACGTTTAGAGTCAAAACTGTGCAAAAGCAGCGATTTGGTGCACGAAACGCACGTTTCGTTGCTAAAGCGGCGTTTTGGTGCACGAAACGCACGTTCAGCGTCAAAACTGTGCAAAAGCAGCGATTTGGTGCACGAGACGCACGTTTCGTTGCAAAAGCAGCGTTTTGCTGCACGAAACGCACGTTACGTTGCAAAAGCGGCGTTTTGGTGCACGAAACGCACGTTTAGCGTCAATACTGTGCAAAAGCAGCGATTTGGTGCACGAAACGAACGTTTCGTTGCAAAAGCGGCGTTTTGGTTCACGAAACGCACGTTTAGCTTCAAAACTGTGCAAAAGCAGCGATTTGGTGCACGAAACGCACGTTTCGTTGCAAAAGCGGCGTTTTGGTGCACGAAACGCACGTTTCGTTGTAAAAGCGGAGTTTTGGTGCACGAAACGCAGGTTTAATGTCAAAACTGTACAAAAGCAGCGTTTTGGTGCACGAAACGCACGTTTATCGTCAAAACTGTGCAAAAGCAGCGTTTTGGTGCACGAAACGCACGTTTAGCGTCAATACTGTGCAAAAGCAGCGATTTGGTGCACGAAACGAACGTTTCGTTGCAAAAGCGGCGTTTTGGTTCACGAAACGCACGTTTAGCTTCAAAACTGTGCAAAAGCAGCGATTTGGTGCACGAAACGCACGTATAGCGTCACAACTGTGCAAAAGCAGCGTTTTGGTGCACGAAACGCACGTTTCGTTGCAAAAGCGGCGTTTTGGTGCACGAAACGCAAGTTTAATGTCAAAACTGTACAAAAGCAGCGTTTTGGTGCACGAAACGCACGTTTAATGTCAAAACTGTACAAAAGCAGCGTTTTGGTGCACGAAACGCACGTTTAATGTCAAAACTGTACAAAAGCAGCGTTTTGGTGCACGAAACGCACGTTTATCGTCAAAACTGTGCAAAAGCAGCGTTTTGGTGCACGAAACGCACGTTTAGCGTCACAACTGTGCAAAAGCAGCGTTTTGGTGCACGAAACGCACGTTTCGTTGCAGAAGCGGCGTTTTGGTGCGCGAAACGCACGTTTAGCGTCATTACTGTGCAAAAGCAGCGATTTGGTGCACGAAACGCACGTTTAATGTCAAAACTGTACAAAAGCAGCGTTTTGGTGCACGAAACGCACGTTTATCGTCAAAACTGTGCAAAAGCAGCGTTTTGGTGCACGAAACGCACGTTTAGCGTCACAACTGTGCAAAAGCAGCGTTTTGGTGCACGAAACGCACGTTTCGTTGCAGAAGCGGCGTTTTGGTGCACGAAACGCACGTTTCGTTGCAAAAGCGGCGTTTTGGTGCGCGAAACGCACGTTTAGCTTCAAAACTGTGCAAAAGCAGCGTTTTGGTGTACGAAACGCACGTTTAGCGTCAAAACTGTGCAAAAGCAGCGTTTTGGTGCACGAAACGCACGTTTCGTTGCAAAAGCGGCGTTTTGGTGCACGAAACGCACTTTTCGTTGCAAAAGCAGCGTTTTGGTGCACGAAACGCACGTATAGCGTCAAAACTGTGCAAAAGCAGCGATTTGGTGCACGAAACGCACGTTTCGTTGCAAAAGCGGCGTTTTGGTGCGCGAAACGCACGTTTAGCTTCAAAACTGTGCAAAAGCAGCGTTTTGGTGTACAAAACGCACGTTTAGCGTCAAAACTGTGCAAAAGCAGCGTTTCGTTGCACGAAACGCACGTTTCGTTGCAAAAGCGGCGTTTTGGTGCACGAAACGCACGTTTAGCGTCAATAATGTGCAAAAGCGGCGATTTGGAGCACGAAACGCACGTTTCGTTGCAAAAGCGTCGTTTTGGTGCACCAAACGCACGTTTCGTCGCAAAAGCAGCGTTTTTTGCACGAAACGCACGTTCAGAGTCAAAACTGTGCAAAAGCAGCGATTTGGTGCACGAAACGCACGTTTCGTTGCTAAAGCGGCGTTTTGGTGCACGAAACGCACGTTTAGCGTCAAAACTGTGCAAAAGCAGCGATTTGGTGCACGAAACGCACGTTTCGTTGCAAAAGCAGCGTTTTGCTGCACGAAACGCACGTTACGTTGCAAAAGCGGCGTTTTGGTGCACGAAACGCACGTTTAGCGTCAATACTGTGCAAAAGCAGCGATTTGGTGCACGAAACGAAGGTTTCGTTGCAAAAGCGGCGTTTTGGTTCACGAAACGCACGTTTAGCTTCAAAACTGTGCAAAAGCAGCGGTTTGGTGCACGAAACGCACGTATAGCGTCACAACTGTGCAAAAGCAGCGTTTTGGTGCACGAAACGCACGTTTCGTTGCAAAAGCGGCGTTTTGGTGCACGAAACGCACGTTTCGTTGCAAAAGCGGCGTTTTGGTGCACGAAACGCAAGTTTAATGTCAAAACTGTACAAAAGCAGCGTTTTGGTGCACGAAACGCACGTTTAATGTCAAAACTGAACAAAAGCAGCGTTTTGGTGCACGAAACAAACGTTTATCGTCAAAACTGTGCAAAAGCAGCGATTTGGTGCACGAAACGTACGTATAGCGTCACAACTGTGCAAAAGCAGCGTTTTGGTGCACGAAACGCACGTTTCGTTGCAAAAGCGGCGTTTTGGTGCACGAAACGCAAGTTTAATGTCAAAACTGTACAAAAGCAGCGTTTTGGTGCACGAAACGCACGTTTAATGTCAAAACTGTACAAAAGCAGCGTTTTGGTGCACGAAACTCACGTTTATCGTCAAAACTGTGCAAAAGCAGCGTTTTGGTGCACGAAACGCACGTTTAGCGTCACAACTGTGCAAAAGCAGCGTTTTGGTGCACGAAACGCACGTTTCGTTGCTGAAGCGGCGTTTTGGTGCACGAAACGCACGTTTCGTTGCAAAAGCGGCGTTTTGGTGCGCGAAACGCACGTTTAGCTTCAAAACTGTGCAAAAGCAGCGTTTTGGTGTACGAAACGCACGTTTAGCGTCAAAACTGTGCAAAAGCAGCGATTTGGTGCACGAAACGCACGTTCCGTTGCAAAAGCGGCGTTTTGGTGCACGAAACGCACTTTTCGTTGCAAAAGCAGCGTTTTGGTGCACGAAACGCACGTATAGCGTCAAAACTGTGCAAAAGCAGCGATTTGGTGCACGAAACGAACGTTTCGTTGCAAAAGCGGCGTTTTGGTGCACGAAACGCAAGTTTAATGTCAAAACTGTACAAAAGCAGCGTTTTGGTGCACGAAACGCACGTTTAATGTCAAAACTGTGCAAAAGCATCGTTTTGGTGCACGAAACGCACGTTTAGCGTCACAACTGTGCAAAAGCAGCGTTTTGGTGCACGAAACGCACGTTTCGTTGCAGAAGCGGCGTTTTGGTGCGCGAAACGCACGTTTAGCGTCATTACTGTGCAAAAGCAGCGATTTGGTGCACGAAACGCACGTTTAATGTCAAAACTGTACAAAAGCAGCGTTTTGGTGCACGAAACGCACGTTTATCGTCAAAACTGTGCAAAAGCAGCGTTTTGGTGCACGAAACGCACGTTTAGCGTCAAAACTGTGCAAAAGCAGCGTTTTGGTGCACGAAACGCACGTTTCGTTGCAAAAGCGGCGTTTTGGTGCACGAAACGCACTTTTCGTTGCAAAAGCAGCGTTTTGGTGCACGAAACGCACGTATAGCGTCAAAACTGTGCAAAAGCAGCGATTTGGTGCACGAAACGCACGTTTCGTTGCAAAAGCGGCGTTTTGGTGCGCGAAACGCACGTTTAGCTTCAAAACTGTGCAAAAGCAGCGTTTTGGTGCACAAAACGCACGTTTAGCGTCAAAACTGTGCAAAAGCAGCGTTTTGGTGCACGAAACGCACGTTTCGTTGCAAAAGCGGCGTTTTGGTGCACGAAACGCAAGTTTAATGTCAAAACTGTACAAAAGCAGCGTTTTGGTGCACGAAACGCACGTTTAATGTCAAAACTGTGCAAAAGCAGCGTTTTGGTGCACGAAACGCACGTTTAGCGTCACAACTGTGCAAAAGCAGCGTTTTGGTGCACGAAACGCACGTTTCGTTGCAGAAGCGCCGTTTTGGTGCGCGAAACGCACGTTTAGCGTCATTACTGTGCAAAAGCAGCGATTTGGTGCACGAAACGCACGTTTAATGTCAAAACTGTACAAAAGCAGCGTTTTGGTGCACGAAACGCACGTTTATCGTCAAAACTGTGCAAAAGCAGCGTTTTGGTGCACGAAACGCACGTTTAGCGTCAAAACTGTGCAAAAGCAGCGTTTTGGTGCACGAAACGCACGTTTCGTTGCAAAAGCGGCGTTTTGGTGCACGAAACGCACTTTTCGTTGCAAAAGCAGCGTTTTGGTGCACGAAACGCACGTATAGCGTCAAAACTGTGCAAAAGCAGCGATTTGGTGCACGAAACGCACGTTTCGTTGCAAAAGCGGCGTTTTGGTGCGCGAAACGCACGTTTAGCTTCAAAACTGTGCAAAAGCAGCGTTTTGGTGCACAAAACGCACGTTTAGCGTCAAAACTGTGCAAAAGCAGCGTTTTGGTGCACGAAACGCACGTTTCGTTGCAAAAGCGGCGTTTTGGTGCACGAAACGCACGTTTCGTTGCAAAAGCGGCGTTTTGGTGCAGGAAACGCCCGTTTAGCGTCAAAACTGTGCAAAAGCAGCGATTTGGTGCACGAAACGCACGTTTCGTTGCAAAAGCAGCGTTTTGCTGCACGAAACGCACGTTACGTTGCAAAAGCGGCGTTTTGGTGCACGAAACGCACGTTTAGCGTCAATACTCTGCAAAAGCAGCGATTTGGTGCACGAAACGAACGTTTCGTTGCAAAAGCGGCGTTTTGGTTCACGAAACGCACGTTTAGCTTCAAAACTGTGCAAAAGCAGCGATTTGGTGCACGAAACGCACGTTTCGTTGCAAAAGCGGCGTTTTGGTGCACGAAACGCACGTTTCGTTGTAAAAGCGGAGTTTTGGTGCACGAAACGCACGTTTAATGTCAAAACTGTACAAAAGCAGCGTTTTGGTGCACGAAACGCACGTTTATCGTCAAAACTGTGCAAAAGCAGCGTTTTGGTGCACGAAACGCACGTTTAGCGTCAATACTGTGCAAAAGCAGCGATTTGGTGCACGAAACGAACGTTTCGTTGCAAAAGCGGCGTTTTGGTTCACGAAACGCACGTTTAGCTTCAAAACTGTGCAAAAGCAGCGATTTGGTGCACGAAACGCACGTTTAATGTCAAAACTGTACAAAAGCAGCGTTTTGGTGCACGAAACGCACGTTTAATGTCAAAACTGTACAAAAGCAGCGTTTTGGTGCACGAAACGCACGTTTAATGTCAAAACTGTACAAAAGCAGCGTTTTGGTGCACGAAACGCACGTTTATCGTCAAAACTGTGCAAAAGCAGCGTTTTGGTGCACGAAACGCACGTTTCGTTGCAAAAGCGGCGTTTTGGTGCACGAAACGCACGTTTCGTTGCAAAAGCGGCGTTTTGGTGCAGGAAACGCCCGTTTAGCGTCAAAACTGTGCAAAAGCAGCGATTTGGTGCACGAAACGCACGTTTCGTTGCAAAAGCAGCGTTTTGCTGCACGAAACGCACGTCACGTTGCAAAAGCGGCGTTTTGGTGCACGAAACGCACGTTTAGCGTCAATACTGTGCAAAAGCAGCGATTTGGTGCACGAAACGAACGTTTCGTTGCAAAAGCGGCGTTTTGGTGCACGAAACGCAAGTTTAATGTCAAAACTGTACAAAAGCAGCGTTTTGGTGCACGAAACGCACGTTTAATGTCAAAACTGTACAAAAGCAGCGTTTTGGTGCACGAAACGCACGTTTATCGTCAAAACTGTGCAAAAGCAGCGATTTGGTGCACGAAACGCACGTATAGCGTCACAACTGTGCAAAAGCAGCGTTTTGGTGCACGAAACGCACGTTTCGTTGCAAAAGCGGCGTTTTGGTGCACGAAACGCAAGTTTAATGTCAAAACTGTACAAAAGCAGCGTTTTAGTGCACGAAACGCACGTTTAATGTCAAAACTGTACAAAAGCAGCGTTTTGGTGCACGAAACGTACGTTTATCGTCAAAACTGTGCAAAAGCAGCGTTTTGGTGCACGAAACGCACGTTTAGCGTCACAACTGTGCAAAAGCAGCGTTTTGGTGCACGAAACGCACGTTTCGTTGCAGAAGCGGCGTTTTGGTGCGCGAAACGCACGTTTAGCGTCATTACTGTGCAAAAGCAGCGATTTGGTGCACGAAACGCACGTTTAATGTCAAAACTGTACAAAAGCAGCGTTTTGGTGCACGAAACGCACGTTTATCGTCAAAACTGTGCAAAAGCAGCGTTTTGGTGCACGAAACGCACGTTTAGCGTCACAACTGTGCAAAAGCAGCGTTTTGGTGCACGAAACGCACGTTTCGTTGCAGAAGCGGCGTTTTGGTGCACGAAACGCACGTTTCGTTGCAAAAGCGGCGTTTTGGTGCGCGAAACGCACGTTTAGCTTCAAAACTGTGCAAAAGCAGCGTTTTGGTGTACGAAACGCACGTTTAGCGTCAAAACTGTGCAAAAGCAGCGTTTTGGTGCACGAAACGCACGTTTCGTTGCAAAAGCGGCGTTTTGGTGCACGAAACGCACGTTTAGCGTCATTACTCTGCAAAAGCAGCGATTTGTTGCACGAAACGCACGTTTATCGTCAAAACTGTGCAAAAGCAGCGATTTGGTGCACGAAACGCACGTTTCGTTGCAAAAGCAGCGTTTTGCTGCACGAAACGCACGTCACGTTGCAAAAGCGGCGTTTTGGTGCACGAAACGCACGTTTAGCGTCAATACTGTGCAAAAGCAGCGATTTGGTGCACGAAACGAACGTTTCGTTGCAAAAGCGGCGTTTTGGTGCACGAAACGCAAGTTTAATGTCAAAACTGTACAAAAGCAGCGTTTTGGTGCACGAAACGCACGTTTAATGTCAAAACTGTACAAAAGCAGCGATTTGGTGCACGAAACGCACGTATAGCGTCACAACTGTGCAAAAGCAGCGTTTTGGTGCACGAAACGCACGTTTCGTTGCAAAAGCGGCGTTTTGGTGCACGAAACGCAAGTTTAATGTCAAAACTGTACAAAAGCAGCGTTTTAGTGCACGAAACGCACGTTTAATGTCAAAACTGTACAAAAGCAGCGTTTTGGTGCACGAAACGTACGTTTATCGTCAAAACTGTGCAAAAGCAGCGTTTTGGTGCACGAAACGCACGTTTAGCGTCACAACTGTGCAAAAGCAGCGTTTTGGTGCACGAAACGCACGTTTCGTTGCAGAAGCGGCGTTTTGGTGCGCGAAACGCACGTTTAGCGTCATTACTGTGCAAAAGCAGCGATTTGGTGCACGAAACGCACGTTTAATGTCAAAACTGTACAAAAGCAGCGTTTTGGTGCACGAAACGCACGTTTATCGTCAAAACTGTGCAAAAGCAGCGTTTTGGTGCACGAAACGCACGTTTAGCGTCACAACTGTGCAAAAGCAGCGTTTTGGTGCACGAAACGCACGTTTCGTTGCAGAAGCGGCGTTTTGGTGCACGAAACGCACGTTTCGTTGCAAAAGCGGCGTTTTGGTGCGCGAAACGCACGTTTAGCTTCAAAACTGTGCAAAAGCAGCGTTTTGGTGTACGAAACGCACGTTTAGCGTCAAAACTGTGCAAAAGCAGCGTTTTGGTGCACGAAACGCACGTTTCGTTGCAAAAGCGGCGTTTTGGTGCACGAAACGCAAGTTTAATGTCAAAACTGTACAAAAGCAGCGTTTTGGTGCACGAAACGCACGTTTAATGTCAAAACTGTACAAAAGCAGCGTTTTGGTGCACGAAACGCACGTTTATCGTCAAAACTGTGCAAAAGCAGCGTGTTGGTGCACGAAACGCACGTTTAGCGTCACAACTGTGCAAAAGCAGCGTTTTGGTGCACGAAACGCACGTTTCGTTGCAGAAGCGGCGTTTTGGAATACGAAACGCACGTTTCGTTGCAAAAGCGGCGTTTTGGTGCGCGAAACGCACGTTTAGCTTCAAAACTGTGCAAAAGCAGCGTTTTGGTGTACGAAACGCACGTTTAGCGTCAAAACTGTGCAAAAGCAGCGTTTTGGTGCACGAAACGCACGTCTCGTTGCAAAAGCGGCGTTTTGGTGCACGAAACGAACGTTTAGCGTCACAACTGTGCAAAAGCAGCGTTTTGGTGCACGAAACGCACGTTTCGTTGCAAAAGCGGCGTTTTGGTGCACGAAACGCAAGTTTAATGTCAAAACTGTACAAAAGCAGCGTTTTGGTGCACGAAACGCACGTTTAATGTCAAAACTGTACAAAAGCAGCGTTTTGGTGCACGAAACGCACGTTTATCGTCAAAACTGTGCAAAAGCAGCGTGTTGGTGCACGAAACGCACGTTTAGCGTCACAACTGTGCAAAAGCAGCGTTTTGGTGCACGAAACGCACGTTTCGTTGCAGAAGCGGCGTTTTGGAATACGAAACGCACGTTTCGTTGCAAAAGCGGCGTTTTGGTGCGCGAAACGCACGTTTAGCTTCAAAACTGTGCAAAAGCAGCGTTTTGGTGTACGAAACGCACGTTTAGCGTCAAAACTGTGCAAAAGCAGCGTTTTGGTGCACGAAACGCACGTCTCGTTGCAAAAGCGGCGTTTTGGTGCACGAAACGAACGTTTAGCGTCATTACTGTGCAAGAGCAGCGATTTGGTGCACGAAACGCACGTTCCGTTGCAAAAGCGGCGTTTTGGTGCACGAAACGCACTTTTCGTTGCAAAAGCAGCGTTTTGGTGCACGAAACGCACGTTTAGCGTCAAAACAGTGCAAAAGCAGCGTTTTGCTGCACGAAACGCATGTTTAGCGTCAATACTGTGCAAAAGCAGCGATTTGGTGCACGAAACGCACGTTTCGTTGCAAAAGCGTCGTTTTGGTGCACGAATCGCACGTTTCGTCGCAAAAGCAGCGTTTTTTGCACGAAACGCACGTTTAGAGTCAAAACTGTGCAAAAGCAGCGATTTGGTGCACGAAACGCACGTTTCGTTGCTAAATTGGCGTTTTGGTGCACGAAACGCACGCTTAGCGTCAAAACTGTGCAAAAGCAGCGATTTGGTGCACGAAACGCACGATTCGTTGTAAAAGCAGCGTTTTGCTGCACGAAACGCACGTTTCGTTGTAAAAGCGGAGTTTTGGTGCACGAAACGCACGATTAATGTCAAAACTGTACAAAAGCAGCGTTTTGGTGCACGAAACGCACGTTTATCGTCAAAACTGTGCAAAAGCAGCGTTTTGGTGCACGAAACGCACGTATAGCGTCACAACTGTGCAAAAGCAGCGTTTTGGTGCACGAAACGCACGTTTAGCGTCACAACTGTGCAAAAGCAGCGTTTTGGTGCACGAAACGCACGTTTCGTTGCAAAAGCGGCGTTTTGGTGCACGAAACGCACGTTTCGTTGCAAAAGCGGCGTTTTGGTGCACGAAACGCACGTTTCGTTGCAAAAGCGGCGTTTTGGTGCGCGAAACGCACGTTTAGCTTCAAAACTGTGCAAAAGCAGCGTTTTGGTGTACGAAACGCACGTTTAGCGTCAATACTGTGCAAAAGCAGCGTTTTGGTGCACGAAACGCACGTTTCGTTGCAAAAGCGGCGTTTTGGTGCACGAAACGCACGTTTAGCGTCATTACTCTGCAAAAGCAGCGATTTGTTGCACGAAACGCACGTTTATCGTCAAAACTGTGCAAAAGCAGCGATTTGGTGCACGAAACGCACGTTTCGTTGCAAAAGCGGCGTTTTGGTGCACGAAACGCACGTTTAATGTCAAAATTGTACAAAAGCAGCGTTTTGGTGCACGAAACGCACGTTTCGTTGCAAAAGCGGCGTTTTGGTGCACGAAACGCACGTTTCGTTGTAAAAGCGGAGTTTTGGTGCACGAAACGCACGTTTAATATCAAAACTGTACAAAAGCAGCGTTTTGGTGCACGAAACGCACGTTTAGCGTCAAAACTGTGCAAAAGCAGCGATTTGGTGCACGAAACGCTCGTTTCGTTGCAAAAGCAGCGTTTTGCTGCACGAAACGCACGTTACGTTGCAAAAGCGGCGTTTTGGTGCACGAAACGCACGTTTAGCGTCAATACTGTGCAAAAGCAGCGATTTGGTGCACGAAACGCACGTTTCGTTGCAAAAGCGGCGTTTTGGTGCACGAAACGCTCGTTTAATATCAAAACTGTACAAAAGCAGCGTTTTGGTGCACGAAACGCACGTTTAGCGTCAAAACTGTGCAAAAGCAGCGTTTTGGTGCACGAAACGCACGTTTATCGTCAAAACTGTGCAAAAGCAGCGTTTTGGTGCACGGAACGCACGTTTCGTTGCAAAAGCGGCGTTTTGGTGCACGAAACGCACGTTTCGTTGCAAAAGCGGCGTTTTGGTGCAGGAAACGCCCGTTTAGCGTCAAAACTGTGCAAAAGCAGCGATTTGGTGCACGAAACGCACGTTTAACGTCAAACATGTGCAAAAGCAGCGTTTTGGTGCACGAAACGCACGTTTAGCGTCAAAACAGTGCAAAAGCAGCGTTTTGGTGCACGAAACGCACGTTTAGCGTCAATACTGTGCAAAAGCAGCGATTTGGTGCACGAAACGCACGTTTCGTTGCAAAAGCGTCGTTTTGGTGCACGAAACGCACGTTTCGTCGCAAAAGCAGCGTTTTTTGCACGAAACGCACGTTTAGAGTCAATACTGTGCAAAAGCAGCGATTTGGTGCACGAAACGCACGTTTCGTTGCTAAAGCGGCGTTATGGTGCACGAAACGCACGTTCAGCGTCAAAACTGTGCAAAAGCAGCGATTTGGTGCACGAAACGCACGTTTAGCGTCAATACTGTACAAAAGCAGCGATTTGGTGCACGAAACGCACGTTTCGTTGCAAAAGCGTCGTTTTGGTGCACGAAACGCACGTTTCGTCGCAAAAGCAGCGTTTTTTGCACGAAACGCACGCTTAGCGTCAAAACTGTGCAAAAGCAGCGATTTGGTGCACGAAACGCACGTTTCGTTGCAAAAGCAGCGTTCTGCTGCACGAAACGCACGTTACGTTGCAAAAGCGGCGTTTTGGTGCACGAAACGCACGTTTAGCGTCAATACTGTGCAAAAGCAGCGATTTGGTGCACGAAACGAACGTTTCGTTGCAAAAGCGGCGTTTTGGTTCACGAAACGCACGTTTAGCTTCAAAACTGTGCAAAAGCAGCGATTTGGTGCACGAAACGCACGTTTAATGTCAAAACTGTACAAAAGCAGCGTTTTGGTGCACGAAACGCACGTTTAATGTCAAAACTGTACAAAAGCAGCGATTTGGTGCACGAAACGCACGTTTATCGTCAAAACTGTGCAAAAGCAGCGTTTTGGTGCACGAAACGCACGTATAGCGTCACAACTGTACAAAAGCAGCGTTTTGGTGCACGAAACGCACGTTTCGTTGCAAAAGCGGCGTTTTGGTGCACGAAACGCACGTTTCGTTGCAAAAGCAGCGTTCTGCTGCACGAAACGCACGTTACGTTGCAAAAGCGGCGTTTTGGTGCACGAAACGCACGTTTAGCGTCAATACTGTGCAAAAGCAGCGATTTGGTGCACGAAACGAACGTTTCGTTGCAAAAGCGGCGTTTTGGTTCACGAAACGCACGTTTAGCTTCAAAACTGTGCAAAAGCAGCGATTTGGTGCACGAAACGCACGTTTAATGTCAAAACTGTACAAAAGCAGCGTTTTGGTGCACGAAACGCACGTTTAATGTCAAAACTGTACAAAAGCAGCGATTTGGTGCACGAAACGCACGTTTATCGTCAAAACTGTGCAAAAGCAGCGTTTTGGTGCACGAAACGCACGTATAGCGTCACAACTGTGCAAAAGCAGCGTTTTGGTGCACGAAACGCACGTTTCGTTGTAAAAGCGGAGTTTTGGTGCACGAAACGCACGATTAATGTCAAAACTGTACAAAAGCAGCGTTTTGGTGCACGAAACGCACGTTTATCGTCAAAACTGTGCAAAAGCAGCGTTTTGGTGCACGTAACGCACGTATAGCGTCACAACTGTGCAAAAGCAGCGTTTTGGTGCACGAAACGCACGTTTAGCGTCACAACTGTGCAAAAGCAGCGTTTTGGTGCACGAAACGCACGTTTCGTTGCAAAAGCGGCGTTTTGGTGCACGAAACGCACATTTCGTTGCAAAAGCGGCGTTTTGGTGCGCGAAACGCACGTTTAGCTTCAACACTGTGCAAAAGCAGCGTTTTGGTGTACGAAACGCACGTTTAGCGTCAATACTGTGCAAAAGCAGCGATTTGGTGCACGAAACGAACGTTTCGTTGCAAAAGCGGCGTTTTGGTTCACGAAACGCACGTTTAGCTTCAAAACTGTGCAAAAGCAGCGATTTGGTGCACGAAACGCACGTTTCGTTGCAAAAGCGGCGTTTTGGTGCACGAAACGCACGTTTCGTTGTAAAAGCGGAGTTTTGGTGCACGAAACGCACGTTTAATATCAAAACTGTACAAAAGCAGCGTTTTGGTGCACGAAACGCACGTTTAGCGTCAAAACTGTGCAAAAGCAGCGTTTTGGTGCACGAAACGCTCGTTTAATATCAAAACTGTACAAAAGCAGCGTTTTGGTGCACGAAACGCACGTTTAGCGTCAAAACTGTGCAAAAGCAGCGATTTGGTGCACGAAACGCACGTTTCGTTGCAAAAGCGGCGTTTTGGTGCACGAAACGCACGTTTCGTTGCAAAAGCGGCGTTTTGGTGCACGAAACGCACGTTTCGTTGCAAAAGCGGCGTTTTGGTGCAGGAAACGCCCGTTTAGCGTCAAAACTGTGCAAAAGCAGCGATTTGGTGCACGAAACGCACGTTTAACGTCAAACATGTGCAAAAGCAGCGTTTTGGTGCACGAAACGCACGTTTAGCGTCAAAACAGTGCAAAAGCAGCGTTTTGGTGCACGAAACGCACGTTTAGCGTCAATACTGTGCAAAAGCAGCGATTTGGTGCACGAAACGCACGTTTCGTTGCAAAAGCGTCGTTTTGGTGCACGAAACGCACGTTTCGTCGCAAAAGCAGCGTTTTTTGCACGAAACGCACGTTTAGAGTCAATACTGTGCAAAAGCAGCGATTTGGTGCACGAAACGCACGTTTCGTTGCTAAAGCGGCGTTATGGTGCACGAAACGCACGTTCAGCGTCAAAACTGTGCAAAAGCAGCGATTTGGTGCACGAAACGCACGTTTCGTTGCAAAAGCAGCGTTTTGCTGCACGAAACGCACGTTACGCTGCAAAAGCAGCGTTTTGCTGCACGAAACGCACGTTACGCTGCAAAAGCAGCGTTTTGGTGCACGAAACGCACGTTTCGTTGCAAAAGCGGCGTTTTGGTGCACGAAACGCACGTTTAGCGTCAATACTGTACAAAAGCAGCGATTTGGTGCACGAAACGCACGTTTCGTTGCAAAAGCGTCGTTTTGGTGCACGAAACGCACGTTTCGTCGCAAAAGCAGCGTTTTTTGCACGAAACGCACGTTTAGAGTCAAAACTGTGCAAAAGCAGCGATTTGGTGCACGCAACGCACGTTTCGTAGCTAAATTGGCGTTTTGGTGCACGAAACGCACGCTTAGCGTCAAAACTGTGCAAAAGCAGCGATTTGGTGCACGAAACGCACGTTTCGTTGCAAAAGCGGCGTTTTGGTGCACGAAACGCAAGTTTAATGTCAAAACTGTACAAAAGCAGCGTTTTGGTGCACGAAACGCACGTTTATCGTCAAAACTGTGCAAAAGCAGCGTTTTGGTGCACGAAACGCACGTTTAGCGTCACAACTGTGCAAAAGCAGCGTTTTGGTGCACGAAACGCACGTTTCGTTGCAAAAGCGGCGTTTTGGTGAACGAAACGCACGTTTAGCGTCAATACTGTGCAAAAGCAGCGATTTGGTGCACGAAACGCACGTTTCGCTGCAAAAGCGTCGTTTTGGTGCACGAAACGCACGTTTCGTTGTAAAAGCGGAGTTTTGGTGCACGAAACGCACGTTTAATGTCAAAACTGTACAAAAGCAGCGTTTTGGTGCACGAAACGCACGTTTATCGTCAAAACTGTGCAAAAGCAGCGTCTTGGTGCACGAAACGCACGTATAGCGTCACAACTGTGCAAAAGCAGCGTTTTGGTGCACGAAACGCACGTTTAGCGTCAAAACTGTGCAAAAGCAGCGATTTGGTGCACGAAACGCACGTTTCGCTGCAAAAGCGTCGTTTTGGTGCACGAAACGCACGTTTCGTTGTAAAAGCGGAGTTTTGGTGCACGAAACGCACGTTTAATGTCAAAACTGTACAAAAGCAGCGTTTTGGTGCACGAAACGCACGTTTATCGTCAAAACTGTGCAAAAGCAGCGTTTTGGTGCACGAAACGCACGTTTAGCGTCACAACTGTGCAAAAGCAGCGTTTCGATGCACGAAACGCACGTTTCGTTGCAAAAGCGGCGTTTTGGTGCACGAAACGCACGTTTATCGTCAAAACTGTGCAAAAGCAGCGTTTTGGTGAACGAAACGCACGTTTCGTTGCAAAAGCGGCGTTTTGGTGCACGAAACGCACGTTTAGCGTCAATACTGTGCAAAAGCAGCGATTTGGTGCACGAAACGCACGTTTCGCTGCAAAAGCGTCGTTTTGGTGCACGAAACGCACGTTTAGCGTCAATACTGTGCAAAAGCAGCGATTTGGTGCACGAAACGCACGTTTCGCTGCAAAAGCGTCGTTTTGGTGCACGAAACGCACGTTTCGTTGTACAAGCGGAGTTTTGGTGCACGAAACGCACGTTTAATGTCAAAACTGTACAAAAGCAGCGTTTTGGTGCACGAAACGCACGTTTATCGTCAAAACTGTGCAAAAGCAGCGTCTTGGTGCACGAAACGCACGTATAGCGTCACAACTGTGCAAAAGCAGCGTTTTGGTGCACGAAACGCACGTTTAGCGTCAAAACTGTGCAAAAGCAGCGATTTGGTGCACGAAACGCACGTTTCGCTGCAAAAGCGTCGTTTTGGTGCACGAAACGCACGTTTCGTTGTAAAAGCGGAGTTTTGGTGCACGAAACGCACGTTTAATGTCAAAACTGTACAAAAGCAGCGTTTTGGTGCACGAAACGCACGTTTATCGTCAAAACTGTGCAAAAGCGTCGTTTTGGTGCACGAAACGCACGTTTCGTTGTAAAAGCGGAGTTTTGGTGCACGAAACGCACGTTTAATGTCAAAACTGTACAAAAGCAGCGTTTTGGTGCACGAAACGCACGTTTATCGTCAAAACTGTGCAAAAGCAGCGTCTTGGTGCACGAAACGCACGTATAGCGTCACAACTGTGCAAAAGCAGCGTTTTGGTGCACGAAACGCACGTTTAGCGTCAAAACTGTGCAAAAGCAGCGATTTGGTGCACGAAACGCACGTTTCGCTGCAAAAGCGTCGTTTTGGTGCACGAAACGCACGTTTCGTTGTAAAAGCGGAGTTTTGGTGCACGAAACGCACGTTTAATGTCAAAACTGTACAAAAGCAGCGTTTTGGTGCACGAAACGCACGTTTATCGTCAAAACTGTGCAAAAGCAGCGTTTTGGTGCACGAAACGCACGTTTAGCGTCACAACTGTGCAAAAGCAGCGATTTGGTGCACGAAACGCACGTTCCGTTGCAAAAGCGGCGTTTTGGTGCACGAAACGCACTGTTCGTTGCAAAAGCAGCGTTTTGGTGCACGAAACGCACGTTTAGCGTCAAAACTGTGCAAAAGCAGCGATTTGGTGCACGAAACGCACGTTTCGCTGCAAAAGCGGCGTTTTGGTGCACGAAACGCACGTTTCGTTGCAAAAGCGGCGTTTTGGTGCACGAAACGCACGTTTAATGTCAAAACTGTACAAAAGCAGTGGTTTGGTGCACGAAACGCACGTTTATCGTCAAAACTGTGCAAAAGCAGCGTTTTGGTGCACGAAACGCACGTTTAGCGTCAAAACTGTGCAAAAGCAGCGTTTTGGTGCACGAAACGCACGTTTAGCGTCAAAACTGTGCAAAAGCAGCAATTTGGTGCACGAAACGCACGTTTCGCTGCAAAAGCGGCGTTTTGGTGTACGAAACGCACGTTTAACGTCAAACCTGTGCAAAAGCAGCGTTTTGGTGCGCGAAACGCACGTTTAGCTTCAAAACTGTGCAAAAGCAGCGTTTTGGTGTACGAAACGCACGTTTAGCGTCAAAACTGTGCAAAAGCTGCGTTTTGGTGCACGAAACGCACGTTTCGTTGCAAAAGCGGAGTTTTGGTGCACGAAACGCACGTTTAGCGTCATTACTGTGCAAAAGCAGCAATTTGGTGCACGAAACGCACGTTCCGTTGCAAAAGCGGCGTTTTGGTGCACGAAACGCACTTTTCGTTGCAAAAGCAGCGTTTTGGTGCACGAAACGCACGTTTAGCGTCAAAACTGTGCAAAAGCAGCGATTTGGTGCACGAAACGCACGTTTCGTTGCAAAAGCGGCGTTTTGGTGCACGAAACGCACGTTTCGATGCAAAAGCGGCGTTTTGGTGCACGAAACGCACTTTTCGTTGCAAAAGCAGCGTTTTGGTGCACGAAACGCACGTTTAGCGTCATTACTGTGCAAAAGCAGCGATTTGGTGCACGAAACGCACGTTCCGTTGCAAAAGCGGCGTTTTGGTGCACGAAACGCACTTTTCGTTGCAAAAGCAGCGTTTTGGTGCACGAAACGCACGTTTAGCGTCAAAACTGTGCAAAAGCAGCGATTTGGTGCACGAAACGCACGTTTCGTTGCAAAAGCGGCGTTTTGGAGCACGAAACGCACGTTTCGTTGCAAAAGCAGCGTTTTGCTGCACGAAACGCACGTTACGTTGCAAAAGCGGCGTTTTGGTGCACGAAACGCACGTTTAGCGTCAATACTGTGCAAAAGCAGCGATTTGGTGCACGAAGCGAACGTTTCGTTGCAAAAGCGGCGTTTTTTTTCACGAAACGCACGTTTAGCTTCAAAACTGTGCAAAAGCAGCGATTTGGTGCACGAAACGCACGTTTCGTTGCAAAAGCGGCGTTTTGGTGCACGAAACGCACGTTTCGTTGTAAAAGCGGAGTTTTGGTGCACGAAACGCACGTTTAATGTCAAAACTGTACAAAAGCAGCGTTTTGGTGCACGAAACGCACGT
The DNA here is from genome assembly GCA_943735885.1 of Stelis phaeoptera. Classification (NCBI taxonomy): domain Eukaryota; kingdom Metazoa; phylum Arthropoda; class Insecta; order Hymenoptera; family Megachilidae; genus Stelis; species Stelis phaeoptera. Next base: position 632,373 of record CALSEM010000097.1, read on the forward strand.
TTATCGTCAAAACTGTGCAAAAGCAGCGTTTTGGTGCACGAAACGCACGTATAGCGTCACAACTGTGCAAAAGCAGCGTTTTGGTGCACGAAACGCACGTTTCGTTGCAAAAGCGGCGTTTTGGTGCACGAAACGCAAGTTTAATGTCAAAACTGTACAAAAGCAGCGTTTTGGTGCACGAAACGCACGTTTATCGTCAAAACTGTGCAAAAGCAGCGTTTTGGTGCACGAAACGCACGTTTAGCGTCACAACTGTGCAAAAGCAGCGTTTTGGTGCACGAAACGCACGTTTCGTTGCAAAAGCGGCGTTTTGGTGAACGAAACGCACGTTTAGCGTCAATACTGTGCAAAAGCAGCGATTTGGTGCACGAAACGCACGTTTCGCTGCAAAAGCGTCGTTTTGGTGCACGAAACGCACGTTTCGTTGTAAAAGCGGAGTTTTGGTGCACGAAACGCACGTTTAATGTCAAAACTGTACAAAAGCAGCGTTTTGGTGCACGAAACGCACGTTTATCGTCAAAACTGTGCAAAAGCAGCGTCTTGGTGCACGAAACGCACGTATAGCGTCACAACTGTGCAAAAGCAGCGTTTTGGTGCACGAAACGCACGTTTAGCGTCAAAACTGTGCAAAAGCAGCGATTTGGTGCACGAAACGCACGTTTCGCTGCAAAAGCGTCGTTTTGGTGCACGAAACGCACGTTTCGTTGTAAAAGCGGAGTTTTGGTGCACGAAACGCACGTTTAATGTCAAAACTGTACAAAAGCAGCGTTTTGGTGCACGAAACGCACGTTTATCGTCAAAACTGTGCAAAAGCAGCGTTTTGGTGCACGAAACGCACGTTTAGCGTCACAACTGTGCAAAAGCAGCGTTTCGATGCACGAAACGCACGTTTCGTTGCAAAAGCGGCGTTTTGGTGCACGAAACGCACGTTTATCGTCAAAACTGTGCAAAAGCAGCGTTTTGGTGAACGAAACGCACGTTTCGTTGCAAAAGCGGCGTTTTTGTGCACGAAACGCACGTTTAGCGTCAATACTGTGCAAAAGCAGCGATTTGGTGCACGAAACGCACGTTTCGCTGCAAAAGCGTCGTTTTGGTGCACGAAACGCACGTTTCGTTGTAAAAGCGGAGTTTTGGTGCACGAAACGCACGTTTAATGTCAAAACTGTACAAAAGCAGCGTTTTGGTGCACGAAACGCACGTTTATCGTCAAAACTGTGCAAAAGCAGCGTCTTGGTGCACGAAACGCACGTATAGCGTCACAACTGTGCAAAAGCAGCGTTTTGGTGCACGAAACGCACGTTTAGCGTCAAAACTGTGCAAAAGCAGCGTTTCGATGCACGAAACGCACGTTTCGTTGCAAAAGCGGCGTTTTGGTGCACGAAACGCACGTTTCGTTGCAAAAGCCGCGTTTTGGTGCACGAAACGCACGTTTCGTTGCAAAAGCGGCGTTTTGGTGCGCGAAACGCACGTTTAGCATCAAAACTGTGCAAAAGCAGCGTTTTGGTGTACGAAACGCACGTTTAGCGTCAAAACTGTGCAAAAGCGTCGTTTTGGTGCACGAAACGCACGTTTCGCTGCAAAAGCGTCGTTTTGGTGCACGAAACGCACGTTTCGTTGTAAAAGCGGAGTTTTGGTGCACGAAACGCACGTTTAATGTCAAAACTGTACAAAAGCAGCGTTTTGGTGCACGAAACGCACGTTTATCGTCAAAACTGTGCAAAAGCAGCGTTTTGGTGCATGAAACGCACGTTTCGTTTGAAAAGCGGCGTTTTGGTGCACGAAACGCACGTTCCGTTGCAAAAGCGGCGTTTTGGTGCACGAAATGCACTTTTCGTTGCAAAAGCAGCGTTTTGGTGCACGAAACGCACGTTTAGCGTCAAAACTGTGCAAAAGCAGCGTTTTGGTGCACGAAACGCACGTTTAGCGTCACAACTGTGCAAAAGCAGCGTTTTGGTGCACGAAACGCACGTTTCGTTGCAAAAGCGGCGTTTTGGTGCACGAAACGCACGTTTCGTTGCAAAAGCGGCGTTTTGGTGCGCGAAACGCACGTTTAGCTTCAAAACTGTGCAAAAGCAGCGATTTGGTGCACGAAACGCACGTTTCGTTGCAAAAGCGGCGTTTTGGTGCACGAAACGCACGCTTAGCGTCAAAACTGTGCAAAAGCAGCGTTCTGGTGCACGAAACGCACGCTTAGCGTCAAAACTGTGCAAAAGCAGCGTTTTGGTGCACGAAACGCACGTTTAGCGTCACAACTGTGCAAAAGCAGCGTTTTGGTGCACGAAACGCACGTTTCGTTGCAAAAGCGGCGTTTTGGTGAACGAAACGCACGTTTAGCGTCAATACTGTGCAAAAGCAGCGATTTGGTGCACGAAACGCACGTTTCGCTGCAAAAGCGTCGTTTTGGTGCACGAAACGCACGTTTCGTTGTAAAAGCGGAGTTTTGGTGCACGAAACGCACGTTTAATGTCAAAACTGTACAAAAGCAGCGTTTTGGTGCACGAAACGCACGTTTATCGTCAAAACTGTGCAAAAGCAGCGTCTTGGTGCACGAAACGCACGTATAGCGTCACAACTGTGCAAAAGCAGCGTTTTGGTGCACGAAACGCACGTTTAGCGTCAAAACTGTGCAAAAGCAGCGATTTGGTGCACGAAACGCACGTTTCGCTGCAAAAGCGTCGTTTTGGTGCACGAAACGCACGTTTCGTTGTAAAAGCGGAGTTTTGGTGCACGAAACGCACGTTTAATGTCAAAACTGTACAAAAGCAGCGTTTTGGTGCACGAAACGCACGTTTATCGTCAAAACTGTGCAAAAGCAGCGTTTTGGTGCACGAAACGCACGTTTAGCGTCACAACTGTGCAAAAGCAGCGTTTCGATGCACGAAACGCACGTTTCGTTGCAAAAGCGGCGTTTTGGTGCACGAAACGCACGTTTATCGTCAAAACTGTGCAAAAGCAGCGTTTTGGTGAACGAAACGCACGTTTCGTTGCAAAAGCGGCGTTTTTGTGCACGAAACGCACGTTTAGCGTCAATACTGTGCAAAAGCAGCGATTTGGTGCACGAAACGCACGTTTCGCTGCAAAAGCGTCGTTTTGGTGCACGAAACGCACGTTTCGTTGTAAAAGCGGAGTTTTGGTGCACGAAACGCACGTTTAATGTCAAAACTGTACAAAAGCAGCGTTTTGGTGCACGAAACGCACGTTTATCGTCAAAACTGTGCAAAAGCAGCGTCTTGGTGCACGAAACGCACGTATAGCGTCACAACTGTGCAAAAGCAGCGTTTTGGTGCACGAAACGCACGTTTAGCGTCAAAACTGTGCAAAAGCAGCGTTTCGATGCACGAAACGCACGTTTCGTTGCAAAAGCGGCGTTTTGGTGCACGAAACGCACGTTTCGTTGCAAAAGCCGCGTTTTGGTGCACGAAACGCACGTTTCGTTGCAAAAGCGGCGTTTTGGTGCGCGAAACGCACGTTTAGCATCAAAACTGTGCAAAAGCAGCGTTTTGGTGTACGAAACGCACGTTTAGCGTCAAAACTGTGCAAAAGCGTCGTTTTGGTGCACGAAACGCACGTTTCGCTGCAAAAGCGTCGTTTTGGTGCACGAAACGCACGTTTCGTTGTAAAAGCGGAGTTTTGGTGCACGAAACGCACGTTTAATGTCAAAACTGTACAAAAGCAGCGTTTTGGTGCACGAAACGCACGTTTATCGTCAAAACTGTGCAAAAGCAGCGTTTTGGTGCATGAAACGCACGTTTCGTTTGAAAAGCGGCGTTTTGGTGCACGAAACGCACGTTCCGTTGCAAAAGCGGCGTTTTGGTGCACGAAACGCACTTTTCGTTGCAAAAGCAGCGTTTTGGTGCACGAAACGCACGTTTAGCGTCAAAACTGTGCAAAAGCAGCGTTTTGGTGCACGAAACGCACGTTTAGCGTCACAACTGTGCAAAAGCAGCGTTTTGGTGCACGAAACGCACGTTTCGTTGCAAAAGCGGCGTTTTGGTGCACGAAACGCACGTTTCGTTGCAAAAGCGGCGTTTTGGTGCGCGAAACGCACGTTTAGCTTCAAAACTGTGCAAAAGCAGCGATTTGGTGCACGAAACGCACGTTTCGTTGCAAAAGCGGCGTTTTGGTGCACGAAACGCACGTTTAATGTCAAAACTGTACAAAAGCAGCGTTTTGGTGCACGAAACGCACGTTTATCGTCAAAACTGTGCAAAAGCATCGTTTCGATGCACGAAACGCACGTTTCGTTGCAATAGCGGCGTTTTGGTGCACGAAACGCACGTTTCCTTGCAAAAGCAGCGTTTTTTGCACGAAACGCACGTTTAGAGTCAAAACTGTGCAAAAGCAGCGATTTGGTGCACGAAACACACGTTTCGTTGCTAAAGCGGCGTTATGGTGCACGAAACGCACGTTTAGCGTCAAAACTGTGCAAAAGCAGCGATTTGGTGCACGAAACGCACGTTTCGTTGCAAAAGCGGCGTTTTGGTGCACGAAACGCACGTTTCGTTGCAAAAGCAGCGTTTTGCTGCACGAAACGCACGTTACGCTGCAAAAGCAGCGTTTTGGTGCACGAAACGCACGTTTATCGTCAAAACTGTGCAAAAGCAGCGTTTTGGTGCACGAAACGCACGTATAGCGTCACAACTGTGCAAAAGCAGCGTTTTGGTGCACGAAACGCACGTTTCGTTGCAAAAGCGGCGTTTTGGTGCACGAAACGCAAGTTTAATGTCAAAACTGTACAAAAGCAGCGTTTTGGTGCACGAACCGCACGTTTATCGTCAAAACTGTGCAAAAGCAGCGTTTTGGTGCACGAAACGCACGTTTAGCGTCACAACTGTGCAAAAGCAGCGTTTTGGTGCACGAAACGCACGTTTCGTTGCAAAAGCGGCGTTTTGGTGCACGAAACGCACGTTTCGTTGCAAAAGCGGCGTTTTGGTGCGCGAAACGCACGTTTAGCTTCAAAACTGTGCAAAAGCAGCGATTTGGTGCACGAAACGCACGTTTCGTTGCAAAAGCAGCGTTTTGCTGCACGAAACGCACGTTACGTTGCAAAAGCGGCGTTTTGGTGCACGAAACGCACGTTTAGCGTCAATACTGTGCAAAAGCAGCGATTTGGTGCACGAAACGAACGTTTCGTTGCAAAAGCGGCGTTTTGGTTCACGAAACGCACGTTTAGCTTCAAAACTGTGCAAAAGCAGCGATTTGGTGCACGAAACGCACGTTTCGTTGCAAAAGCGTCGTTTTGGTGCACGAAACGCACGTTTCGTTGTAAAAGCGGAGTTTTGGTGCACGAAACGCACGTTTAATGTCAAAACTGTACAAAAGCAGCGTTTTGGTGCACGAAACGCACGTTTATCGTCAAAACTGTGCAAAAGCAGCGTTTTGGTGCACGAAACGCACGTTTCGTTGCAAAAGCGGCGTTTTGGTGCACGAAACGCACGTTCCGTTGCAAAAGCGGCGTTTTGGTGCACGAAACGCACGTTTCGTTGCAAAAGCGGCGTTTTGGTGCACGAAACGCACGTTTAATGTCAAAACTGTACAAAAGCAGCGTTTTGGTGCACGAAACGCACGTTTAGCGTCAATACTGTGCAAAAGCAGCGATTTGGTGCACGAAACGCACGTTTCGCTGCAAAAGCGTCGTTTTGGTGCACGAAACGCAAGTTTAATGTCAAAACTGTACAAAAGCAGCGTTTTGGTGCACGAAACGCACGTTTAATGTCAAAACTGTACAAAAGCAGCGTTTTGGTGCACGAAACGCACGTTTAGCGTCAAAACTGTGCAAAAGCAGCGTTTCGATGCACGAAACGCACGTTTCGTTGCAAAAGCGGCGTTTTGGTGCACGAAACGCACGTTTCGTTGCAAAAGCCGCGTTTTGGTGCACGAAACGCACGTTTCGTTGCAAAAGCGGCGTTTTGGTGCGCGAAACGCACGTTTAGCTTCAAAACTGTGCAAAAGTAGCGTTTTGGTGTACGAAACGCACGTTTAGCGTCAAAACTGTGCAAAAGCAGCGTTTTGGTGCACGAAACGCACGTTTCGCTGCAAAAGCGTCGTTTTGGTGCACGAAACGCACGTTTCGTTGTAAAAGCGGAGTTTTGGTGCACGAAACGCACGTTTAATGTCAAAACTGTACAAAAGCAGCGTTTTGGTGCACGAAACGCACGTTTATCGTCAAAACTGTGCAAAAGCAGCGTTTTGGTGCACGAAACGCACGTATAGCGTCACAACTGTGCAAAAGCAGCGTTTTGGTGCACGAAACGCACGTTTCGTTGCAAAAGCGGCGTTTTTGTGCACGAAACGCAAGTTTAATGTCAAAACTGTACAAAAGCAGCGTTTTGGTGCACGAAACGCACGTTTAATGTCAAAACTGTACAAAAGCAGCGTTTTGGTGCACGAAACGCACGTTTATCGTCAAAACTGTGCAAAAGCAGCGTTTTGGTGCATGAAACGCACGTTTCGTTTGAAAAGCGGCGTTTTGGTGCACGAAACGCACGTTCCGTTGCAAAAGCGGCGTTTTGGTGCACGAAACGCACTTTTCGTTGCAAAAGCAGCGTTTTGGTGCACGAAACGCACGTTTAGCGTCAAAACTGTGCAAAAGCAGCGTTTTGGTGCACGAAACGCACGTTTCGTTGCAAAAGCGGCGTTTTGGTGGGCGAAACGCACGTTTAGCTTCAAAACTGTGCAAAAGCAGCGATTTGGTGCACGAAACGCACGTTTCGTTGCAAAAGCGGCGTTTTGGTGCACGAAACGCACGTTTAATGTCAAGACTGTACAAAAGCAGCGTTTTGGTGCACGAAACGCACGTTTAGCGTCAAAACTGTGCAAAAGCAGCGTTTCGATGCACGAAACGCACGTTTCGATGCAATAGCGGCGTTTTGGTGCACGAAACGCACGTTTCCTTGCAAAAGCAGCGTTTTTTGCACGAAACGCACGTTTAGAGTCAAAACTGTGCAAAAGCAGCGATTTGGTGCACGAAACGCACGTTTCGTTGCTAAAGCGGCGTTATGGTGCACGAAACGCACGTTTAGCGTCAAAACTGTGCAAAAGCAGCGATTTGGTGCACGAAACGCACGTTTCGTTGCAAAAGCGGCGTTTTGGTGCACGAAACGCACGTTTCGTTGCAAAAGCAGCGTTTTGCTGCACGAAACGCACGTTACGCTGCAAAAGCAGCGTTTTGGTGCACGAAACGCACGTTTAGCGTCAAAACTGTGCAAAAGCAGCGATTTGGTGCACGAAACGCACGTTTCGCTGCAAAAAAGGCGTTTTGGTGCACGAAACGCACGTTTAACGTCAAACCTGTGCAAAAGCAGCGTTTTGGTGCACGAAACGCACGTTTAGCGTCAAGACTGTGCAAAAACAGCGTTTTGGTGCACGAAACGCACGTTTAGCGTCAAAACTGTGCAAAAGCAGCGTTTCGTTGCACCAAACGCACGTTTCGTTGCAAAAGCAGCGTTTTGCTGCACGAAACGCACGTTACGTTGCAAAAGCGGCGTTTTGGTGCACGAAGCGCACGTTTAGCGTCAATACTGTGCAAAAGCAACGATTTGGTGCACGAAGCGAACGTTTCGTTGCAAAAGCGGCGTTTTTTTTCACGAAACGCACGTTTAGCTTCAAAACTGTGCAAAAGCAGCGATTTGGTGCACGAAACGCACGTTTCGTTGCAAAAGCGGCGTTTTGGTGCACGAAACGCACGTTTCGTTGTAAAAGCGGAGTTTTGGTGCACGAAACGCACGTTTAATGTCAAAACTGTGCAAAAGCAGCGTTTTGGTGCACGAAACGCACGTTTATCGTCAAAACTGTGCAAAAGCAGCGTCTTGGTGCACGAAACGCACGTTTAGCGTCAAAACTGTGCAAAAGCAGCGATTTGTTGCACGAAACGCACGTTTCGCTGCAAAAGCGGCGTTTTGGTGCACGAAACGCACGTTTCGTTGCAAAAGCGGCGTTTTGGTGCACGAAACGCACGTTTAATGTCAAAACTGTACAAAAGCAGCGTTTTGGTGCACGAAACGCACGTTTATCGTCAAAACTGTGCAAAAGCAGCGTTTTGGTGCACAAAACGCACGCTTATCGTCAAAACTGTGCAAAAGCAGCGTTTTGGTGCACGAAACGCACGTTTAGCGTCAAAACTGTGCAAAAGCAGCGATTTGTTGCACGAAACGCACGTTTCGCTGCAAAAGCGGCGTTTTGGTGCACGAAACGCACGTTTAGCGTCACAACTGTGCAAAAGCAGCGTTTTGGTGCACGAAACGCACGTTTCGTTGCAAAAGCGGCGTTTTGGTGCACGAAACGCACGTTTCGTTGTAAAAGCGGAGTTTTGGTGCACGAAACGCACGTTTAATGTCAAAACTGTACAAAAGCAGCGTTTTGGTGCACGAAACGCACGTTTATCGTCAAAACTGTGCAAAAGCAGCGTCTTGGTGCACGAAACGCACGTTTAGCGTCAAAACTGTGCAAAAGCAGCGATTTGGTGCACGAAACGCACGTTTCGTTGCAAAAACGGCGTTTTGGTGCACGAAACGCACGTGTAATGTCAAAACTGTACAAAAGCAGCGTTTTGGTGTACGAAACGCACGTTTATCGTCAAAACTGTGCAAAAGCTGCGTTTTGGTGCACGAAACGCACGTTTCGTTGCAAAAGCGGCGTTTTGGTGCACGAAACGCACGTTTCGTTGCAAAAGCAGCGTTTTTTGCACGAAACGCACGTTTAGCGTCAAAACTGTGCAAAAGCAGCGTTTTGGTGCACGAAACGCACGTTTAGCGTCACAACTGTGCAAAAGCAGCGTTTTGGTGCACGAAACGCACGTTTCGTTGCAAAAGCGGCGTTTTGGTAGGCGAAACGCACGTTTAGCTTCAAAACTGTGCAAAAGCAGCGTTTTGGTGCACGAAACGCACGTTTAATGTCAAAACTGTACAAAAGCAGCGTTTTGATGCACGAAACGCACGTTTAGCGTCAAAACTGTGCAAAAGCAGCGATTTGGTGCACGAAACGCACGTTTCGTTGCAAAAGCGGCGTTTTGGTGCACGAAACGCACGTTTGGTTGCAAAAGCAGCGTTTTGCTGCACGAAACGCACGTTACGCTGCAAAAGCAGCGTTTTGGTGCACGAAACGCACGTTTAGCGTCAAAACTGTGCAAAAGCCGCGATTTGGTGCACGAAACGCACGTTTCGCTGCAAAAGCGGCGTTTTGGTGCACGAAACGCACGTTTAGCGTCAATACTGTGCAAAAGCAGCGATTTGGTGCTCGAAACGAACGTTTCGTTGCAAAAGCGGCGTTTTGGTTCACGAAACGCACGTTTAGCTTCAAAACTGTGCAAAAGCAGCGATTTGGTGCACGAAACGCAAGTTTCGTTGCAAAAGCGGCGTTTTGGTGCACGAAACGCACGTTTCGTTGTAAAAGCGGAGTTTTGGTGCACGAAACGCACGTTTCATGTCAAAACTGTACACAAGCAGCGTTTTGGTGCACGAAACGCACGTTTATCGTCAAAACTGTGCAAAAGCAGCGTTTTGGTGCACGAAACGCACGTATAGCGTCACAACTGTGCAAAAGCTGCGTTTTGGTGCACGAAACGCAGGTTTCGTTGCAAAAGCGGCGTTTTGGTGCACGAAACGCAAGTTTAATGACAAAACTGTACAAAATCAGCGTTTTGGTGCACGAAACGCACGTTTAATGTCAAAACTGTACACAAGCAGCGTTTTGGTGCACGAAACGCACGTTTATCGTCAAAACTGTGCAAAAGCAGCGTTTTGGTGCACGAAACGCACGTTTAGCGTCACAACTGTGCAAAAGCAGCGTTTTGGTGCACGAAACGCACGTTTCGTTGCAAAAGCGGCGTTTTGGTGCACGAAACGCACGTTTCGTTGCAAAAGCGGCGTTTTGGTTCGCGAAACGCACGTTTAACGTCAAACCTGTGCAAAAGCAGCGTTTTGGTGCACGAAACGCACGTTTAGCCTCAAAACTGCGCAAAAGCAGCGTTTTGTTGCACGAAACGCACGTTTCGTTGCAAAAGCGGCGTTTTGGTGCACGAAACGCACGTTTCGTTGCAAAAGCGGCGTTTTGGTGCGCGAAACGCACGTTTAGCTTCAAAACTGTGCAAAAGCAGCGTTTTGGTGCACGAAACGCACGTTTAGCGTCACAACTGTGCAAAAGCAGCGTTTTGGTGCACGAAACGCACGTTTCGCTGCAAAAGCGGCGTTTTGTTGCACGAAACGCACGTTTAACGTCAAGCCTGTGCAAAAGCAGCGATTTGGTGCACGAAACGCAAGTTTCGTTGCAAAAGCGGCGTTTTGGTGCACGAAACGCACGTTTCGTTGTAAAAGCGGAGTTTTGGTGCACGAAACGCACGTTTAATGTCAAAACTGTACATAAGCAGCGTTTTGGTGCACGAAACGCACGTTTATCGTCAAAACTGTGCAAAAGCAGCGTTTTGGTGCACGAAACGCACGTATAGCGTCACAACTGTGCAAAAGCTGCGTTTTGGTGCACGAAACGCAGGTTTCGTTGCAAAAGCGGCGTTATGGTGCACGAAACGCACGTTCAGCGTCAAAACTGTGCAAAAGCAGCGATTTGGTGCACGAAACGCACGTTTAACGTCAAACATGTGCAAAAGCAGCGTTTTGGTGCACGAAACGCACGTTTAGCGTCAAAACTGTGCAAAAGCAGCGTTTTGGTGCACGAAACGCACGTTTAGCGTCAAAACTGTGCAAAAGCAGCGTTTCGATGCACGAAACGCACGTTTCGTTGCAATAGCGGCGTTTCGGTGCACGAAACGCACGTTTCCTTGCAAAAGCAGCGTTTTTTGCACGAAACGCACGTTTAGCGTCAAAACTGTGCAAAAGCAGCGATTTGGTGCACGAAACGCACGTTTCGCTGCAAAAAAGGCGTTTTGGTGCACGAAACGCACGCTTAACGTCAAACCTGTGCAAAAGCAGCGTTTTGGTGCACGAAACGCACGTTTAGCGTCAAGACTGTGCAAAAACAGCGTTTTGGTGCACGAAACGCACGTTTAGCGTCAAAACTGTGCAAAAGCAGCGTTTCGATGCAAAAGCGGCGTTTTGGTGCACGAAACGCACGTTTAGCGTCAATACTGTGCAAAAGCAGCGATTTGGTGCACGAAACGCACGTTTCGTTGCAAAAGCGTCGTTTTCGTGCACGAAACGCACGTTTCGTCGCAAAAGCAGCGTTTTTTGCACGAAACGCACGTTTAGAGTCAAAACTGTGCAAAAGCAGCGATTTGGTGCACGAAACGCACGTTTCGTTGCTAAATTGGCGTTTTGGTGCACGAAACGCACGCTTAGCGTCAAAACTGTGCAAAAGCAGCGATTTGGTGCACGGAACGCACGCTTCGTTGCAAAAGCAGCGTTTTGCTGCACGAAACGCACGTTACGTTGCAAAAGCGGCGTTTTGGTGCACGAAACGCACGTTTAGCGTCAATACTGTGCAAAAGCAGCGATTTGGTGCACGAAACGAACGTTTCGTTGCAAAAGCGGCGTTTTGGTTCACGAAACGCACGTTTAGCTTCAAAACTGTGCAAAAGCAGCGATTTGGTGCACGAAACGCACGTTTCGTTGCAAAAGCGGCGTTTTGGTGCACGAAACGCACGTTTCGTTGCAAAAGCGGCGTTTTGGTGTACGAAACGCACGTTTAGCGTCAAAACTGTGCAAAAGCTGCGTTTTGGTGCACGAAACGCACGTTTCGTTGCAAAAGCGGTGTTTTGGTGCACGAAACGCACGTTTAGCGTCATTACTGTGCAAGAGCAGCGATTTGGTGCACGAAACGCACGTTCCGTTGCAAAAGCGGCGTTTTGGTGCACGAAACGCACTTTTCGTTGCAAAAGCAGCGTTTTGGTGCACGAAACGCACGTTTAGCGTCAAAACTGTGCAAAAGCAGCGATTTGGTGCACGAAACGCCCGTTTCGTTGCAAAAGCAGCGTTTTGGTGCACGAAACGCACGTTTAATGTCAAAACTGTACAAAAGCAGCGTTTTGGTGCACGAAACGCACGTTTATCGTCAAAACTGTGCAAAAGCTGCGTTTTGGTGCACGAAACGCACGTTTCGTTGCAAAAGCGGCGTTTTGGTGCACGAAACGCACGTTTCGTTGCAAAAGCAGCGTTTTTTGCACGAACCGCACGTTTAGCGTCAAAACTGTGCAAAAGCAGCGTTTTGGTGCACGAAACGCACGTTTAGCGTCAAAACTGTGCAAAAGCAGCGTTTCGATGCACGAAACGCACGTTTCGTTGCAATAGCGGCGTTTCGGTGCACGAAACGCACGTTTCCTTGCAAAAGCAGCGTTTTTTGCACGAAACGCACGTTCAGCGTCAAAACTGTGCAAAAGCAGCGATTTGGTGCACGAAACGCACGTTTCGTCGCAAAAGCAGCGTTTTGCTGCACGAAACGCACGTTACGCTGCAAAAGCAGCGTTTTGGTGCACGAAACGCACGTTTAGCGTCAAAACTGTGCAAAAGCAGCGATTTGGTGCACGAAACGCACGTTTCGCTGCAAAAAAGGCGTTTTGGTGCACGAAACGCACGCTTAACGTCAAACCTGTGCAAAAGCAGCGTTTTGGTGCACGAAACGCACGTTTAGCGTCAAGACTGTGCAAAAACAGCGTTTTGGTGCACGAAACGCACGTTTAGCGTCAAAACTGTGCAAAAGCAGCGTTTCGATGCAAAAGCGGCGTTTTGGTGCACGAAACGCACGTTTAGCGTCAATACTGTGCAAAAGCAGCGATTTGGTGCACGAAACGCACGTTTCGTTGCAAAAGCGTCGTTTTCGTGCACGAAACGCACGTTTCGTCGCAAAAGCAGCGTTTTTTGCACGAAACGCACGTTTAGAGTCAAAACTGTGCAAAAGCAGCGATTTGGTGCACGAAACGCACGTTTCGTTGCTAAATTGGCGTTTTGGTGCACGAAACGCACGCTTAGCGTCAAAACTGTGCAAAAGCAGCGATTTGGTGCACGGAACGCACGCGTCGTTGCAAAAGCAGCGTTTTGCTGCACGAAACGCACGTTACGTTGCAAAAGCGGCGTTTTGGTGCACGAAACGCACGTTTAGCGTCAATACTGTGCAAAAGCAGCGATTTGGTGCACGAAACGAACGTTTCGTTGCAAAAGCGGCGTTTTGGTTCACGAAACGCACGTTTAGCTTCAAAACTGTGCAAAAGCAGCGATTTGGTGCACGAAACGCACGTTTCGTTGCAAAAGCGGCGTTTTGGTGCACGAAACGCACGTTTCGTTGCAAAAGCGGCGTTTTGGTGTACGAAACGCACGTTTAGCGTCAAAACTGTGCAAAAGCTGCGTTTTGGTGCACGAAACGCACGTTTCGTTGCAAAAGCGGTGTTTTGGTGCACGAAACGCACGTTTAGCGTCATTACTGTGCAAGAGCAGCGATTTGGTGCACGAAACGCACGTTCCGTTGCAAAAGCGGCGTTTTGGTGCACGAAACGCACTTTTCGTTGCAAAAGCAGCGTTTTGGTGCACGAAACGCACGTTTAGCGTCAAAACTGTGCAAAAGCAGCGATTTGGTGCACGAAACGCCCGTTTCGTTGCAAAAGCAGCGTTTTGGTGCACGAAACGCACGTTTAATGTCAAAACTGTACAAAAGCAGCGTTTTGGTGCACGAAACGCACGTTTATCGTCAAAACTGTGCAAAAGCTGCGTTTTGGTGCACGAAACGCACGTTTCGTTGCAAAAGCGGCGTTTTGGTGCACGAAACGCACGTTTCGTTGCAAAAGCAGCGTTTTTTGCACGAACCGCACGTTTAGCGTCAAAACTGTGCAAAAGCAGCGTTTTGGTGCACGAAACGCACGTTTAGCGTCAAAACTGTACAAAAGCAGCGTTTTGGTGCACGAAACGCACGTTTCGTTGCTTAAGCGGCGTTATGGTGCACGAAACGCACGTTCAGCGTCAAAACTGTGCAAAAGCAGCGATTTGGTGCACGAAACGCACGTTTCGTTGCAAAAGCAGCGTTTTGCTGCACGAAACGCACGTTACGCTGCAAAAGCGGCGTTTTGGTGCAGGAAACGAACGTTTAGCGTCAAAACTGTGCAAAAGCAGCGTTTTGGTGTACGAAACGCACGTTTAGCGTCACAACTGTGCAAAAGCAGCGTTTTGGTGCACGAAACGCACGTTTCGTTGCAAAAGCGGCGTTTTGGTGCACGAAACGCACGTTTCGTTGCAAAAGCGGCGTTTTGGTGCGCGAAACGCACGTTTAGCTTCAAAACTGTGCAAAAGCAGCGATTTGGTGCACGAAACGCACGTTTAACGTCAAACATGTGCAAAAGCAGCGTTTTAGTGCACGAAACGCACGTTTCGCTGCAAAAGCAGCGTTTTGGTGTACGAAACGCACGTTTAGCGTCACAACTGTGCAAAAGCAGCGTTTTGGTGCACGAAACGCACGTTTCGTTGCAAAAGCGGCGTTTTGGTGCACGAAACGCACGTTTCGTTGCAAAAGCGGCGTTTTGGTGCGCGAAACGCACGTTTAGCTTCAAAACTGTGCAAAAGCAGCGATTTGGTGCACGAAACGCACGTTTAACGTCAAAACTGTGCAAAAGCAGCGTTTTGGTGCACGAAACGCACGTTTAGCGTCAAAACTGTGCAAAAGCAGCGTTTCGATGCACGAAACGCACGTTTCGTTGCAAAAGCGGCGTTTTGGTGCACGAAACGCACGTTTCGTTGCAAAAGCAGCGTTTTTTGCACGAAACGCACGTTTAGAGTCAAAACTGTGCAATAGCAGCGATTTGGTGCACGAACCGCACGTTTCGTTGCTAAAGCGGCGTTATGGTGCACGAAACGCACGTTCAGCGCCAAAACTGTGCAAAAGCAGCGATTTGGTGCACGAAACGCACGTTTCGTTGCAAAAGCAGCGTTTTGCTGCACGAAACGCACGTTACGCTGCAAAAGCGGCGTTTTGCTGCACGAAACGCACGTTTAGCGTCAAAACTGTGCAAAAGCAGCGTTTTGTTGCACGAAACGCACGTTTCGTTGCAAAAGCGGCGTTTTGGTGCAGGAAACGAACGTTTAGCGTCAAAACTGTGCAAAAGCAGCGATTTGGTGCACGAAACGCACGTTTCGCTGCAAAAGCGGCGTTTTGGTGCACGAAACGCACGTTTAACGTCAAACCTGTGCAAAAGCAGCGTTTTGGTGCACGAAACGCACGTTTAGCCTCAAAACTGCGCAAAAGCAGCGTTTTGTTGCACGAAACGCCGGTTTCGTTGCAAAAGCGGCGTTTTGGTGCACGAAACGAACGTTTAGCTTCAAAACTGCGCAAAAGCAGCGTTTTGGTGCACGAAACGCCGGTTTCGTTGCAAAAGCGGCGTTTTGATGCACGAAACGAACGTTTAGCGTCAAAACTGTGCAAAAGCAGCGATTTGGTGCACGAAACGCACGTTTCGTTGCAAAAGCGGCGTTTTGGTGCACGAAACGCACGTTTAGCGTCAAAACAGGTGCAAAAGCAGCGTTTTGTTGCACGAAACGCACGTTTCGTTGCAAAAGCGGCGTTTTGGTGCAGGAAACGAACGTTTAGCGTCAAAACTGTGCAAAAGCAGCGATTTGGTGCACGAAACGCACGTTTCGCTGCAAAAGCGGCGTTTTGGTGCACGAAACGCACGTTTAACGTCAAACCTGTGCAAAAGCAGCGTTTTGGTGCACGAAACGCACGTTTAGCCTCAAAACTGCGCAGAAGCAGCGTTTTGTTGCACGAAACGCCGGTTTCGTTGCAAAAGCGGCGTTTTGGTGCACGAAACGAACGTTTAGCGTCAAAACAGCGCAAAAGCAGCGTTTTGGTGCACGAAACGCCGGTTTCGTTGCAAAAGCGGCCTTTTGGTGCACGAAACGAACGTTTAGCGTCAAAACTGTGCAAAAGCAGCGATTTGGTGCACGAAACGCACGTTTCGTTGCAAAAGCGGCGTTTTCGTGCACGAAACGCACGTTTAGCGTCAAAACTGTGCGAAAGCAGCGTCTTGGTGCACGAAACGCACGTTTAGCGTTAAAACTGTGCAAAAGCAGCGTGCTGGTGCACGAAACGCACGTTTCGTTGCAAAAGCGGCGTTTTGGTGCACGAAACGCACGTTTAGCGTCAAAACTGTGCAAAAGCAGCGATTTGGTGCACGAAACGCACGTTTCGTTGCAAAAGCGGCGTTTTGGTGCACGAAACGCACGTTTAATGTCAAATCTGTACAAAAGCAGCGTTTTGGTACACGAAACGCACGTTTATCGTCAAAACTGTGCAAAAGCAGCGTTTTGGTGCACGAAACGCACGTTTCGTTGCAAAAGCGGCGTTTTGGTGCACGAAACGCACGTTTCGTTGCAAAAGCGGCGTTTTGGTGCAGGAAACGCCCGTTTAGCGTCAAAACTGTGCAAAAGCAGCGATTTGGTGCACGAAACGCACGTTTAGCGTCACAACTGTGCAAAAGCAGCGTTTTGGTGCACGAAACGCTCGTTTCGTTGCAAAAGCAGCGTTTTGGTGCACGAAACGCACGTTTAGCGTCAAAACTGTGCAAAAGCAGCGTTGTGGTGCACGAAACGCACGTTTCGTTGCAAAAGCGGCGTTTTGGTGCACGAAACACTCGTCTCGTTGCAAAAGCAGCGTTTTTTGCACGAAACGCACGTTTAACGTCAAACATGTGCAAAAGCAGCGTTTTGGTGCACGAAACGCACGTTTAGCGTCAAGACTGTGCAAAAGCAGCGTTTTGGTGCACGAAACGCACGTTTCGTTGCTAAAGCGGCGTTTTGGTGCACGAAACGCACGTTTAGCGTCAATACTGTGCAAAAGCAGTGATTTGGTGCACGAAACGCACGTTTCGTTGCTAAAGCGGCGTTATGGTGCACGAAACGCACGTTCAGCGCCAAAACTGTGCAAAAGCAGCGATTTGGTGCACGAAACGCACGTTTCGTTGCAAAAGCAGCGTTTTGCTGCACGAAACGCACGTTACGCTGCAAAAGCGGCGTATTGCTGCACGAAACGCACGTTTAGCGTCAAAACTGTGCAAAAGCAGCGTTTTGTTGCACGAAACGCACGTTTCGTTGCAAAAGCGGCGTTTTGGTGCAGGAAACGCCCGTTTAGCGTCAAAACTGTGCAAAAGCAGCGATTTGGTGCACGAAACGCACGTTTAGCGTCACAACTGTGCAAAAGCAGCGTTTTGGTGCACGAAACGCTCGTTTCGTTGCAAAAGCAGCGTTTTGGTGCACGAAACGCACGTTTAGCGTCAAAACTGTGCAAAAGCAGCGTTGTGGTGCACGAAACGCACGTTTCGTTGCAAAAGCGGCGTTTTGGTGCACGAAACACACGTCTCGTTGCAAAAGCAGCGTTTTTTGCACGAAACGCACGCTTAGAGTCAAAACTGTGCAAAAGCAGCGATTTGGTGCACGAAACGCACGTTTCGTTGCTGAAGCGGCGTTTTGGTGCACGAAACGCACGTTTCGTTGCAAAAGCGGCGTTTCGGTGCAGGAAACGCCCGTTTAGCGTCAAAACTGTGCAAAAGCAGCGATTTGGTGCACGAAACGCACGTTTAACGTCAAACATGTGCAAAAGCAGCGTTTTGGTGCACGAAACGCACGTTTAGCGTCCAAACTGTGCAAAAGCAGCGTTTTGGTGCACGAAACGCACGTTTCGTTCCAAAAGCGGCGTTATGGTGCCCGAAACGCACGTTTCGTTGCAAAAGCGGAGTTTTGGTGCACGAAACGCACGTTTAGCGTCAAGACTGTGCAGAAGCAGCGTTTTGGTGCACGAAACGCACGTTTAGCGTCAAAACTGTACAAAAGCAGCGTTTTGCTGCACGAAACGCACGTTTCGTTGCAAAATCGGCGTTTTGGTGCACGAAACGCACGTTTAGCGTCAATACTGTGCAAAAGCAGCGATTTGGTGCACGAAACGCACGTTTCGTTGCTAAAGCGGCGTTATGGTGCACGAAACGCACGTTCAGCGCCAAAACTGTGCAAAAGCAGCGATTTGGTGCACGAAACGCACGTTTCGTTGCAAAAGCAGCGTTTTGCTGCACGAAACGCACGTTACGCTGCAAAAGCGGCGTATTGTTGCACGAAACGCACGTTTAGCGTCAAAACTGTGCAAAAGCAGCGTTTTGTTGCACGAAACGCACGTTTCGTTGCAAAAGCGGCGTTTTGGTGCAGGAAACGAACGTTTAGCGTCAAAACTGTGCAAAAGCAGCGATTTGGTGCACGAAACGCACGTTTCGTTGCTAAAGCGGCGTTTTGGTGCACGAAACGCACGTTTAGCATCAATACTGTGCAAAAGCAGTGATTTGGTGCACGAAACGCACGTTTCGTTGCTAAAGCGGCGTTATGGTGCACGAAACGCACGTTCAGCGCCAAAACTGTGCAAAAGCAGCGATTTGGTGCACGAAACGCACGTTTCGTTGCAAAAGCAGCGTTTTGCTGCACGAAACGCACGTTACGCTGCAAAAGCGGCGTATTGCTGCACGAAACGCACGTTTAGCGTCAAAACTGTGCAAATGCAGCGTTTTGTTGCACGAAACGCACGTTTCGTTGCAAAAGCGGCGTTTTGGTGCAGGAAACGCCCGTTTAGCGTCAAAACTGTGCAAAAGCAGCGATTTGGTGCACGAAACGCACGTTTAGCGTCACAACTGTGCAAAAGCAGCGTTTTGGTGCACGAAACGCTCGTTTCGTTGCAAAAGCAGCGTTTTGGTGCACGAAACGCACGTTTAGCGTCAAAACTGTGCAAAAGCAGCGTTGTGGTGCACGAAACGCACGTTTCGTTGCAAAAGCGGCGTTTTGGTGCACGAAACACACGTCTCGTTGCAAAAGCAGCGTTTTTTGCACGAAACGCACGCTTAGAGTCAAAACTGTGCAAAAGCAGCGATTTGGTGCACGAAACGCACGTTTCGTTGCTAAAGCGGCGTTTTGGTGCACGAAACGCACGTTTCGTTGCAAAAGCGGCGTTTCGGTGCAGGAAACGCCCGTTTAGCGTCAAAACTGTGCAAAAGCAGCGATTTGGTGCACGAAACGCACGTTTAACGTCAAACATGTGCAAAAGCAGCGTTTTGGTGCACGAAACGCACGTTTAGCGTCCAAACTGTGCAAAAGCAGCGTTTTGGTGCACGAAACGCACGTTTCGTTCCAAAAGCGGCGTTTTGGTGCCCGAAACGCACGTTTCGTTGCAAAAGCGGAGTTTTGGTGCACGAAACGCACGTTTAGCGTCAAGACTGTGCAAAAGCAGCGTTTTGGTGCACGAAACGCACGTTTAGCCTCAAAACTGCGCAAAAGCAGCGTTTTGTTGCACGAAACGCCGGTTTCGTTGCAAAAGCGGCGTTTTGGTGCACGAAACGAACGTTTAGCGTCAAAACAGCGCAAAAGCAGCGTTTTGGTGCACGAAACGCCGGTTTCGTTGCAAAAGCGGCCTTTTGGTGCACGAAACGAACGTTTAGCGTCAAAACTGTGCAAAAGCAGCGATTTGGTGCACGAAACGCACGTTTCGTTGCAAAAGCGGCGTTTTCGTGCACGAAACGCACGTTTAGCGTCAAAACTGTGCGAAAGCAGCGTCTTGGTGCACGAAACGCACGTTTAGCGTTAAAACTGTGCAAAAGCAGCGTGCTGGTGCACGAAACGCACGTTTCGTTGCAAAAGCGGCGTTTTGGTGCACGAAACGCACGTTTAGCGTCAAAACTGTGCAAAAGCAGCGATTTGGTGCACGAAACGCACGTTTCGTTGCAAAAGCGGCGTTTTGGTGCACGAAACGCACGTTTAATGTCAAATCTGTACAAAAGCAGCGTTTTGGTACACGAAACGCACGTTTATCGTCAAAACTGTGCAAAAGCAGCGTTTTGGTGCACGAAACGCACGTTTCGTTGCAAAAGCGGCGTTTTGGTGCACGAAACGCACGTTTCGTTGCAAAAGCGGCGTTTTGGTGCAGGAAACGCCCGTTTAGCGTCAAAACTGTGCAAAAGCAGCGATTTGGTGCACGAAACGCACGTTTAGCGTCACAACTGTGCAAAAGCAGCGTTTTGGTGCACGAAACGCTCGTTTCGTTGCAAAAGCAGCGTTTTGGTGCACGAAACGCACGTTTAGCGTCAAAACTGTGCAAAAGCAGCGTTGTGGTGCACGAAACGCACGTTTCGTTGCAAAAGCGGCGTTTTGGTGCACGAAACACACGTCTCGTTGCAAAAGCAGCGTTTTTTGCACGAAACGCACGTTTAACGTCAAACATGTGCAAAAGCAGCGTTTTGGTGCACGAAACGCACGTTTAGCGTCAAGACTGTGCAAAAGCAGCGTTTTGGTGCACGAAACGCACGTTTCGTTGCTAAAGCGGCGTTTTGGTGCACGAAACGCACGTTTAGCGTCAATACTGTGCAAAAGCAGTGATTTGGTGCACGAAACGCACGTTTCGTTGCTAAAGCGGCGTTATGGTGCACGAAACGCACGTTCAGCGCCAAAACTGTGCAAAAGCAGCGATTTGGTGCACGAAACGCACGTTTCGTTGCAAAAGCAGCGTTTTGCTGCACGAAACGCACGTTACGCTGCAAAAGCGGCGTATTGCTGCACGAAACGCACGTTTAGCGTCAAAACTGTGCAAAAGCAGCGTTTTGTTGCACGAAACGCACGTTTCGTTGCAAAAGCGGCGTTTTGGTGCAGGAAACGCCCGTTTAGCGTCAAAACTGTGCAAAAGCAGCGATTTGGTGCACGAAACGCACGTTTAGCGTCACAACTGTGCAAAAGCAGCGTTTTGGTGCACGAAACGCTCGTTTCGTTGCAAAAGCAGCGTTTTGGTGCACGAAACGCACGTTTAGCGTCAAAACTGTGCAAAAGCAGCGTTGTGGTGCACGAAACGCACGTTTCGTTGCAAAAGCGGCGTTTTGGTGCACGAAACACACGTCTCGTTGCAAAAGCAGCGTTTTTTGCACGAAACGCACGCTTAGAGTCAAAACTGTGCAAAAGCAGCGATTTGGTGCACGAAACGCACGTTTCGTTGCTGAAGCGGCGTTTTGGTGCACGAAACGCACGTTTCGTTGCAAAAGCGGCGTTTCGGTGCAGGAAACGCCCGTTTAGCGTCAAAACTGTGCAAAAGCAGCGATTTGGTGCACGAAACGCACGTTTAACGTCAAACATGTGCAAAAGCAGCGTTTTGGTGCACGAAACGCACGTTTAGCGTCCAAACTGTGCAAAAGCAGCGTTTTGGTGCACGAAACGCACGTTTCGTTCCAAAAGCGGCGTTATGGTGCCCGAAACGCACGTTTCGTTGCAAAAGCGGAGTTTTGGTGCACGAAACGCACGTTTAGCGTCAAGACTGTGCAGAAGCAGCGTTTTGGTGCACGAAACGCACGTTTAGCGTCAAAACTGTACAAAAGCAGCGTTTTGCTGCACGAAACGCACGTTTCGTTGCAAAATCGGCGTTTTGGTGCACGAAACGCACGTTTAGCGTCAATACTGTGCAAAAGCAGCGATTTGGTGCACGAAACGCACGTTTCGAAGCTAAAGCGGCGTTATGGTGCACGAAACGCACGTTCAGCGCCAAAACTGTGCAAAAGCAGCGATTTGGTGCACGAAACGCACGTTTCGTTGCAAAAGCAGCGTTTTGCTGCACGAAACGCACGTTACGCTGCAAAAGCGGCGTATTGTTGCACGAAACGCACGTTTAGCGTCAAAACTGTGCAAAAGCAGCGTTTTGTTGCACGAAACGCACGTTTCGTTGCAAAAGCGGCGTTTTGGTGCAGGAAACGAACGTTTAGCGTCAAAACTGTGCAAAAGCAGCGATTTGGTGCACGAAACGCACGTTTCGTTGCTAAAGCGGCGTTTTGGTGCACGAAACGCACGTTTAGCATCAATACTGTGCAAAAGCAGTGATTTGGTGCACGAAACGCACGTTTCGTTGCTAAAGCGGCGTTATGGTGCACGAAACGCACGTTCAGCGCCAAAACTGTGCAAAAGCAGCGATTTGGTGCACGAAACGCACGTTTCGTTGCAAAAGCAGCGTTTTGCTGCACGAAACGCACGTTACGCTGCAAAAGCGGCGTATTGCTGCACGAAACGCACGTTTAGCGTCAAAACTGTGCAAATGCAGCGTTTTGTTGCACGAAACGCACGTTTCGTTGCAAAAGCGGCGTTTTGGTGCAGGAAACGCCCGTTTAGCGTCAAAACTGTGCAAAAGCAGCGATTTGGTGCACGAAACGCACGTTTAGCGTCACAACTGTGCAAAAGCAGCGTTTTGGTGCACGAAACACTCGTTTCGTTGCAAAAGCAGCGTTTTGGTGCACGAAACGCACGTTTAGCGTCAAAACTGTGCAAAAGCAGCGTTGTGGTGCACGAAACGCACGTTTCGTTGCAAAAGCGGCGTTTTGGTGCACGAAACACACGTCTCGTTGCAAAAGCAGCGTTTTTTGCACGAAACGCACGCTTAGAGTCAAAACTGTGCAAAAGCAGCGATTTGGTGCACGAAACGCACGTTTCGTTGCTAAAGCGGCGTTTTGGTGCACGAAACGCACGTTTCGTTGCAAAAGCGGCGTTTCGGTGCAGGAAACGCCCGTTTAGCGTCAAAACTGTGCAAAAGCAGCGATTTGGTGCACGAAACGCACGTTTAACGTCAAACATGTGCAAAAGCAGCGTTTTGGTGCACGAAACGCACGTTTAGCGTCCAAACTGTGCAAAAGCAGCGTTTTGGTGCACGAAACGCACGTTTCGTTCCAAAAGCGGCGTTTTGGTGCCCGAAACGCACGTTTCGTTGCAAAAGCGGAGTTTTGGTGCACGAAACGCACGTTTAGCGTCAAGACTGTGCAAAAGCAGCGTTTTGGTGCACGAAACGCACGTTTAGCGTCAAAACTGTACAAAAGCAGCGTTTTGCTGCACGAAACGCACGTTTCGTTGCAAAATCGGCGTTTTGGTGCACGAAACGCACGGTTAGCGTCAATACTGTGCAAAAGCAGCGATTTGGTGCACGAAACGCACGTTTCGTTGCTAAAGCGGCGTTATGGTGCACGAAACGCACGTTCAGCGCCAAAACTGTGCAAAAGCAGCGATTTGGTGCACGAAACGCACGTTTCGTTGCAAAAGCAGCGTTTTGCTGCACGAAACGCACGTTACGCTGCAAAAGCGGCGTATTGCTGCACGAAACGCACGTTTAGCGTCAAAACTGTGCAAAAGCAGCGTTTTGTTGCACGAAACGCACGTTTCGTTGCAAAAGCAGCGTTTTGGTGCAGGAAACGAACGTTTAGCGTCAAAACTGTGCAAAAGCAGCGATTTGGTGCACGAAACGCACGTTTCGTTGCAAAAGCGGCGTTTTGGTGCTGGAAACGAACGTTTAGCGTCAAAACTGTGCAAAAGCAGCGATTTGTTGCACGAAACGCACGTTTCGTTGCAAAAGCGGCGTTTTGGTGCACGAAACGCACGTTTTGCGTCAAAACAGGTGCAAAAGCAGCGTTTTGTTTCACGAAACGCACGTTTCGTTGCAAAAGCGGCGTTTTGGTGCAGGAAACGAACGTTTAGCGTCAAAACTGTGCAAAAGCAGCGATTTGGTGCACGAAACGCACGTTTCGCTGAAAAAGCGGCGTTTTGGTGCACGAAACGCACGTTTAACGTCAAACCTGTGCAAAAGCAGCGTTTTGGTGCACGAAACGCACGTTTAGCCTCAAAACTGCGCAAAAGCAGCGTTTTGTTGCACGAAACGCACGTTTCGTTGCAAAAGCGGCGTTTTGGTGCACGAAACGCACGTTTAGCGTCAATACTGTGCAAAAGCAGCGATTTGGTACACGAAACGCACGTTTCGTTGCAAAAGCGGCGTTTTGGTGCACGAAACGCACGTTTAGCGTCAAAACTGTGCAAAAGCAGCGATTTGGTGTACGAAACGCACGTTTCGTTGCAAAAGCGGCGTTTTGGTGCAGGAAACGAACGTTTAGCGTCATTACTGTGCAAAAGCAGCGATTTGGTGCACGAAACGCACGTTCCGTTGCAAAAGCGGCGTTTTGGTGCACAAAACGCACTTTTCGTTGCAAAAGCAGCGTTTTGGTGCACGAAACGCACGTTTATCGTCAAAACTGTGCAAAAGCAGCGTTTTGGTGCACGAAACGCACGTTTAGCGTCACAACTGTGCAAAAGCAGCGTTTTGGTGCACGAAACGCACGTTTAGCGTCAAAACTGTGCAAAAGCAGCGTTTCGATGCACGAAACGCACGTTTCGTTGCAATAGCGGCGTTTTGTTGCACGAAACGCACGTTTCCTTGCAAAAGCAGCGTTTTTTGCACGAAACGCACGTTTAGAGTCAAAACTGTGCAAAAGCTGCGTTTTGGTGCACGAAACGCACGTTTCGTTACAAAAGCGGCGTTTTGGTGCACGAAACGCACGTTTCGTTGCAAAAGCAGCGTTTTGCTGCACGAAACGCACGTTACGCTGCAAAAGCGGCGTTTTGGTGCAGGAAACGAACGTTTAGCGTCAAAACTGTGCAAATGCAGCGATTTGGTGCACGAAACGCACGTTTCGCTGCAAAAGCGGCGTTTTGGTGCACGAAACGCACGTTTAGCGTCAATACTGTGCAAAAGCAGCGATTTGGTGCACGAAACGCACGTTTAGCTTCAAAACTGTGCAAAAGCAGCGATTTGGTGCACGAAACGCACGTTTCGTTGCAAAAGCGGCGTTTTGGTGCACGAAACGCACGTTACGCTGCAAAAGCGGCGTTTTGGTGCACGAAACGCACGTTTAACGTCAAACCTGTGCAAAAGCAGCGTTTTGGTGCACGAAACGCACGTTTAGCCTCAAAACTGCGCAAAAGCAGCGTTTTGGTGCACGAAACGCACGTTTAGCCTCAAAACTGCGCAAAAGCAGCGTTTTGGTGCACGAAACGCACGTTTCGTTGCAAAAGCGGCGTTTTGGTGCACGAAACGCACGTTTCGTTGCAAAAGCGGCGTTTTGGTTCACGAAACGCACGTTTCGTTGCAAAAGCGGCGTTTTGGTGCACGAAACGCACGTTTAATGTCAAAACTGTACAAAAGCAGCGTTTTGGTGCACGAAACGCACGTTTATCGTCAAAACTGTGCAAAAGCAGCGTTTTAGTGCACGAAACGCACGTTTAGCGTCAAAACTGTGCAAAAGCAGCGATTTGGTGCACGAAACGCACGTTTCGTTGCAAAAGCAGCGCTTTGCTGCACGAAACGCACGTTACGCTGCAAAAGCAGCGTTTTGGTGCACGAAACGCACGTTTAGCGTCAAACCTGTGCAAAAGCAGCGTTTTGGTGCACGAAACGCACGTTTCGTTGCTAAAGCGGCGTTTTGGTGCACGAAACGCACGTTTCGTTGCAAAAGCGGCGTTTCGGTGCAGGAAACGCCCGTTTAGCGTCAAGACTGTGCAAAAGCAGCGTTTTGGTGCACGAAACGCACGTTTAGCGTCAAAACTGTACAAAAGCAGCGTTTTGCTGCACGAAACGCACGTTTCGTTGCAAAATCGGCGTTTTGGTGCACGAAACGCACGTTTAGCGTCAATACTGTGCAAAAGCAGCGATTTGGTGCACGAAACGCACGTTTCGTTGCTAAAGCGGCGTTATGGTGCACGAAACGCACGTTCAGCGCCAAAACTGTGCAAAAGCAGCGATTTGGTGCACGAAACGCACGTTTCGTTGCAAAAGCAGCGTTTTGCTGCACGAAACGCACGTTACGCTGCAAAAGCGGCGTATTGCTGCACGAAACGCACGTTTAGCGTCAAAACTGTGCAAAAGCAGCGTTTTGTTGCACGAAACGCACGTTTCGTTGCAAAAGCGGCGTTTTGGTGCAGGAAACGAACGTTTAGCGTCAAAACTGTGCAAAAGCAGCGATTTGGTGCACGAAACGCACGTTTAACGTCAAACCTGTGCAAAAGCAGCGTTTTGGTGCACGAAACGCACGTTTAGCCTCAAAACTGCGCAAAAGCAGCGTTTTGTTGCACGAAACGCACGTTTCGTTGCAAAAGCGGCGTTTTGGTGCACGAAACGCACGTTTAGCGTCAATACTGTGCAAAAGCAGCGATTTGGTACACGAAACGCACGTTTCGTTGCAAAAGCGGCGTTTTGGTGCACGAAACGCACGTTTCGTTGCAAAAGCAGCGTTTTTTGCACGAAACGCACGCTTAGAGTCAAAACTGTGCAAAAGCAGCGATTTGGTGCACGAAACGCACGTTTCGTTGCTAAAGCGGCGTGTTGGTGCACGAAACGCACGTTTAGCGTCAAAACTGTGCAAAAGCAGCGATTTGGTGTACGAAACGCACGTTTCGTTGCAAAAGCGGCGTTTTGGTGCAGGAAACGAACGTTTAGCGTCATTACTGTGCAAAAGCAGCGATTTGGTGCACGAAACGCACGTTCCGTTGCAAAAGCGGCGTTTTGGTGCACAAAACGCACTTTTCGTTGCAAAAGCAGCGTTTTGGTGCACGAAACGCACGTTTATCGTCAAAACTGTGCAAAAGCAGCGTTTTGGTGCACGAAACGCACGTTTAGCGTCACAACTGTGCAAAAGCAGCGTTTTGGTGCACGAAACGCACGTTTAGCGTCAAAACTGTGCAAAAGCAGCGTTTCGATGCACGAAACGCACGTTTCGTTGCAATAGCGGCGTTTTGTTGCACGAAACGCACGTTTCCTTGCAAAAGCAGCGTTTTTTGCACGAAACGCACGTTTAGAGTCAAAACTGTGCAAAAGCTGCGTTTTGGTGCACGAAACGCACGTTTCGTTACAAAAGCGGCGTTTTGGTGCACGAAACGCACGTTTCGTTGCAAAAGCAGCGTTTTGCTGCACGAAACGCACGTTACGCTGCAAAAGCGGCGTTTTGGTGCAGGAAACGAACGTTTAGCGTCAAAACTGTGCAAATGCAGCGATTTGGTGCACGAAACGCACGTTTCGCTGCAAAAGCGGCGTTTTGGTGCACGAAACGCACGTTTAGCGTCAATACTGTGCAAAAGCAGCGATTTGGTGCACGAAACGCACGTTTAGCTTCAAAACTGTGCAAAAGCAGCGATTTGGTGCACGAAACGCACGTTTCGTTGCAAAAGCGGCGTTTTGGTGCACGAAACGCACGTTACGCTGCAAAAGCGGCGTTTTGGTGCACGAAACGCACGTTTAACGTCAAACCTGTGCAAAAGCAGCGTTTTGGTGCACGAAACGCACGTTTAGCCTCAAAACTGCGCAAAAGCAGCGTTTTGGTGCACGAAACGCACGTTTAGCCTCAAAACTGCGCAAAAGCAGCGTTTTGGTGCACGAAACGCACGTTTCGTTGCAAAAGCGGCGTTTTGGTGCACGAAACGCACGTTTCGTTGCAAAAGCGGCGTTTTGGTTCACGAAACGCACGTTTCGTTGCAAAAGCGGCGTTTTGGTGCCCGAAACGCACGTTTAATGTCAAAACTGTACAAAAGCAGCGTTTTGGTGCACGAAACGCACGTTTATCGTCAAAACTGTGCAAAAGCAGCGTTTTAGTGCACGAAACGCACGTTTAGCGTCAAAACTGTGCAAAAGCAGCGATTTGGTGCACGAAACGCACGTTTCGTTGCAAAAGCAGCGCTTTGCTGCACGAAACGCACGTTACGCTGCAAAAGCAGCGTTTTGGTGCACGAAACGCACGTTTAGCGTCAAACCTGTGCAAAAGCAGCGTTTTGGTGCACGAAACGCACGTTTCGTTGCTAAAGCGGCGTTTTGGTGCACGAAACGCACGTTTCGTTGCAAAAGCGGCGTTTCGGTGCAGGAAACGCCCGTTTAGCGTCAAGACTGTGCAAAAGCAGCGTTTTGGTGCACGAAACGCACGTTTAGCGTCAAAACTGTACAAAAGCAGCGTTTTGCTGCACGAAACGCACGTTTCGTTGCAAAATCGGCGTTTTGGTGCACGAAACGCACGTTTAGCGTCAATACTGTGCAAAAGCAGCGATTTGGTGCACGAAACGCACGTTTCGTTGCTAAAGCGGCGTTATGGTGCACGAAACGCACGTTCAGCGCCAAAACTGTGCAAAAGCAGCGATTTGGTGCACGAAACGCACGTTTCGTTGCAAAAGCAGCGTTTTGCTGCACGAAACGCACGTTACGCTGCAAAAGCGGCGTATTGCTGCACGAAACGCACGTTTAGCGTCAAAACTGTGCAAAAGCAGCGTTTTGTTGCACGAAACGCACGTTTCGTTGCAAAAGCGGCGTTTTGGTGCAGGAAACGAACGTTTAGCGTCAAAACTGTGCAAAAGCAGCGATTTGGTGCACGAAACGCACGTTTCGTTGCAAAAGCGGCGTTTTGGTGCACGAAACGCACGTTTCGTTGCAAAAGCGGCGTTTTGGTGCGCGAAACGCACGTTTAGCTTCAAAACTGCGCAAAAGCAGCGATTTGGTGCACGAAACGCACGTTTAACGTCAAACATGTGCAAAAGCAGCGTTTTGGTGCACGAAACGCACGTTTAGCGTCAATACTGTGCAAAAGCAGCGATTTGGTGCACGAAACGCACGTTTAATGTCAAAACTGTACAAAAGCAGCGTTTTGGTGCACGAAACGCACGTTTATCGTCAAAACTGTGCAAAGGCAGCGTTTTAGTGCACGAAACGCACGTTTCGTTGCAAAAGCAGCGCTTTGCTGCACGAAACGCACGTTACGCTGCAAAAGCAGCGTTTTGGTGCACGAAACGCACGTTTAGCGTCAAACCTGTGCAAAAGCAGCGTTTTGGTGCACGAAACGCACGTTTAGAGTCAAAACTGTGCAAAAGCAGCGATTTGGTGCACGAAACGCACGTTTCGTTGCTAAATTGGCGTTTTGGTGCACGAAACGCACGCTTAGCGTCAAAACTGTGCAAAAGCAGCGATTTGGTGCACGAAACGCACGTTTCGTTGCAAAAGCAGCGTTTTGCTGCACGAAACGCACGTTTCGTTGCAAAAGCGGCGTTTTGGTGCACGAAACGCACGTTTCGTTGCAAAAGCGGCGTTTTGGTGCGCGAAACGCACGTTTAGCTTCAAAACTGTGCAAAAGCAGCGATTTGGTGCACGAAACGCACGTTTAACGTCAAACATGTGCAAAAGCAGCGTTTTGGTGCACGAAACGCACGTTTAGCGTCAAAACAGTGCAAAAGCAGCGTTTTGGTGCACGAAACGCACGTTTAGCGTCAATACTGTGCAAAAGCAGCGATTTGGTGCACGAAACGCACGTTTCGTTGCAAAAGCGGCGTTTTGGTTCACGAAACGCACGTTTCGTTGCAAAAGCGGCGTTTTGGTGCACGAAACGCACGTTTCGTTGCAAAAGCGGCGTTTTGGTGCACGAAACGCACGTTTATCGTCAAAACTATGCAAAAGCAGCGTTTTGGTGCACGAAACGCACGTTTAGCGTCAAAACTGTGCAAAAGCAGCGATTTGGTGCACGAAACGCACGTTTCGTTGCAAAAGCAGCGCTTTGCTGCACGAAACGCACGTTACGCTGCAAAAGCAGCGTTTTGGTGCACGAAACGCACGTTTAGCGTCAAAACTGTGCAAAAGCAGCGATTTGGTGCACGAAACGCACGTTTCGCTGCAAAAGCGGCGTTTTGGTGCACGAAACGCACGTTTAACGTCAAACCTGTGCAAAAGCAGCGTTTTGGTGCACGAAACGCACGTTTAGAGTCAAAACTGTGCAAAAGCAGCGATTTGGTGCACGAAACGCACGTTTCGTTGCTAAATTGGCGTTTTGGTGCACGAAACGCACGCTTAGCGTCAAAACTGTGCAAAAGCAGCGATTTGGTGCACGAAACGCACGTTTCGTTGCAAAAGCAGCGTTTTGCTGCACGAAACGCACGTTACGTTTCAAAAGCGGCGTTTTGGTGCACGAAACGCACGTTTAGCGTCAATACTGTGCAAAAGCAGCGATTTGGTGCACGAAACGAACGTTTCGTTGCAAAAGCGGCGTTTTGGTTCACGAAACGCACGTTTAGCTTCAAAACTGTGCAAAAGCAGCGATTTGGTGCACGAAACGCACGTTTCGTTGCAAAAGCGGCGTTTTGGTGCACGAAACGCACGTTTCGTTGCAAAAGCGGCGTTTTGGTGTACGAAACGCACGTTTAGCGTCAAAACTGTGCAAAAGCTGCGTTTTGGTGCACGAAACGCACGTTTCGTTGCAAAAGCGGTGTTTTGGTGCACGAAACGCACGTTTAGCGTCATTACTGTGCAAAAGCAGCGATTTGGTGCACGAAACGCACGTTCCGTTGCAAAAGCGGCGTTTTGGTGCACGAAACGCACTTTTCGTTGCAAAAGCAGCGTTTTGGTGCACGAAACGCACGTTTAGCGTCAAAACTGTGCAAAAGCAGCGATTTGGTGCACGAAACGCCCGTTTCGTTGCAAAAGCAGCGTTTTGGTGCACGAAACGCACGTTTAATGTCAAAACTGTAAAAAGCAGCGTTTTGGTGCACGAAACGCACGTTTATCGTCAAAACTGTGCAAAAGCTGCGTTTTGGTGCACGAAACGCACGTTTCGTTGCAAAAGCGGCGTTTTGGTGCACGAAACGCACGTTTCGTTGCAAAAGCAGCGTTTTTTGCACGAACCGCACGTTTAGCGTCAAAACTGTGCAAAAGCAGCGTTTTGGTGCACGAAACGCACGTTTAGCGTCAAAACTGTACAAAAGCAGCGTTTTGGTGCACGAAACGCACGTTTCGTTGCTTAAGCGGCGTTTTGGTGCACGAAACGCACGTTTCGTTGCAAAAGCGGTGTTTTGGTGCACGAAACGCACGTTTAGCGTCATTACTGTGCAAAAGCAGCGATTTGGTGCACGAAACGCACGTTCCGTTGCAAAAGCGGCGTTTTGGTGCACGAAACGCACTTTTCGTTGCAAAAAGCAGCGTTTTGGTGCACGAAACGCACGTTTAGCGTCAAAACTGTGCAAAAGCAGCGATTTGGTGCACGAAACGCCCGTTTCGTTGCAAAAGCAGCGTTTTGGTGCACGAAACGCACGTTTAATGTCAAAACTGTACAAAAGCAGCGTTTTGGTGCACGAAACGCACGTTTATCGTCAAAACTGTGCAAAAGCTGCGTTTTGGTGCACGAAACGCACGTTTCGTTGCAAAAGCGGCGTTTTGGTGCACGAAACGCACGTTTCGTTGCAAAAGCAGCGTTTTTTGCACGAACCGCACGTTTAGCGTCAAAACTGTGCAAAAGCAGCGTTTTGGTGCACGAAACGCACGTTTAGCGTCAAAACTGTACAAAAGCAGCGTTTTGGTGCACGAAACGCACGTTTCGTTGCTTAAGCGGCGTTATGGTGCACGAAACGCACGTTCAGCGTCAAAACTGTGCAAAAGCAGCGATTTGGTGCACGAAACGCACGTTTCGTTGCAAAAGCAGCGTTTTGCTGCACGAAACGCACGTTACGCTGCAAAAGCGGCGTTTTGGTGCAGGAAACGAACGTTTAGCGTCAAAACTGTGCAAAAGCAGCGTTTTGGTGTACGAAACGCACGTTTAGCGTCACAACTGTGCAAAAGCAGCGTTTTGGTGCACGAAACGCACGTTTCGTTGCAAAAGCGGCGTTTTGGTGCACGAAACGCACGTTTCGTTGCAAAAGCGGCGTTTTGGTGCGCGAAACGCACGTTTAGCTTCAAAACTGTGCCAAAGCAGCGATTTGGTGCACGAAACGCACGTTTAACGTCAAACATGTGCAAAAGCAGCGTTTTGGTGCACGAAACGCACGTTTAGCGTCAATACTGTGCAAAAGCAGCGATTTGGTGCACGAAACGCACGTTTCGTTGCAAAAGCGGCGTTTTGGTTCACGAAACGCACGTTTCGTTGCAAAAGCGGCGTTTTGGTGCACGAAACGCACGTTTAATGTCAAAACTGTACAAAAGCAGCGTTTTGGTGCACGAAACGCACGTTTATCGTCAAAACTGTGCAAAAGCAGCGTTTTAGTGCACGAAACGCACGTTTAGCGTCAAAACTGTGCAAAAGCAGCGATTTGGTGCACGAAACGCACGTTTCGTTGCAAAAGCAGCGCTTTGCTGCACGAAACGCACGTTACGCTGCAAAAGCAGCGTTTTGGTGCACGAAACGCACGTTTAGCGTCAAAACTGTGCAAAAGCAGCGTTTTGGTGCACGAAACGCACGTTTAGCGTCAAAACTGTGCAAAAGCAGCGTTTCGATGCACGAAACGCACGTTTCGTTGCAAAAGCGGCGTTTTGGTGCACGAAACGCACGTTTCGTTGCAAAAGCAGCGTTTTTTGCACGAAACGCACGTTTAGAGTCAAAACTGTGCAATAGCAGCGATTTGGTGCACGAAACGCACGTTTCGTTGCTAAAGCGGCGTTATGGTGCACGAAACGCACGTTCAGCGCCAAAACTGTGCAAAAGCAGCGATTTGGTGCACGAAACGCACGTTTCGTTGCAAAAGCAGCGTTTTGCTGCACGAAACGCACGTTACGCTGCAAAAGCGGCGTATTGCTGCACGAAACGCACGTTTAGCGTCAAAACTGTGCAAAAGCAGCGTTTTGTTGCACGAAACGCACGTTTCGTTGCAAAAGCGGCGTTTTGGTGCAGGAAACGAACGTTTAGCGTCAAAACTGTGCAAAAGCAGCGATTTGGTGCACGAAACGCACGTTTCGCTGCAAAAGCGGCGTTTTGGTGCACGAAACGCACGTTTAACGTCAAACCTGTGCAAAAGCAGCGTTTTGGTGCACGAAACGCACGTTTAGCCTCAAAACTGCTCAACAGCAGCGTTTTGTTGCACGAAACGCCGGTTTCGTTGCAAAAGCGGCGTTTTGGTGCACGAAACGAACGTTTAGCCTCAAAACTATGCAAAAGCAGCGTTTTGTTGCACGAAACGCACGTTTCGTTGCAAAAGCGGCGTTTTGGTGCTGGAAACGAACGTTTAGCGTCAAAACTGTGCAAAAGCAGCGATTTGGTGCACGAAACGCACGTTTCGTTGCAAAAGCGGCGTTTTGGTGCACGAAACGCACGTTTAGCGTCAAAACAGGTGCAAAAGCAGCGTTTTGCTGCACGAAACGCACGTTTCGTTGCAAAAGCGGCGTTTTGGTGCAGGAAACGAACGTTTAGCGTCAAAACTGTGCAAAAGCAGCGATTTGATGCACGAAACGCACGTTTCGCTGAAAAAGCGGCGTTTTGGTGCACGAAACGCACGTTTAACGTCAAACCTGTGCAAAAGCAGCGTTTTGGTGCACGAAACGCACGTTTAGCCTCAAAACTGCGCAAAAGCAGCGTTTTGTTGCACGAAACGCACGTTTCGTTGCAAAAGCGGCGTTTTGGTGCACGAAACGCACGTTTAGCGTCAATACTGTGCAAAAGCAGCGATTTGGTACACGAAACGCACGTTTCGTTGCAAAAGCGGCGTTTTGGTGCACGAAACGCACGTTTCGTTGCAAAAGCAGCGTTTTTTGCACGAAACGCACGCTTAGAGTCAAAACTGTGCAAAAGCAGCGATTTGGTGCACGAAACGCACGTTTCGTTGCTAAAGCGGCGTGTTGGTGCACGAAACGCACGTTTAGCATCAAAACTGTGCAAAAGCAGCGATTTGGTGCACGAAACGCACGTTTCGTTGCAAAAGCGGCGTTTTGGTGCACGAAACGCACGTTTCGTTGCAAAAGCGGAGTTTTGGTGCACGAAACGCACGTTTAGCGTCAAGACTGTGCAAAAGCAACGTTTTGGTGCACGAAACGCACGTTTAGCGTCAAAACTGTACAAAAGCAGCGTTTTGCTGCACGAAACGCACGTTTCGTTGCAAAATCGGCGTTTTGGTGCACGAAACGCACGTTTAGCGTCAATACTGTGCAAAAGCAGCGATTTGGTGCACGAAACGCACGTTTCGTTGCAAAAGCGGCGTTTTGGTTCACGAAACGCACGTTTACCGTCAAAACTGTGCAAAAGCAGCGTTTTGTTGCACGAAACGCACGTTTCGTTGCAAAAGCGGCGTTTTGGTGCTGGAAACGAACGTTTAGCGTCAAAACTGTGCAAAAGCAGCGATTTGGTGCACGAAACGCACGTTTCGTTGCAAAAGCGGCGTTTTGGTGCACGAAACGCACGTTTAGCGTCAAAACAGGTGCAAAAGCAGCGTTTTGTTGCACGAAACGCACGTTTCGTTGCAAAAGCGGCGTTTTGGTGCAGGAAACGAACGTTTAGCGTCAAAACTGTGCAAAAGCAGCGATTTGGTGCACGAAACGCACGTTTCGCTGCAAAAGCGGCGTTTTGGTGCACGAAACGCACGTTTAACGTCAAACCTGTGCAAAAGCAGCGTTTTGGTGCACGAAACGCACGTTTAGCCTCAAAACTGCGCAAAAGCAGCGTTTTGTTGCACGAAACGCCGGTTTCGTTGCAAAAGCGGCGTTTTTTTGCACGAAACGAACGTTTAGCGTCAAAACTGTGCAAAAGCAGCGTTTTGGTGCACGAAACGAACGTTTAGCCTCAAAACTGCGCAAAAGCAGCGTTTTGGTGCACGAAACGCCGGTTTCGTTGCAAAAGCGGCCTTTTGGTGCACGAAACGAACGTTTAGCGTCAAAACTGTGCAAAAGCAGCGATTTGGTGCACGAAACGCACGTTTCGTTGCAAAAGCGGCGTTTTGGTGCACGAAACGCACGTTTAGCGTCAAAACTGTGCGAAAGCAGCGTCTTGGTGCACGAAAAGCACGTTTAGCGTTAAAACTGTGCAAAAGCAGCGTGCTGGTGCACGAAACGCACGTTTCGTTGCAAAAGCGGCGTTTTGGTGCACGAAACGCACGTTTAGCGTCAAAACTGTGCAAAAGCAGCGATTTGGTGCACGAAACGCACGTTTCGTTGCAAAAGCGGCGTTTTGGTGCACGAAACGCACGTTTCGTTGCAAAAGCGGAGTTTTGGTGCACGAAACGCACGTTTAGCGTCAAGACTGTGCAAAAGCAACGTTTTGGTGCACGAAACGCACGTTTAGCGTCAAAACTGTACAAAAGCAGCGTTTTGCTGCACGAAACGCACGTTTCGTTGCAAAATCGGCGTTTTGGTGCACGAAACGCACGTTTAGCGTCAATACTGTGCAAAAGCAGCGATTTGGTGCACGAAACGCACGTTTCGTTGCAAAAGCGGCGTTTTGGTTCACGAAACGCACGTTTACCGTCAAAACTGTGCAAAAGCAGCGTTTTGTTGCACGAAACGCACGTTTCGTTGCAAAAGCGGCGTTTTGGTGCTGGAAACGAACGTTTAGCGTCAAAACTGTGCAAAAGCAGCGATTTGGTGCACGAAACGCACGTTTCGTTGCAAAAGCGGCGTTTTGGTGCACGAAACGCACGTTTAGCGTCAAAACAGGTGCAAAAGCAGCGTTTTGTTGCACGAAACGCACGTTTCGTTGCAAAAGCGGCGTTTTGGTGCAGGAAACGAACGTTTAGCGTCAAAACTGTGCAAAAGCAGCGATTTGGTGCACGAAACGCACGTTTCGCTGCAAAAGCGGCGTTTTGGTGCACGAAACGCACGTTTAACGTCAAACCTGTGCAAAAGCAGCGTTTTGGTGCACGAAACGCACGTTTAGCCTCAAAACTGCGCAAAAGCAGCGTTTTGTTGCACGAAACGCCGGTTTCGTTGCAAAAGCGGCGTTTTTTTGCACGAAACGAACGTTTAGCGTCAAAACTGTGCAAAAGCAGCGTTTTGGTGCACGAAACGAACGTTTAGCCTCAAAACTGCGCAAAAGCAGCGTTTTGGTGCACGAAACGCCGGTTTCGTTGCAAAAGCGGCCTTTTGGTGCACGAAACGAACGTTTAGCGTCAAAACTGTGCAAAAGCAGCGATTTGGTGCACGAAACGCACGTTTCGTTGCAAAAGCGGCGTTTTGGTGCACGAAACGCACGTTTAGCGTCAAAACTGTGCGAAAGCAGCGTCTTGGTGCACGAAAAGCACGTTTAGCGTTAAAACTGTGCAAAAGCAGCGTGCTGGTGCACGAAACGCACGTTTCGTTGCAAAAGCGGCGTTTTGGTGCACGAAACGCACGTTTAGCGTCAAAACTGTGCAAAAGCAGCGATTTGGTGCACGAAACGCACGTTTCGTTGCAAAAGCGGCGTTTTGGTGCACGAAACGCACGTTTAATGTCAAAACTGTACAAAAGCAGCGTTTTGGTGCACGAAACGCACGTTTATCGTCAAAACTGTGCAAAAGCAGCGTTTTGCTGCACGAAACGCACGTTTCGTTGCAAAAGCGGCGTTTTGGTGCACGAAACGCACGTTTCGTTGCAAAAGCGGCGTTTTGGTGCAGGAAACGCCCGTTTAGCGTCAAAACTGTGCAAAAGCAGCGATTTGGTGCACGAAACGCACGTTTAACGTCAAACATGTGCAAAAGCAGCGTTTTGGTGCACGAAACGCACGTTTAGCGTAAAAACTGTGCAAAAGCAGCGTTTTGGTGCACGAAACGCACGTTTCTTTCCAAAAGCGGCGTTTTGGTGCACGAAACGCACGTTTAGCGTCAAAACTGTGCAAAAGCAGCGATTAGGTGCACGAAACGCACGTTTAGCGTCAAAACTGTGCAAAAGCAGCGTTTTGGTGCACGAAACGCACGTTTAGCGTAAAAACTGTGCAAGAGCAGCGTTTTGGTGCACGAAACGCACGTTTCGTTGCAAAAGCGGCGTTTTGGTGCACGAAACGCACGTTTAGCGTCAATACTGTGCAAAAGCAGCGATTTGGTACACGAAACGCACGTTTCGTTGCAAAAGCGGCGTTTTGGTGCACGAAACGCACGTTTCGTTGCAAAAGCAGCGTTTTTTGCACGAAACGCACGCTTAGATTCAAAACTGTGCAAAAGCAGCGATTTGGTGCACGAAACGCACGTTTCGTTGCTAAAGCGGCGTGTTGGTGCACGAAACGCACGTTTAGCGTCAAAACTGTGCAAAAGCAGCGATTTGGTGCACGAAACGCACGTTTCGTTGCAAAAGCGGCGTTTTGGTGCACGAAACGCACGTTTCGTTGCAAAAGCGGCGTTTTGGTGCACGAAACGCACGTTTAGCGTCATTACTGTGCAAAAGCAGCGATTTGGTGCACGAAACGCACGTTCCGTTGCAAAAGCGGCGTTTTGGTGCACGAAACGCACTTTTCGTTGCAAAAGCAGCGTTTTGGTGCACGAAACGCACGTTTAGCGTCAAAACTGTGCAAAAGCAGCGATTTGGTGCACGAAACGCACGTTTCGTTGCAAAAGCGGCGTTTTGGTGCACGAAACGCACGTTTAATGTCAAAACTGTACAAAAGCAGCATTTTGGTGCACGAAACGCACGTTTATCGTCAAAACTGTGCAAAAGCAGCGTTTTGGTGCACGAAACGCACGTTTCGTTGCAAAAGCGGCGTTTTGGTGCACGAAACGCACGTTTCGTTGCAAAAGCGGCGTTTTGGTGCAGGAAACGCCCGTTTAGCGTCAAAACTGTGCAAAAGCAGCGATTTGGTGCACGAAACGCACGTTTAACGTCAAACATGTGCAAAATCAGCGTTTTGGTGAACGAAACGCACGTTTAGCGTCAAAACTGTGCAAAAGCAGCGTTTTGGTGCACGAAACGCACGTTTAGCGTCAAAACTGTGCAAAAGCAGCGTTTCGATGCACGAAACGCACGTTTCGTTGCAAAAGCGGCGTTTTGGTGCACGAAACGCACGTTTCGTTGCAAAAGCAGCGTTTTTTGCACGAAACGCACGTTTAGCGTCAAAACTGTGCAAAAGCAGCGTTTTGTTGCACGAAACGCACGTTTCGTTGCAAAAGCGGCGTTTTGGTGCAGGAAACGAACGTTTAGCGTCAAAACTGTGCAAAAGCAGCGATTTGGTGCACGAAACGCACGTTTCGTTGCAAAAGCGGCGTTTTGGTGCACGAAACGCACGTTTAATGTCAAAACTGTACAAAAGCAGCGTTTTGGTGCACGAAACGCACGTTTATCGTCAAAACTGTGCAAAAGCAGCGTTTTGCTGCACGAAACGCACGTTTCGTTGCAAAAGCGGCGTTTTGGTGCACGAAACGCACGTTTCGTTGCAAAAGCGGCGTTTTGGTGCAGGAAACGCCCGTTTAGCGTCAAAACTGTGCAAAAGCAGCGATTTGGTGCACGAAACGCACGTTTAACGTCAAACATGTGCAAAAGCAGCGTTTTGGTGCACGAAACGCACGTTTAGCGTAAAAACTGTGCAAAAGCAGCGTTTTGGTGCACGAAACGCACGTTTCGTTCCAAAAGCGGCGTTTTGGTGCACGAAACGCACGTTTAGCGTCAATACTGTGCAAAAGCAGCGATTTGGTGCACGAAACGCACGTTTCGTTGCAAAAGCGGCGTTTTGGTTCACGAAACGCACGTTTACCGTCAAAACTGTGCAAAAGCAGCGTTTTGTTGCACGAAACGCACGTTTCGTTGCAAAAGCGGCGTTTTGGTGCTGGAAACGAACGTTTAGCGTCAAAACTGTGCAAAAGCAGCGATTTGGTGCACGAAACGCACGTTTCGTTGCAAAAGCGGCGTTTTGGTGCACGAAACGCACGTTTAGCGTCAAAACAGGTGCAAAAGCAGCGTTTTGTTGCACGAAACGCACGTTTCGTTGCAAAAGCGGCGTTTTGGTGCAGGAAACGAACGTTTAGCGTCAAAACTGTGCAAAAGCAGCGATTTGGTGCACGAAACGCACGTTTCGCTGCAAAAGCGGCGTTTTGGTGCACGAAACGCACGTTTAACGTCAAACCTGTGCAAAAGCAGCGTTTTGGTGCACGAAACGCACGTTTAGCCTCAAAACTGCGCAAAAGCAGCGTTTTGTTGCACGAAACGCCGGTTTCGTTGCAAAAGCGGCGTTTTTTTTGCACGAAACGAACGTTTAGCGTCAAAACTGTGCAAAAGCAGCGTTTTGGTGCACGAAACGCACGTTTAATGTCAAAACTGTACAAAAGCAGCGTTTTGGTGCACGAAACGCACGTTTATCGTCAAAACTGTGCAAAAGCAGCGTTTTGCTGCACGAAACGCACGTTTCGTTGCAAAAGCGGCGTTTTGGTGCACGAAACGCACGTTTCGTTGCAAAAGCGGCGTTTTGGTGCAGGAAACGCCCGCTGAGCGTCAAAACTGTGCAAAAGCAGCGATTTGGTGCACGAAACGCACGTTTAACGTCAAACATGTGCAAAAGCAGCGTTTTGGTGCACGAAACGCACGTTTAGCGTAAAAACTGTGCAAAAGCAGCGTTTTGGTGCACGAAACGCACGTTTAGCGTCAAAACTGTGCAAAAGCAGCGATTAGGTGCACGAAACGCACGTTTAGCGTCAAAACTGTGCAAAAGCAGCGTTTTGGTGCACGAAACGCACGTTTAGCGTAAAAACTGTGCAAGAGCAGCGTTTTGGTGCACGAAACGCACGTTTCGTTGCAAAAGCGGCGTTTTGGTGCACGAAACGCACGTTTAGCGTCAATACTGTGCAAAAGCAGCGATTTGGTACACGAAACGCACGTTTCGTTGCAAAAGCGGCGTTTTGGTGCACGAAACGCACGTTTCGTTGCAAAAGCAGCGTTTTTTGCACGAAACGCACGCTTAGATTCAAAACTGTGCAAAAGCAGCGATTTGGTGCACGAAACGCACGTTTCGTTGCTAAAGCGGCGTGTTGGTGCACGAAACGCACGTTTAGCGTCAAAACTGTGCAAAAGCAGCGATTTGGTGCACGAAACGCACGTTTCGTTGCAAAAGCGGCGTTTTGGTGCACGAAACGCACGTTTCGTTGCAAAAGCGGCGTTTTGGTGCACGAAACGCACGTTTAGCGTCATTACTGTGCAAAAGCAGCGATTTGGTGCACGAAACGCACGTTCCGTTGCAAAAGCGGCGTTTTGGTGCACGAAACGCACTTTTCGTTGCAAAAGCAGCGTTTTGGTGCACGAAACGCACGTTTAGCGTCAAAACTGTGCAAAAGCAGCGATTTGGTGCACGAAACGCACGTTTCGTTGCAAAAGCGGCGTTTTGGTGCACGAAACGCACGTTTAATGTCAAAACTGTACAAAAGCAGCATTTTGGTGCACGAAACGCACGTTTATCGTCAAAACTGTGCAAAAGCAGCGTTTTGGTGCACGAAACGCACGTTTCGTTGCAAAAGCGGCGTTTTGGTGCACGAAACGCACGTTTCGTTGCAAAAGCGGCGTTTTGGTGCAGGAAACGCCCGTTTAGCGTCAAAACTGTGCAAAAGCAGCGATTTGGTGCACGAAACGCACGTTTAACGTCAAACATGTGCAAAATCAGCGTTTTGGTGAACGAAACGCACGTTTAGCGTCAAAACTGTGCAAAAGCAGCGTTTTGGTGCACGAAACGCACGTTTAGCGTCAAAACTGTGCAAAAGCAGCGTTTCGATGCACGAAACGCACGTTTCGTTGCAAAAGCGGCGTTTTGGTGCACGAAACGCACGTTTCGTTGCAAAAGCAGCGTTTTTTGCACGAAACGCACGTTTAGAGTCAAAACTGTGCAAAAGCAGCGATTTGGTGCACGAAACGCACGTTTCGTTGCTAAAGCGGCGTTATGGTGCACGAAACGCACGTTCAGCGCCAAAACTGTGCAAAAGCAGCGATTTGGTGCACGAAACGCACGTTTCGTTGCAAAAGCAGCGTTTTGCTGCACGAAACGCACGTTACGCTGCAAAAGCGGCGTTTTGCTGCACGAGACGCACGTTTAGCGTCAAAACTGTGCAAAAGCAGCGTTTTGTTGCACGAAACGCACGTTTCGTTGCAAAAGCGGCGTTTTGGTGCAGGAAACGAACGTTTAGCGTCAAAACTGTGCAAAAGCAGCGATTTGGTGCACGAAACGCACGTTTCGTTGCAAAAGCGGCGTTTTGGTGCACGAAACGCACGTTTAATGTCAAAACTGTACAAAAGCAGCGTTTTGGTGCACGAAACGCACGTTTATCGTCAAAACTGTGCAAAAGCAGCGTTTTGCTGCACGAAACGCACGTTTCGTTGCAAAAGCGGCGTTTTGGTGCACGAAACGCACGTTTCGTTGCAAAAGCGGCGTTTTGGTGCAGGAAACGCCCGTTTAGCGTCAAAACTGTGCAAAAGCAGCGATTTGGTGCACGAAACGCACGTTTAACGTCAAACATGTGCAAAAGCAGCGTTTTGGTGCACGAAACGCACGTTTAGCGTAAAAACTGTGCAAAAGCAGCGTTTTGGTGCACGAAACGCACGTTTCGTTCCAAAAGCGGCGTTTTGGTGCACGAAACGCACGTTTAGCGTCAATACTGTGCAAAAGCAGCGATTTGGTGCACGAAACGCACGTTTCGTTGCAAAAGCGGCGTTTTGGTTCACGAAACGCACGTTTACCGTCAAAACTGTGCAAAAGCAGCGTTTTGTTGCACGAAACGCACGTTTCGTTGCAAAAGCGGCGTTTTGGTGCTGGAAACGAACGTTTAGCGTCAAAACTGTGCAAAAGCAGCGATTTGGTGCACGAAACGCACGTTTCGTTGCAAAAGCGGCGTTTTGGTGCACGAAACGCACGTTTAGCGTCAAAACAGGTGCAAAAGCAGCGTTTTGTTGCACGAAACGCACGTTTCGTTGCAAAAGCGGCGTTTTGGTGCAGGAAACGAACGTTTAGCGTCAAAACTGTGCAAAAGCAGCGATTTGGTGCACGAAACGCACGTTTCGCTGCAAAAGCGGCGTTTTGGTGCACGAAACGCACGTTTAACGTCAAACCTGTGCAAAAGCAGCGTTTTGGTGCACGAAACGCACGTTTAGCCTCAAAACTGCGCAAAAGCAGCGTTTTGTTGCACGAAACGCCGGTTTCGTTGCAAAAGCGGCGTTTTTTTTGCACGAAACGAACGTTTAGCGTCAAAACTGTGCAAAAGCAGCGTTTTGGTGCACGAAACGCACGTTTAATGTCAAAACTGTACAAAAGCAGCGTTTTGGTGCACGAAACGCACGTTTATCGTCAAAACTGTGCAAAAGCAGCGTTTTGCTGCACGAAACGCACGTTTCGTTGCAAAAGCGGCGTTTTGGTGCACGAAACGCACGTTTCGTTGCAAAAGCGGCGTTTTGGTGCAGGAAACGCCCGCTGAGCGTCAAAACTGTGCAAAAGCAGCGATTTGGTGCACGAAACGCACGTTTAACGTCAAACATGTGCAAAAGCAGCGTTTTGGTGCACGAAACGCACGTTTAGCGTAAAAACTGTGCAAAAGCAGCGTTTTGGTGCACGAAACGCACGTTTAGCGTCAAAACTGTGCAAAAGCAGCGATTAGGTGCACGAAACGCACGTTTAGCGTCAAAACTGTGCAAAAGCAGCGTTTTGGTGCACGAAACGCACGTTTAGCGTAAAAACTGTGCAAGAGCAGCGTTTTGGTGCACGAAACGCACGTTTCGTTGCAAAAGCGGCGTTTTGGTGCACGAAACGCACGTTTAGCGTCAATACTGTGCAAAAGCAGCGATTTGGTACACGAAACGCACGTTTCGTTGCAAAAGCGGCGTTTTGGTGCACGAAACGCACGTTTCGTTGCAAAAGCAGCGTTTTTTGCACGAAACGCACGCTTAGAGTCAAAACTGTGCAAAAGCAGCGATTTGGTGCACGAAACGCACGTTTCGTTGCTAAAGCGGCGTGTTGGTGCACGAAACGCACGTTTAGCGTCAAAACTGTGCAAAAGCAGCGATTTGGTGCACGAAACGCACGTTTCGTTGCAAAAGCGGCGTTTTGGTGCACGAAACGCACGTTTCGTTGCAAAAGCGGCGTTTTGGTGCACGAAACGCACGTTTAGCGTCATTACTGTGCAAAAGCAGCGATTTGGTGCACGAAACGCACGTTCCGTTGCAAAAGCGGCGTTTTGGTGCACGAAACGCACTTTTCGTTGCAAAAGCAGCGTTTTGGTGCACGAAACGCACGTTTAGCGTCAAAACTGTGCAAAAGCAGCGATTTGGTGCACGAAACGCACGTTTCGTTGCAAAAGCGGCGTTTTGGTGCACGAAACGCACGTTTAATGTCAAAACTGTACAAAAGCAGCATTTTGGTGCACGAAACGCACGTTTATCGTCAAAACTGTGCAAAAGCAGCGTTTTGGTGCACGAAACGCACGTTTCGTTGCAAAAGCGGCGTTTTGGTGCACGAAACGCACGTTTCGTTGCAAAAGCGGCGTTTTGGTGCAGGAAACGCCCGTTTAGCGTCAAAACTGTGCAAAAGCAGCGATTTGGTGCACGAAACGCACGTTTAACGTCAAACATGTGCAAAAGCAGCGTTTTGGTGCACGAAACGCACGTTTAGCGTCAAAACTGTGCAAAAGCAGCGTTTTGGTGCACGAAACGCACGTTTAGCGTCAAAACTGTGCAAAAGCAGCGTTTCGATGCACGAAACGCACGTTTCGTTGCAAAAGCGGCGTTTTGGTGCACGAAACGCACGTTTCGTTGCAAAAGCAGCGTTTTTTGCACGAAACGCACGTTTAGAGTCAAAACTGTGCAAAAGCAGCGATTTGGTGCACGAAACGCACGTTTCGTTGCTAAAGCGGCGTTATGGTGCACGAAACGCACGTTCAGCGCCAAAACTGTGCAAAAGCAGCGATTTGGTGCACGAAACGCACGTTTCGTTGCAAAAGCAGCGTTTTGCTGCACGAAACGCACGTTACGCTGCAAAAGCGGCGTTTTGCTGCACGAGACGCACGTTTAGCGTCAAAACTGTGCAAAAGCAGCGTTTTGTTGCACGAAACGCACGTTTCGTTGCAAAAGCGGCGTTTTGGTGCAGGAAACGAACGTTTAGCGTCAGAACTGTGCAAAAGCAGCGATTTGGTGCACGAAACGCACGTTTCGCTGCAAAAGCGGCGTTTTGGTGCACGAAACGCACGTTTAACGTCAAACCTGTGCAAAAGCAGCGTTTTGGTGCACGAAACGCACGTTTAGCCTCAAAACTGCGCAAAAGCAGCGTTTTGTTGCACGAAACGCCGGTTTCGTTGCAAAAGCGGCGTTTTGGTGCACGAAACGAACGTTTAGCCTCAAAACTGCGCAAAAGCAGCGTTTTGGTGCACGAAACGCCGGTTTCGTTGCAAAAGCGGCGTTTTGATGCACGAAACGAACGTTTAGCGTCAAAACTGTGCAAAAGCAGCGATTTGGTGCACGAAACGCACGTTTCGTTGCAAAAGCGGCGTTTTGGTGCACGAAACGCACGTTTAGCGTCAAAACAGGTGCAAAAGCAGCGTTTTGTTGCACGAAACGCACGTTTCGTTGCAAAAGCGGCGTTTTGGTGCAGGAAACGAACGTTTAGCGTCAAAACTGTGCAAAAGCAGCGATTTGGTGCACGAAACGCACGTTTCGCTGCAAAAGCGGCCTTTTGGTGCACGAAACGCACGTTTAACGTCAAACCTGTGCAAAAGCAGCGTTTTGGTGCACAAAACGCACGTTTAGCCTCAAAACTGCGCAAAAGCAGCGGTTTGTTGCACGAAACGCCGGTTTCGTTGCAAAAGCGGCGTTTTGGTGCACGAAACGAACGTTTAGCCTCAAAACTGCGCAAAAGCAGCGTTTTGGTGCACGAAACGCCGGTTTCGTTGCAAAAGCGGCGTTTTGATGCACGAAACGAACGTTTAGCGTCAAAACTGTGCAAAAGCAGCGATTTGGTGCACGAAACGCACGTTTCGTTGCAAAAGCGGCGTTTTGGTGCACGAAACGCACGTTTAGC
This sequence comes from Stelis phaeoptera, assembly GCA_943735885.1. Classification (NCBI taxonomy): domain Eukaryota; kingdom Metazoa; phylum Arthropoda; class Insecta; order Hymenoptera; family Megachilidae; genus Stelis; species Stelis phaeoptera. The sequence goes on from CALSEM010000097.1 coordinate 676,807, forward strand.
GTCAAAACAGGTGCAAAAGCAGCGTTTTGTTGCACGAAACGCACGTTTCGTTGCAAAAGCGGCGTTTTGGTGCAGGAAACGAACGTTTAGCGTCAAAACTGTGCAAAAGCAGCGATTTGGTGCACGAAACGCACGTTTCGCTGCAAAAGCGGCGTTTTGGTGCACGAAACGCACGTTTAACGTCAAACCTGTGCAAAAGCAGCGTTTTGGTGCACGAAACGCACGTTTAGCCTCAAAACTGCGCAAAAGCAGCGTTTTGTTGCACGAAACGCCGGTTTCGTTGCAAAAGCGGCGTTTTGGTGCACGAAACGAACGTTTAGCGTCAAAACAGTGCAAAAGCAGCGTTTTGGTGCACGAAACGAACGTTTAGCCTCAAAACTGCGCAAAAGCAGCGTTTTGGTGCACGAAACGCCGGTTTCGTTGCAAAAGCGGCCTTTTGGTGCACGAAACGAACGTTTAGCGTCAAAACTGTGCAAAAGCAGCGATTTGGTGCACGAAACGCACGTTTCGTTGCAAAAGCGGCGTTTTCGTGCACGAAACGCACGTTTAGCGTCAAAACTGTGCGAAAGCAGCGTCTTGGTGCACGAAACGCACGTTTAGCGTTAAAACTGTGCAAAAGCAGCGTGCTGGTGCACGAAACGCACGTTTCGTTGCAAAAGCGGCGTTTTGGTGCACGAAACGCACGTTTAGCGTCAAAACTGTGCAAAAGCAGCGATTTGGTGCACGAAACGCACGTTTCGTTGCAAAAGCGGCGTTTTGGTGCACGAAACGCACGTTTAATGTCAAATCTGTACAAAAGCAGCGTTTTGGTGCACGAAACGCACGTTTATCGTCAAAACTGTGCAAAAGCAGCGTTTTGGTGCACGAAACGCACGTTTCGTTGCAAAAGCGGCGTTTTGGTGCACGAAACGCACGTTTCGTTGCAAAAGCGGCGTTTTGGTGCAGGAAACGCCCGTTTAGCGTCAAAACTGTGCAAAAGCAGCGATTTGGTGCACGAAACGCACGTTTAGCGTCACAACTGTGCAAAAGCAGCGTTTTGGTGCACGAAACGCTCGTTTCGTTGCAAAAGCAGCGTTTTGGTGCACAAAACGCACGTTTAGCGTCAAAACTGTGCAAAAGCAGCGTTGTGGTGCACGAAACGCACGTTTCGTTGCAAAAGCGGCGTTTTGGTGCACGAAACACACGTCTCGTTGCAAAAGCAGCGTTTTTTGCACGAAACGCACGTTTAACGTCAAACATGTGCAAAAGCAGCGTTTTGGTGCACGAAACGCACGTTTAGCGTCCAAACTGTGCAAAAGCAGCGTTTTGGTGCACGAAACGCACGTTTCGTTTCAAAAGCGGCGTTTTGGTGCCCGAAACGCACGTTTCGTTGCAAAAGCGGAGTTTTGGTGCACGAAACGCACGTTTAGCGTCAAGACTGTGCAAAAGCAGCGTTTTGGTGCACGAAACGCACGTTTCGTTGCTAAAGCGGCGTTTTGGTGCACGAAACGCACGTTTAGCGTCAAAACTGTGCAAAAGCAGCGTTGTGGTGCACGAAACGCACGTTTCGTTGCAAAAGCGGCGTTTTGGTGCACGAAACACACGTCTCGTTGCAAAAGCAGCGTTTTTTGCACGAAACGCACGCTTAGAGTCAAAACTGTGCAAAAGCAGCGATTTGGTGCACGAAACGCACGTTTCGTTGCTAAAGCGGCGTTTTGGTGCACGAAACGCACGTTTCGTCGCAAAAGCGGCGTTTCGGTGCAGGAAACGCCCGTTTAGCGTCAAAACTGTGCAAAAGCAGCGATTTGGTGCACGAAACGCACGTTTAACGTCAAACATGTGCAAAAGCAGCGTTTTGGTGCACGAAACGCACGTTTAGCGTCCAAACTGTGCAAAAGCAGCGTTTTGGTGCACGAAACGCACGTTTCGTTCCAAAAGCGGCGTTTTGGTGCCCGAAACGCACGTTTCGTTGCAAAAGCGGAGTTTTGGTGCACGAAACGCACGTTTAGCGTCAAGACTGTGCAAAAGCAGCGTTTTGGTGCACGAAACGCACGTTTAGCGTCAAAACTGTACAAAAGCAGCGTTTTGCTGCACGAAACGCACGTTTCGTTACAAAATCGGCGTTTTGGTGCACGAAACGCACGTTTAGCGTCAATACTGTGCAAAAGCAGCGATTTGGTGCACGAAACGCACGTTTCGTTGCTAAAGCGGCGTTATGGTGCACGAAACGCACGTTCAGCGCCAAAACTGTGCAAAAGCAGCGATTTGGTGCACGAAACGCACGTATCGTTGCAAAAGCAGCGTTTTGCTGCACGAAACGCACGTTACGCTGCAAAAGCGGCGTATTGCTGCACGAAACGAACGTTTAGCGTCAAAACTGTGCAAAAGCAGCGTTTTGGTGCACGAAACGCACGTTTCGTTGCAAAAGCGGCGTTTTGGTGCACGAAACGCACGTTTAGCGTCAAAACAGGTGCAAAAGCAGCGTTTTGTTGCACGAAACGCACGTTTCGTTGCAAAAGCGGCGTTTTGGTGCAGGAAACGAACGTTTAGCGTCAAAACTGTGCAAAAGCAGCGATTTGGTGCACGAAACGCACGTTTCGCTGCAAAAGCGGCGTTTTGGTGCACGAAACGCACGTTTAACGTCAAACCTGTGCAAAAGCAGCGTTTTGGTGCACGAAACGCACGTTTAGCCTCAAAACTGCGCAAAAGCAGCGTTTTGTTGCACGAAACGCCGGTTTCGTTGCAAAAGCGGCGTTTTGGTGCACGAAACGAACGTTTAGCGTCAAAACAGTGCAAAAGCAGCGTTTTGGTGCACGAAACGCACGTTTAGCGTCAAAACTGTGCAAAAGCAGCGTTGTGGTGCACGAAACGCACGTTTCGTTGCAAAAGCGGCGTTTTGGTGCACGAAACACACGTCTCGTTGCAAAAGCAGCGTTTTTTGCACGAAACGCACGTTTAACGTCAAACATGTGCAAAAGCAGCGTTTTGGTGCACGAAACGCACGTTTAGCGTCCAAACTGTGCAAAAGCAGCGTTTTGGTGCACGAAACGCACGTTTCGTTTCAAAAGCGGCGTTTTGGTGCCCGAAACGCACGTTTCGTTGCAAAAGCGGAGTTTTGGTGCACGAAACGCACGTTTAGCGTCAAGACTGTGCAAAAGCAGCGTTTTGGTGCACGAAACGCACGTTTCGTTGCTAAAGCGGCGTTTTGGTGCACGAAACGCACGTTTAGCGTCAAAACTGTGCAAAAGCAGCGTTGTGGTGCACGAAACGCACGTTTCGTTGCAAAAGCGGCGTTTTGGTGCACGAAACACACGTCTCGTTGCAAAAGCAGCGTTTTTTGCACGAAACGCACGCTTAGAGTCAAAACTGTGCAAAAGCAGCGATTTGGTGCACGAAACGCACGTTTCGTTGCTAAAGCGGCGTTTTGGTGCACGAAACGCACGTTTCGTCGCAAAAGCGGCGTTTCGGTGCAGGAAACGCCCGTTTAGCGTCAAAACTGTGCAAAAGCAGCGATTTGGTGCACGAAACGCACGTTTAACGTCAAACATGTGCAAAAGCAGCGTTTTGGTGCACGAAACGCACGTTTAGCGTCCAAACTGTGCAAAAGCAGCGTTTTGGTGCACGAAACGCACGTTTCGTTCCAAAAGCGGCGTTTTGCTGCCCGAAACGCACGTTTCGTTGCAAAAGCGGAGTTTTGGTGCACGAAACGCACGTTTAGCGTCAAGACTGTGCAAAAGCAGCGTTTTGGTGCACGAAACGCACGTTTAGCGTCAAAACTGTACAAAAGCAGCGTTTTGCTGCACGAAACGCACGTTTCGTTACAAAATCGGCGTTTTGGTGCACGAAACGCACGTTTAGCGTCAATACTGTGCAAAAGCAGCGATTTGGTGCACGAAACGCACGTTTCGTTGCTAAAGCGGCGTTATGGTGCACGAAACGCACGTTCAGCGCCAAAACTGTGCAAAAGCAGCGATTTGGTGCACGAAACGCACGTATCGTTGCAAAAGCAGCGTTTTGCTGCACGAAACGCACGTTACGCTGCAAAAGCGGCGTATTGCTGCACGAAACGAACGTTTAGCGTCAAAACTGTGCAAAAGCAGCGTTTTGGTGCACGAAACGCACGTTTCGTTGCAAAAGCGGCGTTTTGGTGCACGAAACGCACGTTTAGCGTCAAAACAGGTGCAAAAGCAGCGTTTTGTTGCACGAAACGCACGTTTCGTTGCAAAAGCGGCGTTTTGGTGCGTGAAACGAACGTTTAGCGTCAAAACTGTGCAAAAGCAGCGATTTGGTGCACGAAACGCACGTTTCGCTGCAAAAGCGGCGTTTTGGTGCACGAAACGCACGTTTAACGTCAAACCTGTGCAAAAGCAGCGTTTTGGTGCACGAAACGCACGTTTAGCCTCAAAACTGCGCAAAAGCAGCGTTTTGTTGCACGAAACGCCGGTTTCGTTGCAAAAGCGGCGTTTTGGTGCACGAAACGAACGTTTAGCGTCAAAACAGTGCAAAAGCAGCGTTTTGGTGCACGAAACGAACGTTTAGCCTCAAAACTGCGCAAAAGCAGCGTTTTGGTGCACGAAACGCCGGTTTCGTTGCAAAAGCGGCCTTTTGGTGCACGAAACGAACGTTTAGCGTCAAAACTGTGCAAAAGCAGCGATTTGGTGCACGAAACGCACGTTTCGTTGCAAAAGCGGCGTTTTGGTGCAGGAAACGAACGTTTAGCGTCAAAACTGTGCAAAAGCAGCGATTTGGTGCACGAAACGCACGTTTCGCTGCAAAAGCGGCCTTTTGGTGCACGAAACGCACGTTTAACGTCAAACCTGTGCAAAAGCAGCGTTTTGGTGCACGAAACGAACGTTTAGCCTCAAAACTGCGCAAAAGCAGCGTTTTGTTGCACGAAACGCACGTTTCGTTGCAAAAGCGGCGTTTTGGTGCAGGAAACGAACGTTTAGCGTCAAAACTGTGCAAAAGCAGCGATTTGGTGCACGAAACGCACGTTTCGCTGCAAAAGCGGCGTTTTGGTGCACGAAACGCACGTTTAACGTCAAACCTGTGCAAAAGCAGCGTTTTGGTGCACGAAACGCACGTTTAGCCTCAAAACTGCGCAAAAGCAGCGTTTTGTTGCACGAAACGCCGGTTTCGTTGCAAAAGCGGCGTTTTGGTGCACGAAACGAACGTTTAGCGTCAAAACAGTGCAAAAGCAGCGTTTTGGTGCACGAAACGAACGTTTAGCCTCAAAACTGCGCAAAAGCAGCGTTTTGGTGCACGAAACGCCGGTTTCGTTGCAAAAGCGGCCTTTTGGTGCACGAAACGAACGTTTAGCGTCAAAACTGTGCAAAAGCAGCGATTTGGTGCACGAAACGCACGTTTCGTTGCAAAAGCGGCGTTTTCGTGCACGAAACGCACGTTTAGCGTCATAACTGTGCGAAAGCAGCGTCTTGGTGCACGAAACGCACGTTTAGCGTTAAAACTGTGCAAAAGCAGCGTGCTGGTGCACGAAACGCACGTTTCGTTGCAAAAGCGGCGTTTTGGTGCACGAAACGCACGTTTAGCGTCAAAACTGTGCAAAAGCAGCGATTTGGTGCACGAAACGCACGTTTCGTTGCAAAAGCGGCGTTTTGGTGCACGAAACGCACGTTTAATGTCAAATCTGTACAAAAGCAGCGTTTTGGTGCACGAAACGCACGTTTATCGTCAAAACTGTGCAAAAGCAGCGTTTTGGTGCACGAAACGCACGTTTCGTTGCAAAAGCGGCGTTTTGGTGCACGAAACGCACGTTTCGTTGCAAAAGCGGCGTTTTGGTGCAGGAAACGCCCGTTTAGCGTCAAAACTGTGCAAAAGCAGCGATTTGGTGCACGAAACGCACGTTTAGCGTCACAACTGTGCAAAAGCAGCGTTTTGGTGCACGAAACGCTCGTTTCGTTGCAAAAGCAGCGTTTTGGTGCACGAAACGCACGTTTAGCGTCAAAACTGTGCAAAAGCAGCGTTGTGGTGCACGAAACGCACGTTTCGTTGCAAAAGCGGCGTTTTGGTGCACGAAACACACGTCTCGTTGCAAAAGCAGCGTTTTTTGCACGAAACGCACGTTTAACGTCAAACATGTGCAAAAGCAGCGTTTTGGTGCACGAAACGCACGTTTAGCGTCCAAACTGTGCAAAAGCAGCGTTTTGGTGCACGAAACGCACGTTTCGTTTCAAAAGCGGCGTTTTGGTGCCCGAAACGCACGTTTCGTTGCAAAAGCGGAGTTTTGGTGCACGAAACGCACGTTTAGCGTCAAGACTGTGCAAAAGCAGCGTTTTGGTGCACGAAACGCACGTTTCGTTGCTAAAGCGGCGTTTTGGTGCACGAAACGCACGTTTAGCGTCAAAACTGTGCAAAAGCAGCGTTGTGGTGCACGAAACGCACGTTTCGTTGCAAAAGCGGCGTTTTGGTGCACGAAACACACGTCTCGTTGCAAAAGCAGCGTTTTTTGCACGAAACGCACGCTTAGAGTCAAAACTGTGCAAAAGCAGCGATTTGGTGCACGAAACGCACGTTTCGTTGCTAAAGCGGCGTTTTGGTGCACGAAACGCACGTTTCGTTGCAAAAGCGGCGTTTCGGTGCAGGAAACGCCCGTTTAGCGTCAAAACTGTGCAAAAGCAGCGATTTGGTGCACGAAACGCACGTTTAACGTCAAACATGTGCAAAAGCAGCGTTTTGGTGCACGAAACGCACGTTTAGCGTCCAAACTGTGCAAAAGCAGCGTTTTGGTGCACGAAACGCACGTTTCGTTCCAAAAGCGGCGTTTTGGTGCCCGAAACGCACGTTTCGTTGCAAAAGCGGAGTTTTGGTGCACGAAACGCACGTTTAGCGTCAAGACTGTGCAAAAGCAGCGTTTTGGTGCACGAAACGCACGTTTAGCGTCAAAACTGTACAAAAGCAGCGTTTTGCTGCACGAAACGCACGTTTCGTTACAAAATCGGCGTTTTGGTGCACGAAACGCACGTTTAGCGTCAATACTGTGCAAAAGCAGCGATTTGGTGCACGAAACGCACGTTTCGTTGCTAAAGCGGCGTTATGGTGCACGAAACGCACGTTCAGCGCCAAAACTGTGCAAAAGCAGCGATTTGGTGCACGAAACGCACGTTTCGTTGCAAAAGCAGCGTTTTGCTGCACGAAACGCACGTTACGCTGCAAAAGCGGCGTATTGCTGCACGAAACGAACGTTTAGCGTCAAAACTGTGCAAAAGCAGCGTTTTGGTGCACGAAACGCACGTTTCGTTGCAAAAGCGGCGTTTTGGTGCACGAAACGCACGTTTAGCGTCAAAACAGGTGCAAAAGCAGCGTTTTGTTGCACGAAACGCACGTTTCGTTGCAAAAGCGGCGTTTTGGTGCAGGAAACGAACGTTTAGCGTCAAAACTGTGCAAAAGCAGCGATTTGGTGCACGAAACGCACGTTTCGCTGCAAAAGCGGCGTTTTGGTGCACGAAACGCACGTTTAACGTCAAACCTGTGCAAAAGCAGCGTTTTGGTGCACGAAACGCACGTTTAGCCTCAAAACTGCGCAAAAGCAGCGTTTTGTTGCACGAAACGCCGGTTTCGTTGCAAAAGCGGCGTTTTGGTGCACGAAACGAACGTTTAGCGTCAAAACAGTGCAAAAGCAGCGTTTTGGTGCACGAAACGAACGTTTAGCCTCAAAACTGCGCAAAAGCAGCGTTTTGGTGCACGAAACGCCGGTTTCGTTGCAAAAGCGGCCTTTTGGTGCACGAAACGAACGTTTAGCGTCAAAACTGTGCAAAAGCAGCGATTTGGTGCACGAAACGCACGTTTCGTTGCAAAAGCGGCGTTTTCGTGCACGAAACGCACGTTTAGCGTCAAAACTGTGCGAAAGCAGCGTCTTGGTGCACGAAACGCACGTTTAGCGTTAAAACTGTGCAAAAGCAGCGTGCTGGTGCACGAAACGCACGTTTCGTTGCAAAAGCGGCGTTTTGGTGCACGAAACGCACGTTTAGCGTCAAAACTGTGCAAAAGCAGCGATTTGGTGCACGAAACGCACGTTTCGTTGCAAAAGCGGCGTTTTGGTGCACGAAACGCACGTTTAATGTCAAAACTGTACAAAAGCAGCGTTTTGGTGCACGAAACCCACGTTTATCGTCAAAACTGTGCAAAAGCAGCGTTTTGGTGCACGAAACGCACGTTTCGTTGCAAAAGCGGCGTTGTGGTGCACGAAACGCACGTTTCGTTGCAAAAGCGGCGTTTTGGTGCACGAAACGCACGTTTCGTTGCAAAAGCGGCGTTTTGGTGCAGGAAACGCCCGTTTAGCGTCAAAACTGTGCAAAAGCAGCGATTTGGTGCACGAAACGCACGTTTAGCGTCACAACTGTGCAAAAGCAGCGTTTTGGTGCACGAAACGCTCGTTTCGTTGCAAAAGCAGCGTTTTGGTGCACGAAACGCACGTTTAGCGTCAAAACTGTGCAAAAGCAGCGTTGTGGTGCACGAAACGCACGTTTCGTTGCAAAAGCGGCGTTTTGGTGCACGAAACACACGTCTCGTTGCAAAAGCAGCGTTTTTTGCACGAAACGCACGCTTATAGTCAAAACTGTGCAAAAGCAGCGATTTGGTGCACGAAACGCACGTTTTGTTGCTAAAGCGGCGTTTTGGTGCACGAAACGCACGTTTCGTTGCAAAAGCGGCGTTTCGGTGCAGGAAACGCCCGTTTAGCGTCAAAACCGTGCAAAAGCAGCGATTTGGTGCACGAAACGCACGTTTAACGTCAAACATGTGCAAAAGCAGCGTTTTGGTGCACGAAACGCACGTTTAGCGTCCAAACTGTGCAAAAGCAGCGTTTTGGTGCACGAAACGCACGTTTCGTTCCAAAAGCGGCGTTTTTGTGCCCGAAACGCACGTTTCGTTGCAAAAGCGGAGTTTTGGTGCACGAAACGCACGTTTAGCGTCAAGACTGTGCAAAAGCAGCGTTTTGGTGCACGAAACGCACGTTTAGCGTCAAAACTGTACAAAAGCAGCGTTTTGCTGCACGAAACGCACGTTTCGTTGCAAAATCGGCGTTTTGGTGCACGAAACGCACGTTTAGCGTCAATACTGTGCAAAAGCAGCGATTTGGTGCACGAAACGCACGTTTCGTTGCTAAAGCGGCGTTATGGTGCACGAAACGCACGTTCAGCGCCAAAACTGTGCAAAAGCAGCGATTTGGTGCACGAAACGCACGTTTCGTTGCAAAAGCAGCGTTTTGCTGCACGAAACGCACGTTACGCTGCAAAAGCGGCGTATTGCTGCACGAAACGCACGTTTAGCGTCAAAACTGTGCAAAAGCAGCGTTTTGTTGCACGAAACGCACGTTTCGTTGCAAAAGCGGCGTTTTGGTGCAGGAAACGAACGTTTAGCGTCAAAACTGTGCAAAAGCAGCGATTTGGTGCACGAAACGCACGTTTCGTTGCAAAAGCGGCGTTTTGGTGCTGGAAACGAACGTTTAGCGTCAAAACTGTGCAAAAGCAGCGATTTGTTGCACGAAACGCACGTTTCGTTGCAAAAGCGGCGTTTTGGTGCACGAAACGCACGTTTAGCGTCAAAACAGGTGCAAAAGCAGCGTTTTGTTGCACGAAACGCACGTTTCGTTGCAAAAGCGGCGTTTTGGTGCAGGAAACGAACGTTTAACGTCAAAACTGTGCAAAAGCAGCGATTTGGTGCACGAAACGCACGTTTCGCTGCAAAAGCGGCGTTTTGGTGCACGAAACGCACGTTTAACGTCAAACCTGTGCAAAAGCAGCGTTTTGGTGCACGAAACGCACGTTTAGCCTCAAAACTGCGCAAAAGCAGCGTTTTGTTGCACGAAACGCCGGTTTCGTTGCAAAAGCGGCGTTTTGGTGCACGAAACGAACGTTTAGCGTCAAAACTGTGCAAAAGCAGCGTTTTGGTGCACGAAACGAACGTTTAGCCTCAAAACTGCGCAAAAGCAGCGTTTTGGTGCACGAAACGCCGGTTTCGTTGCAAAAGCGGCCTTTTGGTGCACGAAACGAACGTTTAGCGTCAAAACTGTGCAAAAGCAGCGATTTGGTGCACGAAACGCACGTTTCGTTGCAAAAGCGGCGTTTTGGTGCACGAAACGCACGTTTAGCGTCAAAACTGTGCGAAAGCAGCGTCTTGGTGCACGAAACGCACGTTTAGCGTTAAAACTGTGCAAAAGCAGCGTGCTGGTGCACGAAACGCACGTTTCGTTGCAAAAGCGGCGTTTTGGTGCACGAAACGCACGTTTAGCGTCAAAACTGTGCAAAAGCAGCGATTTGGTGCACGAAACGCACGTTTCGTTGCAAAAGCGGCGTTTTGGTGCACGAAACGCACGTTTAATGTCAAAACTGTACAAAAGCAGCGTTTTGGTGCACGAAACGCACGTTTATCGTCAAAACTGTGCAAAAGCAGCGTTTTGCTGCACGAAACGCACGTTTCGTTGTAAAAGCGGCGTTTTGGTGCACGAAACGCACGTTTCGTTGCAAAAGCGGCGTTTTGGTGCACGAAGCGAACGTTTAGCCTCAAAACTGCGCAAAAGCAGCGTTTTGGTACACGAAACGCCGGTTTCGTTGCAAAAGCGGCGTTTTGATGCACGAAACGAACGTTTAGCGTCAAAACTGTGCAAAAGCAGCGTTTTGGTGCACGAAACGCACGTTTAACGTCAAACCTGTGCAAAAGCAGCGTTTTGGTGCACGAAACGCACGTTTAGACTCAAAACTGCGCAAAAGCAGCGTTTTGTTGCACGAAACGCCGGTTTCGTTGCAAAAGCGGCGTTTTGGTGCACGAAACGAACGTTTAGCATCAAAACAGTGCAAAAGCAGCGTTTTGGTGCACGAAACGAACGTTTAGCCTCAAAACTGCGCAAAAGCAGCGTTTTGGTGCACGAAACGCCGGTTTCGTTGCAAAAGCGGCCTTTTGGTGCACGAAACGAACGTTTAGCGTCAAAACTGTGCAAAAGCAGCGATTTGGTGCACGAAACGCACGTTTCGTTGCAAAAGCGGCGTTTTCGTGCACGAAACGCACGTTTAGCGTCAAAACTGTGCAAAAGCGGCGTTTTGGTGCACGAAACGCACGTTTAGCGTCAAAACTGTGCAAAAGCAGCGATTTGGTGCACGAAACGCACGTTTCGTTGCAAAAGCGGCGTTTTGGTGCACGAAACGCACGTTTAATGTCAAATCTGTACAAAAGCAGCGATTTGGTGCACGAAACGCACGTTTAGAGTCACAACTGTGCAAAAGCAGCGTTTTGGTGCACGAAACGCTCGTTTCGTTGCAAAAGCAGCGTTTTGGTGCACGAAACGCACGTTTAGCGTCAAAACTGTGCAAAAGCAGCGTTGTGGTGCACGAAACGCACGTTTCGTTGCAAAAGCGGCGTTTTGGTGCACGAAACACACGTCTCGTTGCAAAAGCAGCGTTTTTTGCACGAAACGCACGTTTAACGTCAAACATGTGCAAAAGCAGCGTTTTGGTGCACGAAACGCACGTTTAGCGTCCAAACTGTGCAAAAGCAGCGTTTTGGTGCACGAAACGCACGTTTCGTTCCAAAAGCGGCGTTTTGGTGCCCGAAACGCACGTTTCGTTGCAAAAGCGGAGTTTTGGTGCACGAAACGCACGTTTAGCGTCAAGACTGTGCAAAAGCAGCGTTTTGGTGCACGAAACGCACGTTTCGTTGCTAAAGCGGCGTTTTGGTGCACGAAACGCACGTTTAGCGTCAATACTGTGCAAAAGCAGTGATTTGGTGCACGAAACGCACGTTTCGTTGCTAAAGCGGCGTTATGGTGCACGAAACGCACGTTCAGCGCCAAAACTGTGCAAAAGCAGCGATTTGGTGCACGAAACGCACGTTTCGTTGCAAAAGCAGCGTTTTGCTGCACGAAACGCACGTTACGCTGCAAAAGCGGCGTATTGCTGCACGAAACGCACGTTTAGCGTCAAAACTGTGCAAAAGCAGCGTTTTGTTGCACGAAACGCACGTTTCGTTGCAAAAGCGGCGTTTTGGTGCAGGAAACGCCCGTTTAGCGTCAAAACTGTGCAAAAGCAGCGATTTGGTGCACGAAACGCACGTTTAGCGTCAAAACTGTGCGAAAGCAGCGTCTTGGTGCACGAAACGCACGTTTAGCGTTAAAACTGTGCAAAAGCAGCGTGCTGGTGCACGAAACGCACGTTTCGTTGCAAAAGCGGCGTTTTGGTGCACGAAACGCACGTTTAGCGTCAAAACTGTGCAAAAGCAGCGATTTGGTGCACGAAACGCACGTTTCGTTGCAAAAGCGGCGTTTTGGTGCAGGAAACGCCCGTTTAGCGTCAAAACTGTGCAAAAGCAGCGATTTGGTGCACGAAACGCACGTTTAACGTCAAACATGTGCAAAAGCAGCGTTTTGGTGCACGAAACGCACGTTTAGCGTAAAAACTGTGCAAAAGCAGCGTTTTGGTGCACGAAACGCACGTTTCGTTCCAAAAGCGGCGTTTTGGTGCACGAAACGCACGTTTAGCGTCAAAACTGTGCAAAAGCAGCGATTAGGTACACGAAACGCACGTTTAGCGTCAAAACTGTGCAAAAGCAGCGTTTTGGTGCACGAAACGCACGTTTAGCGTAAAAACTGTGCAAGAGCAGCGTTTTGGTGCACGAAACGCACGTTTCGTTGCAAAAGCGGCGTTTTGGTGCACGAAACGCACGTTTAGCGTCAATACTGTGCAAAAGCAGCGATTTGGTACACGAAACGCACGTTTCGTTGCAAAAGCGGCGTTTTGGTGCACGAAACGCACGTTTCGTTGCAAAAGCGGCGTTTTGGTGCACGAAACGCACGTTTAACGTCAAACCTGTGCAAAAGCAGCGTTTTGGTGCACGAAACGCACGTTTAGCCTCAAAACTGCGCAAAAGCAGCGTTTTGTTGCACGAAACGCCGGTTTCGTTGCAAAAGCGGCGCTTTGGTGCACGAAACGAACGTTTAGCGTCAAAACTGTGCAAAAGCAGCGTTTTGGTGCACGAAACGAACGTTTAGCCTCAAAACTGCGCAAAAGCAGCGTTTTGGTGCACGAAACGCCGGTTTCGTTGCAAAAGCGGCCTTTTGGTGCACGAAACGAACGTTTAGCGTCAAAACTGTGCAAAAGCAGCGATTTGGTGCACGAAACGCACGTTTCGTTGCAAAAGCGGCGTTTTGGTGCACGAAACGCACGTTTAGCGTCAAAACTGTGCGAAAGCAGCGTCTTGGTGCACGAAACGCACGTTTAGCGTTAAAACTGTGCAAAAGCAGCGTGCTGGTGCACGAAACGCACGTTTCGTTGCAAAAGCGGCGTTTTGGTGCACGAAACGCACGTTTAGCGTCAAAACTGTGCAAAAGCAGCGATTTGGTGCACGAAACGCACGTTTCGTTGCAAAAGCGGCGTTTTGGTGCACGAAACGCACGTTTAATGTCAAAACTGTACAAAAGCAGCGTTTTGGTGCACGAAACGCACGTTTAACGTCAAACATGTGCAAAAGCAGCGTTTTGGTGCACGAAACGCACGTTTAGCGTCCAAACTGTGCAAAAGCAGCGTTTTGGTGCACGAAACGCACGTTTCGTTCCAAAAGCGGCGTTTTGGTGCCCGAAACGCACGTTTCGTTGCAAAAGCGGAGTTTTGGTGCACGAAACGCACGTTTAGCGTCAAGACTGTGCAAAAGCAGCGTTTTGGTGCACGAAACGCACGTTTCGTTGCTAAAGCGGCGTTTTGGTGCACGAAACGCACGTTTAGCGTCAATACTGTGCAAAAGCAGTGATTTGGTGCACGAAACGCACGTTTCGTTGCTAAAGCGGCGTTATGGTGCACGAAACGCACGTTCAGCGCCAAAACTGTGCAAAAGCAGCGATTTGGTGCACGAAACGCACGTTTCGTTGCAAAAGCAGCGTTTTGCTGCACGAAACGCACGTTACGCTGCAAAAGCGGCGTATTGCTGCACGAAACGCACGTTTAGCGTCAAAACTGTGCAAAAGCAGCGTTTTGTTGCACGAAACGCACGTTTCGTTGCAAAAGCGGCGTTTTGGTGCAGGAAACGCCCGTTTAGCGTCAAAACTGTGCAAAAGCAGCGATTTGGTGCACGAAACGCACGTTTAGCGTCAAAACTGTGCGAAAGCAGCGTCTTGGTGCACGAAACGCACGTTTAGCGTTAAAACTGTGCAAAAGCAGCGTGCTGGTGCACGAAACGCACGTTTCGTTGCAAAAGCGGCGTTTTGGTGCACGAAACGCACGTTTAGCGTCAAAACTGTGCAAAAGCAGCGATTTGGTGCACGAAACGCACGTTTCGTTGCAAAAGCGGCGTTTTGGTGCAGGAAACGCCCGTTTAGCGTCAAAACTGTGCAAAAGCAGCGATTTGGTGCACGAAACGCACGTTTAACGTCAAACATGTGCAAAAGCAGCGTTTTGGTGCACGAAACGCACGTTTAGCGTCAAAACTGTGCAAAAGCAGCGTTTTGGTGCACGAAACGCACGTTTAGCGTCAAAACTGTGCAAAAGCAGCGTTTCGATGCACGAAACGCACGTTTCGTTGCAAAAGCGGCGTTTTGGTGCACGAAACGCACGTTTCGTTGCAAAAGCAGCGTTTTTTGCACGAAACGCACGTTTAGCGTCAAAACTGTGCAAAAGCAGCGTTGTGGTGCACGAAACGCACGTTTCGTTGCAAAAGCGGCGTTTTGGTGCACGAAACACACGTCTCGTTGCAAAAGCAGCGTTTTTTGCACGAAACGCACGTTTAACGTCAAACATGTGCAAAAGCAGCGTTTTGGTGCACGAAACGCACGTTTAGCGTCCAAACTGTGCAAAAGCAGCGTTTTGGTGCACGAAACGCACGTTTCGTTCCAAAAGCGGCGTTTTGGTGCCCGAAACGCACGTTTCGTTGCAAAAGCGGAGTTTTGGTGCACGAAACGCACGTTTAGCGTCAAGACTGTGCAAAAGCAGCGTTTTGGTGCACGAAACGCACGTTTCGTTGCTAAAGCGGCGTTTTGGTGCACGAAACGCACGTTTAGCGTCAATACTGTGCAAAAGCAGTGATTTGGTGCACGAAACGCACGTTTCGTTGCTAAAGCGGCGTTTTGGTGCACGAAACGCACGTTCAGCGCCAAAACTGTGCAAAAGCAGCGATTTGGTGCACGAAACGCACGTTTCGTTGCAAAAGCAGCGTTTTGCTGCACGAAACGCACGTTACGCTGCAAAAGCGGCGTATTGCTGCACGAAACGCACGTTTAGCGTCAAAACTGTGCAAAAGCAGCGTTTTGTTGCACGAAACGCACGTTTCGTTGCAAAAGCGGCGTTTCGGTGCAGGAAACGCCCGTTTAGCGTCAAAACTGTGCAAAAGCAGCGATTTGGTGCACGAAACGCACGTTTAGCGTCAAAACTGTGCGAAAGCAGCGTCTTGGTGCACGAAACGCACGTTTAGCGTTAAAACTGTGCAAAAGCAGCGTGCTGGTGCACGAAACGCACGTTTCGTTGCAAAAGCGGCGTTTTGGTGCACGAAACGCACGTTTAGCGTCAAAACTGTGCAAAAGCAGCGATTTGGTGCACGAAACGCACGTTTCGTTGCAAAAGCGGCGTTTTGGTGCAGGAAACGCCCGTTTAGCGTCAAAACTGTGCAAAAGCAGCGATTTGGTGCACGAAACGCACGTTTAACGTCAAACATGTGCAAAAGCAGCGTTTTGGTGCACGAAACGCACGTTTAGCGTAAAAACTGTGCAAAAGCAGCGTTTTGGTGCACGAAACGCACGTTTCGTTCCAAAAGCGGCGTTTTGGTGCACGAAACGCACGTTTAGCGTCAAAACTGTGCAAAAGCAGCGATTAGGTACACGAAACGCACGTTTAGCGTCAAAACTGTGCAAAAGCAGCGTTTTGGTGCACGAAACGCACGTTTAGCGTAAAAACTGTGCAAGAGCAGCGTTTTGGTGCACGAAACGCACGTTTCGTTGCAAAAGCGGCGTTTTGGTGCACGAAACGCACGTTTAGCGTCAATACTGTGCAAAAGCAGCGATTTGGTACACGAAACGCACGTTTCGTTGCAAAAGCGGCGTTTTGGTGCACGAAACGCACGTTTCGTTGCAAAAGCAGCGTTTTTTGCACGAAACGCACGCTTAGAGTCAAAACTGTGCAAAAGCAGCGATTTGGTGCACGAAACGCACGTTTCGTTGCTAAAGCGGCGTGTTGGTGCACGAAACGCACGTTTCGTTGCTAAAGCGGCGTGTTGGTGCACGAAACGCACGTTTAGCGTCAATACTGTGCAAAAGCAGCGATTTGGTACACGAAACGCACGTTTCGTTGCAAAAGCGGCGTTTTGGTGCACGAAACGCACGTTTCGTTGCAAAAGCAGCGTTTTTTGCACGAAACGCACGCTTAGAGTCAAAACTGTGCAAAAGCAGCGATTTGGTGCACGAAACGCACGTTTCGTTGCTAAAGCGGCGTGTTGGTGCACGAAACGCACGTTTCGTTGCTAAAGCGGCGTGTTGGTGCACGAAACGCACGTTTAGCGTCAAAACTGTGCAAAAGCAGCGATTTGGTGCACGAAACGCACGTTTCGTTGCAAAAGCGGCGTTTTGGTGCACGAAACGCACGTTTCGTTGCAAAAGCGGCGTTTTGGTGCACGAAACGCACGTTTAGCGTCATTACTGTGCAAAAGCAGCGATTTGGTGCACGAAACGCACGTTCCGTTGCAAAAGCGGCGTTTTGGTGCACGAAACGCACTTTTCGTTGCAAAAGCAGCGTTTTGGTGCACGAAACGCACGTTTAGCGTCAAAACTGTGCAAAAGCAGCGATTTGGTGCACGAAACGCACGTTTCGTTGCAAAAGCGGCGTTTTGGTGCACGAAACGCACGTTTAATGTCAAAACTGTACAAAAGCAGCATTTTGGTGCACGAAACGCACGTTTAACGTCAAAACTGTGCAAAAGCAGCGTTTTGGTGCACGAAACGCACGTTTCGTTGCAAAAGCGGCGTTTTGGTGCACGAAACGCACGTTTCGTTGCAAAAGCGGCGTTTTGGTGCAGGAAACGCACGTTTCGTTGCAAAAGCAGCGTTTTTTGCACGAAACGCACGTTTAGAGTCAAAACTGTGCAAAAGCAGCGTTTTGGTGCACGAAACGCACGTTTAGCGTCAAAACTGTGCAAAAGCAGCGTTTCGATGCACGAAACGCACGTTTCGTTGCAAAAGCGGCGTTTTGGTGCACGAAACGCACGTTTCGTTGCAAAAGCAGCGTTTTTTGCACGAAACGCACGTTTAGAGTCAAAACTGTGCAAAAGCAGCGATTTGGTGCACGAAACGCACGTTTAGCGTCAAAACAGGTGCACAAGCAGCGTTTTGTTGCACGAAACGCACGTTTCGTTGCAAAAGCGGCGTTTTGGTGCAGGAAACGAACGTTTAGCGTCAAAACTGTGCAAAAGCAGCGATTTGGTGCACGAAACGCACGTTTCGCTGCAAAAGCGGCGTTTTGGTGCACGAAACGCACGTTTAACGTCAAACCTGTGCAAAAGCAGCATTTGGTGCACGAAACGCACGTTTAGCCTCAAAACTGCGCAAAAGCAGCGTTTTGTTGCACGAAACGCCGGTTTCGTTGCAAAAGCGGCCTTTTGGTGCACGAAACGAACGTTTAGCGTCAAAACAGTGCAAAAGCAGCGTTTTGGTGCACGAAACGAACGTTTAGCCTCAAAACTGCGCAAAAGCAGCGTTTTGGTGCACGAAACGCCGGTTTCGTTGCAAAAGCGGCCTTTTGGTGCACGAAACGAACGTTTAGCGTCAAAACTGTGCAAAAGCAGCGATTTGGTGCACGAAACGCACGTTTCGTTGCAAAAGCGGCGTTTTCGTGCACGAAACGCACGTTTAGCGTCAAAACTGTGCGAAAGCAGCGTCTTGGTGCACGAAACGCACGTTTAGCGTTAAAACTGTGCAAAAGCAGCGATTTGGTGCACGAAACGCACGTTTAGCGTCAAAACTGTGCGAAAGCAGCGTCTTGGTGCACGAAACGCACGTTTAGCGTTAAAACTGTGCAAAAGCAGCGTGCCGGTGCACGAAACGCACGTTTCGTTGCAAAAGCGGCGTTTCGGTGCACGAAACGCACGTTTAGCGTCAAAACTGTGCAAAAGCAGCGATTTGGTGCACGAAACGCACGTTTCGTTGCAAAAGCGGCGTTTTGGTGCACGAAACGCACGTTTAATGTCAAAACTGTACAACAGCAGCGTTTTGGTGCACGAAACGCACGTTTATCGTCAAAACTGTGCAAAAGCAGCGTTTTGCTGCACGAAACGCACGTTTCGTTGCAAAAGCGGCGTTTTGGTGCACGAAACGCACGTTTCGTTGCAAAAGCGGCGTTTTGGTGCAGGAAACGCCCGTTTAGCGTCAAAACTGTGCAAAAGCAGCGATTTGGTGCACGAAACGCACGTTTAACGTCAAACATGTGCAAAAGCAGCGTTTTGGTGCACGAAACGCACGTTTAGCGTAAAAACTGTGCAAAAGCAGCGTTTTGGTGCACGAAACGCACGTTTCGTTCCAAAAGCGGCGTTTTGGTGCACGAAACGCACGTTTAGCGTCAAAACTGTGCAAAAGCAGCGATTAGGTGCACGAAACGCACGTTTAGCGTCAAAACTGTGCAAAAGCAGCGTTTTGGTGCACGAAACGCACGTTTAGCGTAAAAACTGTGCAAGAGCAGCGTTTTGGTGCACGAAACGCACGTTTCGTTGCAAAAGCGGCGTTTTGGTGCACGAAACGCACGTTTAGCGTCAATACTGTGCAAAAGCAGCGATTTGGTACACGAAACGCACGTTTCGTTGCAAAAGCGGCGTTTTGGTGCACGAAACGCACGTTTCGTTGCAAAAGCGGCGTTTTGGTGCACGAAACGCACGTTTAGCGTCATTACTGTGCAAAAGCAGCGATTTGGTGCACGAAACGCACGTTCCGTTGCAAAAGCGGCGTTTTGGTGCACCAAACGCACTTTTCGTTGCAAAAGCAGCGTTTTGGTGCACGAAACGCACGTTTAGCGTCAAAACTGTGCAAAAGCAGCGATTTGGTGCACGAAACGCACGTTTCGTTGCAAAAGCGGCGTTTTGGTGCACGAAACGCACGTTTAATGTCAAAACTGTACAAAAGCAGCATTTTGGTGCACGAAACGCACGTTTATCGTCAAAACTGTGCAAAAGCAGCGTTTTGGTGCACGAAACGCACGTTTCGTTGCAAAAGCGGCGTTTTGGTGCACGAAACGCACGTTTCGTTGCAAAAGCGGCGTTTTGGTGCAGGAAACGCCCGTTTAGCGTCAAAACTGTGCAAAAGCAGCGATTTGGTGCACGAAACGCACGTTTCGCTGCAAAAGCGGCGTTTTGGTGCACGAAACGCACGTTTAACGTCAAACCTGTGCAAAAGCAGCGTTTTGGTGCACGAAACGCACGTTTAGCCTCAAAACTGCGCAAAAGCAGCGTTTTGTTGCACGAAACGCCGGTTTCGTTGCAAAAGCGGCGTTTTGGTGCACGAAACGAACGTTTAGCGTCAAAACAGTGCAAAAGCAGCGTTTTGGTGCACGAAACGAACGTTTAGCCTCAAAACTGCGCAAAAGCAGCGTTTTGGTGCACGAAACGCCGGTTTCGTTGCAAAAGCGGCCTTTTGGTGCACGAAACGAACGTTTAGTGTCAAAACTGTGCAAAAGCAGCGATTTGGTGCACGAAACGCACGTTTCGTTGCAAAAGCGGCGTTTTCGTGCACGAAACGCACGTTTAGCGTCAAAACTGTGCGAAAGCAGCGTCTTGGTGCACGAAACGCACGTTTAGCGTTAAAACTGTGCAAAAGCAGCGATTTGGTGCACGAAACGCACGTTTAGCGTCAAAACTGTGCGAAAGCAGCGTCTTGGTGCACGAAACGCACGTTTAGCGTTAAAACTGTGCAAAAGCAGCGTGCTGGTGCACGAAACGCACGTTTCGTTGCAAAAGCGGCGTTTTGGTGCACGAAACGCACGTTTAGCGTCAAAACTGTGCAAAAGCAGCGATTTGGTGCACGAAACGCACGTTTCGTTGCAAAAGCGGCGTTTTGGTGCACGAAACAAACGTTTAATGTCAAAACTGTACAACAGCAGCGTTTTGGTGCACGAAACGCACGTTTATCGTCAAAACTGTGCAAAAGCAGCGTTTTGCTGCACGAAACGCACGTTTCGTTGCAAAAGCGGCGTTTTGGTGCACGAAACGCACGTTTCGTTGCAAAAGCGGCGTTTTGGTGCAGGAAACGCCCGTTTAGCGTCAAAACTGTGCAAAAGCAGCGATTTGGTGCACGAAACGCACGTTTAACGTCAAACATGTGCAAAAGCAGCGTTTTGGTGCACGAAACGCACGTTTAGCGTAAAAACTGTGCAAAAGCAGCGTTTTGGTGCACGAAACGCACGTTTCGTTCCAAAAGCGGCGTTTTGGTGCACGAAACGCACGTTTAGCGTCAAAACTGTGCAAAAGCAGCGATTAGGTGCACGAAACGCACGTTTAACGTCAAAACTGTGCAAAAGCAGCGTTTTGGTGCACGAAACGCACGTTTAGCGTAAAAACTGTGCAAGAGCAGCGTTTTGGTGCACGAAACGCACGTTTCGTTGCAAAAGCGGCGTTTTGGTGCACGAAACGCACGTTTAGCGTCAATACTGTGCAAAAGCAGCGATTTGGTACACGAAACGCACGTTTCGTTGCAAAAGCGGCGTTTTGGTGCACGAAACGCACGTTTCGTTGCAAAAGCAGCGTTTTTTGCACGAAACGCACGCTTAGAGTCAAAACTGTGCAAAAGCAGCGATTTGGTGCACGAAACGCACGTTTCGTTGCTAAAGCGGCGTGTTGGTGCACGAAACGCACGTTTAGCGTCAAAACTGTGCAAAAGCAGCGATTTGGTGCACGAAACGCACGTTTCGTTGCAAAAGCGGCGTTTTGGTGCACGAAACGCACGTTTCGTTGCAAAAGCGGCGTTTTGGTGCACGAAACGCACGTTTAGCGTCATTACTGTGCAAAAGCAGCGATTTGGTGCACGAAACGCACGTTCCGTTGCAAAAGCGGCGTTTTGGTGCACCAAACGCACTTTTCGTTGCAAAAGCAGCGTTTTGGTGCACGAAACGCACGTTTAGCGTCAAAACTGTGCAAAAGCAGCGATTTGGTGCACGAAACGCACGTTTCGTTGCAAAAGCGGCGTTTTGGTGCACGAAACGCACGTTTAATGTCAAAACTGTACAAAAGCAGCATTTTGGTGCACGAAACGCACGTTTATCGTCAAAACTGTGCAAAAGCAGCGTTTTGGTGCACGAAACGCACGTTTCGTTGCAAAAGCGGCGTTTTGGTGCACGAAACGCACGTTTCGTTGCAAAAGCGGCGTTTTGGTGCAGGAAACGCCCGTTTAGCGTCAAAACTGTGCAAAAGCAGCGATTTGGTGCACGAAACGCACGTTTCGCTGCAAAAGCGGCGTTTTGGTGCACGAAACGCACGTTTAACGTCAAACCTGTGCAAAAGCAGCGTTTTGGTGCACGAAACGCACGTTTAGCCTCAAAACTGCGCAAAAGCAGCGTTTTGTTGCACGAAACGCCGGTTTCGTTGCAAAAGCGGCGTTTTGGTGCACGAAGCGAACGTTTAGCGTCAAAACAGTGCAAAAGCAGCGTTTTGGTGCACGAAACGAACGTTTAGCCTCAAAACTGCGCAAAAGCAGCGTTTTGGTGCACGAAACGCCGGTTTCGTTGCAAAAGCGGCCTTTTGGTGCACGAAACGAACGTTTAGTGTCAAAACTGTGCAAAAGCAGCGATTTGGTGCACGAAACGCACGTTTCGTTGCAAAAGCGGCGTTTTCGTGCACGAAACGCACGTTTAGCGTCAAAACTATGCGAAAGCAGCGTCTTGGTGCACGAAACGCACGTTTAGCGTTAAAACTGTGCAAAAGCAGCGATTTGGTGCACGAAACGCACGTTTAGCGTCAAAACTGTGCGAAAGCAGCGTCTTGGTGCACGAAACGCACGTTTAGCGTTAAAACTGTGCAAAAGCAGCGTGCTGGTGCACGAAACGCACGTTTCGTTGCAAAAGCGGCGTTTTGGTGCACGAAACGCACGTTTAGCGTCAAAACTGTGCAAAAGCAGCGATTTGGTGCACGAAACGCACGTTTCGTTGCAAAAGCGGCGTTTTGGTGCACGAAACAAACGTTTAATGTCAAAACTGTACAACAGCAGCGTTTTGGTGCACGAAACGCACGTTTATCGTCAAAACTGTGCAAAAGCAGCGTTTTGCTGCACGAAACGCACGTTTCGTTGCAAAAGCGGCGTTTTGGTGCACGAAACGCACGTTTCGTTGCAAAAGCGGCGTTTTGGTGCAGGAAACGCCCGTTTAGCGTCAAAACTGTGCAAAAGCAGCGATTTGGTGCACGAAACGCACGTTTAACGTCAAACATGTGCAAAAGCAGCGTTTTGGTGCACGAAACGCACGTTTAGCGTAAAAACTGTGCAAAAGCAGCGTTTTGGTGCACGAAACGCACGTTTCGTTCCAAAAGCGGCGTTTTGGTGCACGAAACGCACGTTTAGCGTCAAAACTGTGCAAAAGCAGCGATTAGGTGCACGAAACGCACGTTTAACGTCAAAACTGTGCAAAAGCAGCGTTTTGGTGCACGAAACGCACGTTTAGCGTAAAAACTGTGCAAGAGCAGCGTTTTGGTGCACGAAACGCACGTTTCGTTGCAAAAGCGGCGTTTTGGTGCACGAAACGCACGTTTAGCGTCAATACTGTGCAAAAGCAGCGATTTGGTACACGAAACGCACGTTTCGTTGCAAAAGCGGCGTTTTGGTGCACGAAACGCACGTTTCGTTGCAAAAGCAGCGTTTTTTGCACGAAACGCACGCTTAGAGTCAAAACTGTGCAAAAGCAGCGATTTGGTGCACGAAACGCACGTTTCGTTGCTAAAGCGGCGTGTTGGTGCAGAAACGCACGTTTAGCGTCAAAACTGTGCAAAAGCAGCGATTTGGTGCACGAAACGCACGTTTCGTTGCAAAAGCGGCGTTTTGGTGCACGAAACGCACGTTTCGTTGCAAAAGCGGCGTTTTGGTGCACGAAACGCACGTTTAGCGTCATTACTGTGCAAAAGCAGCGATTTGGTGCACGAAACGCACGTTCCGTTGCAAAAGCGGCGTTTTGGTGCACGAAACGCACTTTTCGTTGCAAAAGCAGCGTTTTGGTGCACGAAACGCACGTTTAGCGTCAAAACTGTGCAAAAGCAGCGATTTGGTGCACGAAACGCACGTTTCGTTGCAAAAGCGGCGTTTTGGTGCACGAAACGCACGTTTAATGTCAAAACTGTACAAAAGCAGCATTTTGGTGCACGAAACGCACGTTTATCGTCAAAACTGTGCAAAAGCAGCGTTTTGGTGCACGAAACGCACGTTTCGTTGCAAAAGCGGCGTTTTGGTGCACGAAACGCACGTTTCGTTGCAAAAGCGGCGTTTTGGTGCACGAAACGCACGTTTCGTTGCAAAAGCGGCGTTTTGGTGCAGGAAACGCCCGTTTAGCGTCAAAACTGTGCAAAAGCAGCGATTTGGTGCACGAAACGCACGTTTAACGTCAAACATGTGCAAAAGCAGCGTTTTGGTGCACGAAACGCACGTTTAGCGTCAAAACTGTGCAAAAGCAGCGTTTTGGTGCACGAAACGCACGTTTAGCGTCAAAACTGTGCAAAAGCAGCGTTTCGGTGCACGAAACGCACGTTTCGTTGCAAAAGCGGCGTTTTGGTGCACGAAACGCACGTTTCGTTGCAAAAGCAGCGTTTTTTGCACGAAACGCACGTTTAGAGTCAAAACTGTGCAAAAGCAGCGATTTGGTGCACGAAACGCACGTTTAGCGTCAAAACAGGTGCACAAGCAGCGTTTTGTTGCACGAAACGCACGTTTCGTTGCAAAAGCGGCGTTTTGGTGCAGGAAACGAACGTTTAGCGTCAAAACTGTGCAAAAGCAGCGATTTGGTGCACGAAACGCACGTTTCGCTGCAAAAGCGGCGTTTTGGTGCACGAAACGCACGTTTAACGTCAAACCTGTGCAAAAGCAGCGTTTTGGTGCACGAAACGCACGTTTAGCCTCAAAACTGCGCAAAAGCAGCGTTTTGTTGCACGAAACGCCGGTTTCGTTGCAAAAGCGGCGTTTTGGTGCACGAAACGAACGTTTAGCGTCAAAACAGTGCAAAAGCAGCGTTTTGGTGCACGAAACGAACGTTTAGCCTCAAAACTGCGCAAAAGCAGCGTTTTGGTGCACGAAACGCCGGTTTCGTTGCAAAAGCGGCCTTTTGGTGCACGAAACGAACGTTTAGCGTCAAAACTGTGCAAAAGCAGCGATTTGGTGCACGAAACGCACGTTTCGTTGCAAAAGCGGCGTTTTCGTGCACGAAACGCACGTTTAGCGTCAAAACTGTGCGAAAGCAGCGTCTTGGTGCACGAAACGCACGTTTAGCGTTAAAACTGTGCAAAAGCAGCGTGCTGGTGCACGAAACGCACGTTTCGTTGCAAAAGCGGCGTTTTGGTGCACGAAACGCACGTTTAGCGTCAAAACTGTGCAAAAGCAGCGATTTGGTGCACGAAACGCACGTTTCGTTGCAAAAGCGGCGTTTTGGTGCACGAAACGCACGTTTAATGTCAAAACTGTACAAAAGCAGCGTTTTGGTGCACGAAACGCACGTTTATCGTCAAAACTGTGCAAAAGCAGCGTTTTGGTGCACGAAACGCACGTTTCGTTGCAAAAGCGGCGTTTTGGTGCACGAAACGCACGTTTCGTTGCAAAAGCGGCGTTTTAGTGCACGAAACGCACGTTTAGAGTCAAAACTGTGCAAAAGCAGCGATTTGGTGCACGAAACGCACGTTTAGCGTCAAAACAGGTGCACAAGCAGCGTTTTGTTGCACGAAACGCACGTTTCGTTGCAAAAGCGGCGTTTTGGTGCAGGAAACGAACGTTTAGCGTCAAAACTGTGCAAAAGCAGCGATTTGGTGCACGAAACGCACGTTTCGCTGCAAAAGCGGCGTTTTGGTGCACGAAACGCACGTTTAACGTCAAACCTGTGCAAAAGCAGCGTTTTGGTGCACGAAACGCACGTTTAGCCTCAAAACTGCGCAAAAGCAGCGTTTTGTTGCACGAAACGCCGGTTTCGTTGCAAAAGCGGCGTTTTGGTGCACGAAACGAACGTTTAGCGTCAAAACAGTGCAAAAGCAGCGTTTTGGTGCACGAAACGAACGTTTAGCCTCAAAACTGCGCAAAAGCAGCGTTTTGGTGCACGAAACGCCGGTTTCGTTGCAAAAGCGGCCTTTTGGTGCACGAAACGAACGTTTAGCGTCAAAACTGTGCAAAAGCAGCGTCTTGGTGCACGAAACGCACGTTTCGTTGCAAAAGCGGCGTTTTGGTGCACGAAACGCACGTTTAATGTCAAAACTGTACAAAAGCAGCGTTTTGGTGCACGAAACGCACGTTTATCGTCAAAACTGTGCAAAAGCAGCGTTTTGGTGCACGAAACGCACGTTTCGTTGCAAAAGCGGCGTTTTGGTGCACGAAACGCACGTTTCGTTGCAAAAGCGGCGTTTTAGTGCACGAAACGCACGTTTAGCGTCAAAACTGTGCAAAAGCAGCGATTTGGTGCACGAAACGCACGTTTAGCGTCACAACTGTGCAAAAGCAGCGTTTTGGTGCACGAAACGCTCGTTTCGTTGCAAAAGCAGCGTTTTGGTGCACGAAACGCACGTTTAGCGTCAAAACTGTGCAAAAGCAGCGTTGTGGTGCACGAAACGCACGTTTCGTTGCAAAAGCGGCGTTTTGGTGCACGAAACACACGTCTCGTTGCAAAAGCAGCGTTTTTTGCACGAAACGCACGCTTAGAGTCAAAACTGTGCAAAAGCAGCGATTTGGTGCACGAAACGCACGCTTCGTTGCTAAAGCGGCGTTTTGGTGCACGAAACGCACGTTTCGTTGCAAAAGCGGCGTTTCGGTGCAGGAAACGCCCGTTTAGCGTCAAAACTGTGCAAAAGCAGCGATTTGGTGCACGAAACGCACGTTTAACGTCAAACATGTGCAAAAGCAGCGTTTTGGTGCACGAAACGCACGTATAGCGCCCAAACTGTGCAAAAGCAGCGTTTTGGTGCACGAAACGCACGTTTCGTTCCAAAAGCGGCGTTTTGGTGCACGAAACGCACGTTTAGCCTCAAAACTGCGCAAAAGCAGCGTTTTGTTGCACGAAACGCCGGTTTCGTTGCAAAAGCGGCGTTTTGGTGCACGAAACGAACGTTTAGCGTCAAAACAGTGCAAAAGCAGCGTTTTGGTGCACGAAACGAACGTTTAGCCTCAAAACTGCGCAAAAGCAGCGTTTTGGTGCACGAAACGCCGGTTTCGTTGCAAAAGCGGCCTTTTGGTGCACGAAACGAACGTTTAGCGTCAAAACTGTGCAAAAGCAGCGATTTGGTGCACGAAACGCACGTTTAGCGTCAAAACTGTGCAAAAGCAGCGTATTGGTGCGCGAAACGCACGTTTAGCGTCGCAACTATGCAAAAGCAGCGATTTGGTGCACGAAACGCACGTTTCGTTGCAAAAGCAGCGTTTTGCTGCCCGAAACGCACGTTACGTTGCAAAAGCGGCGTTTTGGTGCACGAAACGCACGT
Organism: Stelis phaeoptera; assembly: GCA_943735885.1. Lineage (NCBI taxonomy): Eukaryota > Metazoa > Arthropoda > Insecta > Hymenoptera > Megachilidae > Stelis > Stelis phaeoptera. The sequence goes on from CALSEM010000097.1 coordinate 703,390, forward strand.
TTAGCGTCAATACTGTGCAAAAGCAGCGATTTGGTGCACGAAACGCACGTTTCGTTGCAAAAGCGTCGTTTTGGTGCACGAAACGCACGTTTCGTCGCAAAAGCAGCGTTTTTTGCACGAAACGCACGTTTAGAGTCAAAACTGTGCAAAAGCAGCGATTTGGTGCACGGAACGCACGTTTCGTTGCTAAAGCGGCGTTTTGGTGCACGAAACGCACGTTTAGCGTCAAAACTGTGCAAAAGCAGCGATTTGGTGCACGAAACGCACGTTTCGTTGCAAAAGCAGCGTTTTGCTGCCCGAAACGCACGTTACGTTGCAAAAGCGGCGTTTTGGTGCACGAAACGCACGTTTAGCGTCAATACTGTGCAAAAGCAGCGATTTGGTGCACGAAACGAACGTTTCGTTGCAAAAGCGGCGTTTTGGTTCACGAAACGCACGTTTAGCTTCAAAACTGTGCAAAAGCAGCGATTTGGTGCACGAAACGCACGTTTCGTTGCAAAAGCGGCGTTTTGGTGCACGAAACGCACGTTTCGTTGCAAAATCGGAGTTTTGGTGCACGAAACGCACGTTTAATGTCAAAACTGTACAAAAGCAGCGTTTTGGTGCACGAAACGCACGTTTATCGTCAAAACTGTGCAAAAGCAGCGTATTGGTGCGCGAAACGCACGTTTAGCGTCGCAACTATGCAAAAGCAGCGTTTTGGTGCACGAAACGCACGTTTCGTAGCAAAAGCGGCGTTTTGGTGCACGAAACGCAAGTTTAATGTCAAAACTGTACAAAAGCAGCGTTTTGGTGCACGAAACGCACGTTTAATGTCAAAACTGTACAAAAGCAGCGTTTTGGTGCACGAAACGCACGTTTATCGTCAAAACTGTGCAAAAGCAGCGTTTTGGTGCACGAAACGCACGTTTCGTTGCAAAAGCGGCGTTTTGGTGCACGAAACGCACGTTTCGTTGCAAAAGCGGCGTTTTGGAGCAGGAAACGCCCGTTTAGCGTCAAAAGTGTGCAAAAGCAGCGATTTGGTGCACGAAACGCACGTTTAACGTCAAACATGTGCAAAAGCAGCGTTTAGGTGCACGAAACGCACGTTTATCGTCAAAACTGTGCAAAAGCAGCGTTTTGGTGCACGAAACGCACGTTTAGCGTCAAAACTGTGCAAAAGCAGCGTTTCGATGCACGAAACGCACGTTTCGTTGCAAAAGCGGCGTTTTGGTGCACGAAACGCACGTTTCGTTGCAAAAGCAGCGTTTTTTGCACGAAACGCACGTTTAGAGTCAAAACTGTGCAAAAGCAGCGATTTGGTGCACGAAACGCACGTTTCGTTGCTAAAGCGGCGTTATGGTGCACGAAACGCACGTTCAGCGTCAAAACTGTGCAAAAGCAGCGATTTGGTGCACGAAACGCACGTTTCGTTGCAAAAGCAGCGTTTTGCTGCACGAAACGCACGTTACGCTGCAAAAGCGGCGTTTTGGTGCACGAAACGCACGTTTAGCGTCAATACTGTGCAAAAGCAGCGTTTTGTTGCTCGAAACGCACGTTTCGTTGCAAAAGCGGCGTTTTGGTGCTGGAAACGAACGTTTAGCGTCAAAACTGTGCAAAAGCAGCGATTTGGTGCACGAAACGCACGTTTCGTTGCTAAAGCGGCGTTTTGGTGCACGAAACGCACGTTTAGCGTCAAAACTGTGCAAAAGCAGCGATTTGGTGCACGAAACGCACGTTTCGTTACAAAAGCAGCGTTTTGCTGCACGAAACGCACGTTACGTTGCAAAAGCGGCGTTTTGGTGCACGAAACGCACGTTTAGCGTCAATACTGTGCAAAAGCAGCGATTTGGTGCACGAAACGAACGTTTCGTCGCAAAAGCGGCGTTTTGGTTCACTAAACGCACGTTTAGCTTCAAAACTGTGCAAAAACAGCGTTTTGGTGCACGAAACGCACGTTTAGCCTCAAAACTGCGCAAAAGCAGCGTTTTGTTGCACGAAACGCCGGTTTCGTTGCAAAAGCGGCGTTTTGGTGCACGAAACGAACGTTTAGCTTCAAAACTGTGCAAAAGCAGCGATTTGGTGCACGAAACGCACGTTTCGTTGCAAAAGCGGCGTTTTGGTGCACGAAACGCACGTTTAGCGTCAAAACTGTGCAAAAGCAGCGATTTGGTGCACGATACGCACGTTTAGCGTCAAAACTGTGCGAAAGCAGCGTCTTGGTGCACGAAACGCACGTTTAGCGTCAAAACTGTGCAAAAGCAGCGTGCTAGTGCACGAAACGCTCGTTTCGTTGCAAAAGCGGCGTTTTGGTGCACGAAACGCACGTTTAGCGTCAAAACTGTTCAAAAGCAGCGTATTGGAGCACGAAACGCACGCTTAGCGTCAAAACGGTGCAAAAGCAGCGTTTCGATGCACGAAACGCACGTTTCGTTGCAAAAGCGGCGTTTTGGTGCACGAAACGCACGTTTCGTTGCAAAAGCAGCGTTTTTTGCACGAAACGCACGTTCAGCGTCAAAACTGTGCAAAAGCAGCGATTTGGTGCACGAAACGCACGTTTCGTTGCAAAAGCAGCGTTTTGCTGCACGAGACGCACGTTACGCTGCAAAAGCGACGTTTTGGTGCACGAAACGCACGTTTAGCGTCAATACTGTGCAAAAGCAGCGATTTGGTGCACGAAACGCACGTTTCGTTGCAAAAGCGGCGTTTTGGTGCACCAAACGCACGTTTCGTTGCAAAAGAGGCATTTTGGTGCACGAAACGCACGTTTAGCGTCAAAACTGTTCAAAAGCAGCGTATTGGAGCACGAAACGCACGCTTAGCGTCAAAACGGTGCAAAAGCAGCGTTTTGGTGCACGAAACGCACGTTTAGCGTCAAAATTGTGCAAAAGCAGCGATTTGGTGCACGAAGCGCACGCTTAGCGTCAAAACGGTGCAAAAGCAGCGTTTTGGTGCACGAAACGCACGTTTAGCGTCAAAACTGTGCAAAAGCAGCGATTTGGTGGACGAAACGCACGTTTCGCTGCAAAAGCGGCGTTTTGGTGCACGAAACGCACGTTTAACGTCAAACCTGTGCAAAAGCAGCGTTTTGGTGCACGAAACGCACGTTTAGCGTCAATACTGTGCAAAAGCAGCGTTTTGGTGCACGAAACGCACGTTTAGCGTCAAAACTGTGCAAAAGCAGCGTTTCGTTGCACGAAACGCACGTTTCGTTGCAAAAGCGGCGTTTTGGTGCACGAAACGCACGTTTAACGTCAAACCTGTGCAAAAGCAGCGTTTTGGTGCACGAAACGCACGTTTAGCGTCAAGACTGTGCAAAAGCAGCGTTATGGTGCACGAAACGCACGTTTAGCGTCAATACTGTGCAAAAGCAGCGTTTTGGTGCACGAAACGCACGTTTAGCGTCAAAACTGTGCAAAAGCAGCGTTTCGTTGCACGAAACGCACGTTTCGTTGCAAAAGCGGCGTTTTGGTGCACGAAACGCACGTTTAGCGTCGATACTGTGCAAAAGCAGCGATTTGGTGCACGAAACGCACGTTTCGTTGCAAAATCGTCGTTTTCGTGCACGAAACGCACGTTTCGTCGCAAACGCAGCGTTTTTTGCACGAAACGCACGTTTAGAGTCAAAACTGTGCAAAAGCAGCGATTTGGTGCACGAAACGCACGTTTCGTTGCTAAAGCGGCGTTTTGGTGCACGAAACGCACGTTTAGCGTCAAAACTGTGCAAAAGCAGCGATTTGGTGCACGGAACGCACGTTTCGCTGCAAAAGCGGCGTTTTGGTGCACGAAACGCACGTTTAACGTCAAACCTGTGCAAAAGCAGCGTTTTGGTGCACGAAACGCACGTTTAGCGTCAAGACTGTGCAAAAGCAGCGTTTTGGTGCACGAAACGCACGTTTAGCGTCAAAACTGTGCAAAAGCAGCGTTTCGTTGCACGAAACGCACGTTTCGTTGCAAAAGCGGCGTTTTGGTGCACGAAACGCACGTTTCGTTGCAAAAGCGGCGTTTTGGTGCGCGAAACGCACGTTTAGCTTCAAAACTGTGCAAAAGCAGCGTTTTGGTGTACGAAACGCACGTTTAGCGTCAAAACTGTGCAAAAGCAGCGTTTTGGTGCACGAAACGCACGTTTCGTTGCAGAAGCGGCGTTTTGGTGCACGAAACGCACGTTTAGCGTCATTACTGTGCAAAAGCAGCGATTTGGTGCACGAAACGCACGTTCCGTTGCAAAAGCGGCGTTTTGGTGCACGAAACGCATGTTTCGTTGCAAAAGCGGCGTTTTGGTGCACGAAACGCACGTTAAGCGTCACTACTGTGCAAAAGCAGCGATTTGGTGCACGAAACGCACGTTTCGTTGCAAAAGCGTCGTTTTGGTGCACGAAACGCACGTTTCGTTGCAAAAGCAGCGTTTTTTGCTCGAAACGCACGTTTAGAGTCAAAACTGTGCAAAAGCAGCGATTTGGTGCACGAAACGCACGTTTCGTTGCTAAAGCGGCGTTTTGGTGCACGAAACGCACGTTTGGCGTCAAAACTGTGCAAAAGCAGCGATTTGGTGCACGAAACGCACGTTTCGTTGCAAATGCAGCGTTTTGCTGCACGAAACGCACGTTACGTTGCAAAAGCGGCGTTTTGGTGCACGAAACGCACGTTTAGCGTCAATACTGTGCAAAAGCAGCGTTTTGGTGCACGATACGCACGTTTAGCGTCAAAACTGTGCAAAAGCAGCGTTTCGATGCACGAAACGCACGTTTCGTTGCAAAAGCGGCGTTTTGGTGCACGAAACGCACGTTTCGTTGCAAAAGCAGCGTTTTTTGCACGAAACGCACGTTCAGCGTCAAAACTGTGCAAAAGCAGCGATTTGGTGCACGAAACGCACGTTTCGTTGCTAAAGCGGCGTTTTGGTGCACGAAACGCACGTTTGGCGTCAAAACTGTGCAAAAGCAGCGATTTGGTGCACGAAACGCACGTTTCGTTGCAAAAGCAGCGTTTTGCTGCACGAAACGCACGTTACGTTGCAAAAGCGGCGTTTTGGTGCGCGAAACGCACGTTTAGCGTCAATACTGTGCAAAAGCAGCGATTTGGTGCACGAATCGCACGTTTCGTTGCAAAAGCGGCGTTTTGGTGCACCAAACGCACGTTTCGTTGCAAAAGAGGCGTTTTGGTGCACGAAACGCACGTTTAGCGTCAAAACTGTGCAACAGCAGCGTTTTAGTGCACGAAACGCACGTTTAGCGCCAAAACTGTGCAAAAGCAGCGATTTGGTGCACGAAACGAACGTCTAGCGTCAAAACTGTGCGAAAGCAGCGTTTTGGTGCACGAAACGCACGTTTAGCGTCAAAACTGTGCAAAAGCAGCGATTTGGTGCACGAAACGCACGTTTAGCGTCAAAACTGTGCAAAAGCAGCGATTTGGTGCACGAAACGCACGTTTAGCGTCAAAACTGTGCAAAAGCAGCGATTTGGTGTACGAAACGCACGTTTCGTTGCAAAAGCGGCGTCTTGGTGCAGGAAACGCACGTTTAGCGTCAAAACTGTGCAAAAGCAGCGATTTGGTGCACGAGACGCACGTTTAGCGTCAAAACTGTGCAAAAGCAGCGTTTTGGTGCACGAGACGCACGTTTAGCGTCAAAACTGTGCAAAAGCAGCGTTTTGGTGCACGAGACGCACGTTTAGCGTCAAAACTGTGCAAAAGCAGCGTTTTGGGGCACGAAACGCACGTTTAGCGCCAAAACTGTGCAAAAGCAGCGATTTGGTGCACGAAACGCACGTTTCGTTGCAAAAGCGGCGTTTTGGTGCACGAAACGCACGTTTAGCTTCAAAACTGTGCAAAAGCAGCGATTTGGTGCACGAGACGCACGTTTAGCGTCAAAACTGTGCAAAAGCAGCGTTTTGGTGCACGAAACGCACGTTTAGCGTCAAAACTGTGCAAAAGTAGCGATTTGGTGCACGAAACGCACGTTTCGTTGCAAAAGCGGCGTTTTGGTGCACGAAACGCATGTTTCGTTGCAAAAGCGGCGTTTTGGAGCAGGAAACGCCCGTTTAGCGTCAAAAGTGTGCAAAAGCAGCGATTTGGTGCACGAAACGCACGTTTAACGTCAAACATGTGCAAAAGCAGCGTTTAGGTGCACGAAACGCACGTTTAGCGTCAAAACTGTGCAAAAGCAGCGTTTCGATGCACGAATCGCACGTTTCGTTGCAAAAGCGGCGTTTTGGTGCACGAAACGCACGTTTCGTTGCAAAAGCAGCGTTTTTTGCACGAAACGCACGTTTAGAGTCAAAACTGTGCAAAAGCAGCGATTTGGTGCACGAAACGCACGTTTCGTTGCTAAAGCGGCGTTATGGTGCACGAAACGCACGTTCAGCGTCAAAACTGTGCAAAAGCAGCGATTTGGTGCACGAAACGCACGTTTAACGTCAAACATGTGCAAAAGCAGCGTTTAGGTGCACGAAACGCACGTTTAGCGTCAAAACTGTGCAAAAGCAGCGATTTGGTGCACGAAACGCACGTTTCGTTGCTAAAGCGGCGTTATGGTGCACGAAACGCACGTTCAGCGTCAAAACTGTGCAAAAGCAGCGATTTGGTGCACGAAACGCACGTTTCGTTGCAAAAGCGGCGTTTTGGTGCACGAAACGCATGTTTCGTTGCAAAAGCGGCGTTTTGGAGCAGGAAACGCCCGTTTAGCGTCAAAAGTGTGCAAAAGCAGCGATTTGGTGCACGAAACGCACGTTTAACGTCAAACATGTGCAAAAGCAGCGTTTAGGTGCACGAAACGCACGTTTAGCGTCAAAACTGTGCAAAAGCAGCGTTTCGATGCACGAAACGCACGTTTCGTTGCAAAAGCGGCGTTTTGGTGCACGAAACGCACGTTTCGTTGCAAAAGCAGCGTTTTTTGCACGAAACGCACGTTTAGAGTCAAAACTTTGCAAAAGCAGCGATTTGGTGCACGAAACGCATGTTTCGTTGCAAAAGCGGCGTTTTGGAGCAGGAAACGCCCGTTTAGCGTCAAAAGTGTGCAAAAGCAGCGATTTGGTGCACGAAACGCACGTTTAACGTCAAACATGTGCAAAAGCAGCGTTTAGGTGCACGAAACGCACGTTTAGCGTCAAAACTGTGCAAAAGCAGCGTTTCGATGCACGAAACGCACGTTTCGTTGCAAAAGCGGCGTTTTGGTGCACGAAACGCACGTTTCGTTGCAAAAGCAGCGTTTTTTGCACGAAACGCACGTTTAGAGTCAAAACTGTGCAAAAGCAGCGATTTGGTGCACGAAACGCACGTTTCGTTGCTAAAGCGGCGTTATGGTGCACGAAACGCACGTTTAGCTTCAAAACTGTGCAAAAGCAGCGATTTGGTGCACGAGACGCACGTTTAGCGTCAAAACTGTGCAAAAGCAGCGTTTTGGTGCACGAAACGCACGTTTAGCGTCAAAACTGTGCAAAAGTAGCGATTTGGTGCACGAAACGCACGTTTCGTTGCAAAAGCGGCGTTTTGGTGCACGAAACGCATGTTTCGTTGCAAAAGCGGCGTTTTGGAGCAGGAAACGCCCGTTTAGCGTCAAAAGTGTGCAAAAGCAGCGATTTGGTGCACGAAACGCACGTTTAACGTCAAACATGTGCAAAAGCAGCGTTTAGGTGCACGAAACGCACGTTTAGCGTCAAAACTGTGCAAAAGCAGCGTTTCGATGCACGAAACGCACGTTTCGTTGCAAAAGCGGCGTTTTGGTGCACGAAACGCACGTTTCGTTGCAAAAGCAGCGTTTTTTGCACGAAACGCACGTTTAGCGCCAAAACTGTGCAAAAGCAGCGATTTGGTGCACGAAACGCACGTTTCGTTGCTAAAGCGGCGTTATGGTGCACGAAACGCACGTTCAGCGTCAAAACTGTGCAAAAGCAGCGATTTGGTGCACGAAACGCACGTTTCGTTGCAAAAGCAGCGTTTTGCTGCACGAAACGCACGTTACGCTGCAAAAGCGGCGTTTTGGTGCACGAAACGCACGTTTAGCGTCAATACTGTGCAAAAGCAGCGTTTTGTTGCTCGAAACGCACGTTTCGTTGCAAAAGCGGCGTTTTGGTGCTGGAAACGAACGTTTAGCGTCAAAACTGTGCAAAAGCAGCGATTTGGTGCACGAAACGCACGTTTCGTTGCTAAAGCGGCGTTTTGGTGCACGAAACGCACGTTTAGCGTCAAAACTGTGCAAAAGCAGCGATTTGGTGCACGAAACGCACGTTTCGTTACAAAAGCAGCGTTTTGCTGCACGAAACGCACGTTACGTTGCAAAAGCGGCGTTTTGGTGCACGAAACGCACGTTTAGCGTCAATACTGTGCAAAAGCAGCGATTTGGTGCACGAAACGAACGTTTCGTTGCAAAAGCGGCGTTTTGGTGCACGAAACGCACGTTTAGCGTCAAAACTGTGCAAAAGCAGCGATTTGGTGCACGATACGCACGTTTAGCGTCAAAACTGTGCGAAAGCAGCGTCTTGGTGCACGAAACGCACGTTTAGCGTCAAAACTGTGCAAAAGCAGCGTGCTAGTGCACGAAACGCTCGTTTCGTTGCAAAAGCGGCGTTTTGGTGCACGAAACGCACGTTTAGCGTCAAAACTGTTCAAAAGCAGCGTATTGGAGCACGAAACGCACGCTTAGCGTCAAAACGGTGCAAAAGCAGCGTTTCGATGCACGAAACGCACGTTTCGTTGCAAAAGTGGCGTTTTGGTGCACGAAACGCACGTTTCGTTGCAAAAGCGGCGTTTTGGTGCACGAAACGCACGTTTCGTTGCAAAAGCAGCGTTTTTTGCACGAAACGCACGTTCAGCGTCAAAACTGTGCAAAAGCAGCGTTTTGGTGCACGATACGCACGTTTAGCGTCAAAACTGTGCAAAAGCAGCGTTTCGATGCACGAAACGCACGTTTCGTTGCAAAAGCGGCGTTTTGGTGCACGAAACGCACGTTTCGTTGCAAAAGCAGCGTTTTTTGCACGAAACGCACGTTCAGCGTCAAAACTATGCAAAAGCAGCGATTTGGTGCACGAAACGCACGTTTCGTTGCAAAAGCAGCGTTTTGCTGCACGAAACGCACGTTACGCTGCAAAAGCGGCGTTTTGGTGCACGAAACGCACGTTTAGCGTCAATACTGTGCAAAAGCAGCGATTTGGTGCACGAAACGCACGTTTCGTTGCAAAAGCGGCGTTTTGGTGCACCAAACGCACGTTTCGTTGCAAAAGAGGCATTTTGGTGCACGAAACGCACGTTTAGCGTCAAAACTGTTCAAAAGCAGCGTATTGGAGCACGAAACGCACGCTTAGCGTCAAAACGGTGCAAAAGCAGCGTTTTGGTGCACGAAACGCACGTTTAGCGTCAAAATTGTGCAAAAGCAGCGATTTGGTGCACGAAGCGCACGCTTAGCATCAAAACGGTGCAAAAGCAGCGTTTTGGTGCACGAAACGCACGTTTAGCGTCAAAACTGTGCAAAAGCAGCGATTTGGTGCACGAAACGCACGTTTCGTTGCTAAAGCGGCGTTTTGGTGCACGAAACGCACGTTTAGCGTCAAAACTGTGCAAAAGCAGCGATTTGGTGCACGGAACGCACGTTTCGCTGCAAAAGCGGCGTTTTGGTGCACGAAACGCACGTTTAACGTCAAACCTGTGCAAAAGCAGCGTTTTGGTGCACGAAACGCACGTTTAGCGTCAAGACTGTGCAAAAGCAGCGTTTTGGTGCACGAAACGCACGTTTCGTTGCAAAAGCGGCGTTTTGGTGCACCAAACGCACGTTTCGTTGCAAAAGAGGCATTTTGGTGCACGAAACGCACGTTTAGCGTCAAAACTGTTCAAAAGCAGCGTATTGGAGCACGAAACGCACGCTTAGCGTCAAAACGGTGCAAAAGCAGCGTTTTGGTGCACGAAACGCACGTTTAGCGTCAAAATTGTGCAAAAGCAGCGATTTGGTGCACGAAGCGCACGCTTAGCATCAAAACGGTGCAAAAGCAGCGTTTTGGTGCACGAAACGCACGTTTAGCGTCAAAACTGTGCAAAAGCAGCGATTTGGTGCACGAAACGCACGTTTCGTTGCTAAAGCGGCGTTTTGGTGCACGAAACGCACGTTTAGCGTCAAAACTGTGCAAAAGCAGCGATTTGGTGCACGGAACGCACGTTTCGCTGCAAAAGCGGCGTTTTGGTGCACGAAACGCACGTTTAACGTCAAACCTGTGCAAAAGCAGCGTTTTGGTGCACGAAACGCACGTTTAGCGTCAAGACTGTGCAAAAGCAGCGTTTTGGTGCACGAAACGCACGTTTAGCGTCAAAACTGTGCAAAAGCAGCGTTTCGTTGCACGAAACGCACGTTTCGTTGCAAAAGCGGCGTTTTGGTGCACGAAACGCACGTTTCGTTGCAAAAGCGGCGTTTTGGTGCGCGAAACGCACGTTTAGCTTCAAAACTGTGCAAAAGCAGCGTTTTGGTGTACGAAACGCACGTTTAGCGTCAAAACTGTGCAAAAGCAGCGTTTTGGTGCACGAAACGCACGTTTCGTTGCAGAAGCGGCGTTTTGGTGCACGAAACGCACGTTTAGCGTCATTACTGTGCAAAAGCAGCGATTTGGTGCACGAAACGCACGTTCCGTTGCAAAAGCGGCGTTTTGGTGCACGAAACGCATGTTTCGTTGCAAAAGCGGCGTTTTGGTGCACGAAACGCACGTTAAGCGTCACTACTGTGCAAAAGCAGCGATTTGGTGCACGAAACGCACGTTTCGTTGCAAAAGCGGCGTTTTGGTGCACGAAACGCACGTTTCGTTGCAAAAGCAGCGTTTTTTGCTCGAAACGCACGTTTAGAGTCAAAACTGTGCAAAAGCAGCGATTTGGTGCACGAAACGCACGTTTCGTTGCTAAAGCGGCGTTTTGGTGCACGAAACGCACGTTTGGCGTCAAAACTGTGCAAAAGCAGCGATTTGGTGCACGAAACGCACGTTTCGTTGCAAAAGCAGCGTTTTGCTGCACGAAACGCACGTTACGTTGCAAAAGCGGCGTTTTGGTGCACGAAACGCACGTTTAGCGTCAATACTGTGCAAAAGCAGCGTTTTGGTGCACGATACGCACGTTTAGCGTCAAAACTGTGCAAAAGCAGCGTTTCGATGCACGAAACGCACGTTTCGTTGCAAAAGCGGCGTTTTGGTGCACGAAACGCACGTTTCGTTGCAAAAGCAGCGTTTTTTGCACGAAACGCACGTTCAGCGTCAAAACTGTGCAAAAGCAGCGATTTGGTGCACGAAACGCACGTTTCGTTGCTAAAGCGGCGTTTTGGTGCACGAAACGCACGTTTGGCGTCAAAACTGTGCAAAAGCAGCGATTTGGTGCACGAAACGCACGTTTCGTTGCAAAAGCAGCGTTTTGCTGCACGAAACGCACGTTACGTTGCAAAAGCGGCGTTTTGGTGCGCGAAACGCACGTTTAGCGTCAATACTGTGCAAAAGCAGCGATTTGGTGCACGAATCGCACGTTTCGTTGCAAAAGCGGCGTTTTGGTGCACCAAACGCACGTTTCGTTGCAAAAGAGGCGTTTTGGTGCACGAAACGCACGTTTAGCGTCAAAACTGTGCAACAGCAGCGTTTTAGTGCACGAAACGCACGTTTAGCGCCAAAACTGCGCAAAAGCAGCGATTTGGTGCACGAAACGAACGTCTAGCGTCAAAACTGTGCGAAAGCAGCGTTTTGGTGCACGAAACGCACGTTTAGCGTCAAAACTGTGCAAAAGCAGCGATTTGGTGCACGAAACGCACGTTTAGCGTCAAAACTGTGCAAAAGCAGCGATTTGGTGCACGAAACGCACGTTTAGCGTCAAAACTGTGCAAAAGCAGCGATTTGGTGTACGAAACGCACGTTTCGTTGCAAAAGCGGCGTCTTGGTGCAGGAAACGCACGTTTAGCGTCAAAACTGTGCAAAAGCAGCGATTTGGTGCACGAGACGCACGTTTAGCGTCAAAACTGTGCAAAAGCAGCGTTTTGGTGCACGAGACGCACGTTTAGCGTCAAAACTGTGCAAAAGCAGCGTTTTGGTGCACGAGACGCACGTTTAGCGTCAAAACTGTGCAAAAGCAGCGTTTTGGGGCACGAAACGCACGTTTAGCGCCAAAACTGTGCAAAAGCAGCGATTTGGTGCACGAAACGCACGTTTCGTTGCAAAAGCGGCGTTTTGGTGCACGAAACGCACGTTTAGCTTCAAAACTGTGCAAAAGCAGCGATTTGGTGCACGAGACGCACGTTTAGCGTCAAAACTGTGCAAAAGCAGCGTTTTGGTGCACGAAACGCACGTTTAGCGTCAAAACTGTGCAAAAGTAGCGATTTGGTGCACGAAACGCACGTTTCGTTGCAAAAGCGGCGTTTTGGTGCACGAAACGCATGTTTCGTTGCAAAAGCGGCGTTTTGGTGCAAGAAACGCACGTTTAAGGTCAAAACTGTGCAAAAGCAACGTTTTCGTGCACGAAGCGCACGTCTAGCGTCAAAACTGTGCAAAAGCAGCGTGTTGGTGCACGAAACGCACGTTTCGTTGCAAAAGCGGCGTTTTGGTGCACGAAACGAACGTTTAGCGTCAAAACTGCGCAATAGCAGCGTTTTGGTACACGTAACGCACGTTTAGTGTCAACACTGTGCGAAAGCAGCGTTTTGGTGCACGAAACGCACGTTTAGCGTCAAAACTGTGCAAAAGCAGCGTGTTGGTGCACGAAACGTACGTTTCGTTGCAAAAGCGGCGTTTTGGTGCACGAAACGAACGTTTAGCGTCAAAACTGCGCAATAGCAGCGTTTTGGTACACGAAACGCACGTTTAGTGTCAAAACTGTGCAAAAGCAGCGATTTGGTGCACGAAACACACGTTTAGCGTCAAAACTGTGCAAAAGCAGCGTTTTGGCGCACGAAACGCACGTTTAGCGCCAAAACTGTGCAAAAGCAGCGATTTGGTGCACGAAACGCACGTTTCCTTGCAAAAGCGGCGTTTTGGTGCACGAAACGCACGTTTAGCGTCACAACTGTGCAAAAGCAGCGATTTGGTGCACGAGACGCACGTTTAGCGTCAAAACTGTTCAAAAGCAGCGTTTTGGTGCACGAAACGCACGTTTAGCGTCAAAACTGTGCAAAAGTAGCGATTTGGTGCACGAAACGCACGTTTCGTTGCAAAAGCGGCGTTTTGGTGCACGAAACGCACGTCTCGTTGCAAAAGCGGCGTTTTGGTGCACGAAACGCACGTTTCGTTGCAAAAGCGGCGTTTTGGTGCACGAAACGCACGTTTCGTTGCAAAAGCGGCGTTTTGGTGCACGAAGCGCACGTTTAGCGTCAAAACTGTGCAAAAGCGGCGTTTCGGTGCACGAAACGCACGTTTCGTTGCAAAAGCGGCGTTTTGGTGCACTAAACGCACGTTTAGCGTCAATACTGTGCAAAAGCAGCGTTTTGGTGCACGATACGCACGTTTAGCGTCAAAACTGTGCAAAAGCAGCGTTTCGTTGCACGAAACGCACGTTTCGTTGCAAAAGCGGCGTTTTGGTGCACGAAACGCATGTTTAACGTCAAACCTGTGCAAAAGCAGCGTTTTGGTGCACGAAACGCACGTTTAGCGTCAAGACTGTGCAAAAGCAGCGTTATGGTGCACGAAACGCACGTTTAGCGTCAATACTGTGCAAAAGCAGCGTTTTGGTGCACGAAACGCACGTTTAGCGTCAAAACTGTGCAAAAGCAGCGTTTCGTTGCACGAAACGCACGTTTCGTTGCAAAAGCGGCGTTTTGGTGCACGAAACGCACGTTTAGCGTCGATACTGTGCAAAAGCAGCGATTTGGTGCACGAAACGCACGTTTCGTTGCAAAATCGTCGTTTTCGTGCACGAAACGCACGTTTCGCCGCAAACGCAGCGTTTTTTGCACGAAACGCACGTTTAGAGTCAAAACTGTGCAAAAGCAGCGATTTGGTGCACGAAACGCACGTTTCGTTGCTAAAGCGGCGTTTTGGTGCACGAAACGCACGTTTAGCGTCAAAACTGTGCAAAAGCAGCGATTTGGTGCACGGAACGCACGTTTCGCTGCAAAAGCGGCGTTTTGGTGCACGAAACGCACGTTTAACGTCAAACCTGTGCAAAAGCAGCGTTTTGGTGCACGAAACGCACGTTTAGCGTCAAGACTGTGCAAAAGCAGCGTTTTGATGCACGAAACGCACGTTTAGCGTCAAAACTGTGCAAAAGCAGCGTTTCGTTGCACGAAACGCACGTTTCGTTGCAAAAGCGGCGTTTTGGTGCACGAAACGCACGTTTCGTTGCAAAAGCGGCGTTTTGGTGCGCGAAACGCACGTTTAGCTTCAAAACTGTGCAAAAGCAGCGTTTTGGTGTACGAAACGCACGTTTAGCGTCAAAACTGTGCAAAAGCAGCGTTTTGGTGCACGAAACGCACGTTTCGTTGCAGAAGCGGCGTTTTGGTGCACGAAACGCACGTTTAGCGTCATTACTGTGCAAAAGCAGCGATTTGGTGCACGAAACGCACGTTCCGTTGCAAAAGCGGCGTTTTGGTGCACGAAACGCATGTTTCGTTGCAAAAGCGGCGTTTTGGTGCACGAAACGCACGTTAAGCGTCACTACTGTGCAAAAGCAGCGATTTGGTGCACGAAACGCACGTTTCGTTGCAAAAGCGGCGTTTTGGTGCACGAAACGCACGTTTCGTTGCAAAAGCAGCGTTTTTTGCTCGAAACGCACGTTTAGAGTCAAAACTGTGCAAAAGCAGCGATTTGGTGCACGAAACGCACGTTTCGTTGCTAAAGCGGCGTTTTGGTGCACGAAACGCACGTTTGGCGTCAAAACTGTGCAAAAGCAGCGATTTGGTGCACGAAACGCACGTTTCGTTGCAAAAGCAGCGTTTTGCTGCACGAAACGCACGTTACGTTGCAAAAGCGGCGTTTTGGTGCACGAAACGCACGTTTAGCGTCAATACTGTGCAAAAGCAGCGATTTGGTGCACGAAACGCACGTTTCGTTGCAAAAGCGGCGTTTTGGTGCACCAAACGCACGTTTCGTTGCAAAAGAGGCGTTTTGGTGCACGAAACGCACGTTTAGCGTCAAAACTGTGCAACAGCAGCGTTTTAGTGCACGAAACGCACGTTTAGCGCCAAAACTGTGCAAAAGCAGCGATTTGGTGCACGAAACGAACGTCTAGCGTCAAAACTGTGCGAAAGCAGCGTTTTGGTGCACGAAACGCACGTTTAGCGTCAAAACTGTGCAAAAGCAGCGATTTGGTGCACGAAACGCACGTTTAGCGTCAAAACTGTGCAAAAGCAGCGTTTTGGTGCACGAAACGCACGTTTCGTTCCAAAAGCGGCGTTTTGGTGCACGAAACGCACGTTTAGCGTCAAAACTGTGCAAAAGCAGCGATTTGGTGCACGAGACGCACGTTTAGCGTCAAAACTGTGCAAAAGCAGCGATTTGGTGCACGAAACGCACGTTTAGCGTCAAAACTGTGCAAAAGCAGCGTTTTGGTGCACGAAACGCACGTTTCGTTCCAAAAGCGGCGTTTTGGTGCACGAAACGCACGTTTAGCGTCAAAACTGTGCAAAAGCAGCGTTTTGGTGCACGAGACGCACGTTTAGCGTCAAAACTGTGCAAAAGCAGCGTTTTGGGGCACGAAACGCACGTTTAGCGCCAAAACTGTGCAAAAGCAGCGATTTGGTGCACGAAACGCACGTTTCGTTGCAAAAGCGGCGTTTTGGTGCACGAAACGCACGTTTAGCTTCAAAACTGTGCAAAAGCAGCGATTTGGTGCACGAGACGCACGTTTAGCGTCAAAACTGTGCAAAAGCAGCGTTTTGGTGCACGAAACGCACGTTTAGCGTCAAAACTGTGCAAAAGTAGCGATTTGGTGCACGAAACGCACGTTTCGTTGCAAAAGCGGCGTTTTGGTGCACGAAACGCATGTTTCGTTGCAACAGCGGCGTTTTGGTGCAAGAAACGCACGTTTAAGGTCAAAACTGTGCAAAAGCAACGTTTTCGTGCACGAAGCGCACGTCTAGCGTCAAAACTGTGCAAAAGCAGCGTGTTGGTGCACGAAACGCACGTTTCGTTGCAAAAGCGGCGTTTTGGTGCACGAAACGCACGTTTATCGTCAAAACTGTGCAAAAGCAGCGATTTGGTGCACGAAACGAACGTTTAGGGTCAAAACTGTGCAAAAGCGGCGTTTTGGTGCACGAAACGCACGTTTAGCGTCAACACTGTGCGAAAGCAGCGTTTTGGTGCACGAAACGCACGTTTAGCGTCAAAACTGTGCAAAAGCAGCGTGTTGGTGCACGAAACGTACGTTTCGTTGCAAAAGCGGCGTTTTGGTGCACGAAACGAACGTTTAGCGTCAAAACTGCGCAATAGCAGCGTTTTGGTGCACGAAACGCACGTTTAGCGTCAAAACTGTGCAAAAGCAGCGTTTTGGTGCACGAAACGCACGTTTCGTTGCAAAAGCGGCGTTTTGGTGCACGAAACGCACGTTTAGCGTCAAGACAGTGCAAAAGCAGCGTTTTGGTGCACACAACGCACGTTTAGCGTCAAAACTGCGCAAAAGCAGCGTTTTTGTGCACGAAACACATGTTTCGTAGCAAAAGCGGCATTTTGGTGCAAGAAACGCACGTTTAAGGTCAAAACTGTGCAAAAGCAACGTTTTCGTGCACGAAGCGCACGTTTAGCGTCAAAACTGCGCAAAAGCAGCGTTTTGGTGCACGAAACGCACGTTTCGTTGCAAAAGCGGCGTTTTGGTGCACGAAACGCACGTTTAGCGTCAAAACAGTGCAAAAGCAGCGTTTTGGTGCACGAAACGCACGTTTAGCGTCAAAACTGTGCAAAAGCAGCGTTTTGGTGCACGAAACGCACGTTTAGCGTCAAAACTGTGCAAAAGTAGCGATTTGGTGCACGAAACGCACGTTTCGTTGCAAAAGCGGCGTTTTGGTGCACGAAACGCATGTTTCGTTGCAACAGCGGCGTTTTGGTGCAAGAAACGCACGTTTAAGGTCAAAACTGTGCAAAAGCAACGTTTTCGTGCACGAAGCGCACGTCTAGCGTCAAAACTGTGCAAAAGCAGCGTGTTGGTGCACGAAACGCACGTTTCGTTGCAAAAGCGGCGTTTTGGTGCACGAAACGCACGTTTATCGTCAAAACTGTGCAAAAGCAGCGATTTGGTGCACGAAACGAACGTTTAGGGTCAAAACTGTGCAAAAGCGGCGTTTTGGTGCACGAAACGCACGTTTAGCGTCAACACTGTGCGAAAGCAGCGTTTTGGTGCACGAAACGCACGTTTAGCGTCAAAACTGTGCAAAAGCAGCGTGTTGGTGCACGAAACGTACGTTTCGTTGCAAAAGCGGCGTTTTGGTGCACGAAACGAACGTTTAGCGTCAAAACTGCGCAATAGCAGCGTTTTGGTGCACGAAACGCACGTTTAGCGTCAAAACTGTGCAAAAGCAGCGTTTTGGTGCACGAAACGCACGTTTCGTTGCAAAAGCGGCGTTTTGGTGCACGAAACGCACGTTTAGCGTCAAGACAGTGCAAAAGCAGCGTTTTGGTGCACACAACGCACGTTTAGCGTCAAAACTGCGCAAAAGCAGCGTTTTTGTGCACGAAACACATGTTTCGTAGCAAAAGCGGCATTTTGGTGCAAGAAACGCACGTTTAAGGTCAAAACTGTGCAAAAGCAACGTTTTCGTGCACGAAGCGCACGTTTAGCGTCAAAACTGCGCAAAAGCAGCGTTTTGGTGCACGAAACGCACGTTTCGTTGCAAAAGCGGCGTTTTGGTGCACGAAACGCACGTTTAGCGTCAAAACAGTGCAAAAGCAGCGTTTTGGTGCACGAAACGCACGTTTAGCGTCAAAACTGTGCAAAAGCAGCGTTTCGGTGCACGAAACGCACGTTTCGTTGCAAAAGCGGCGTTTTGGTGCACGAAACGCACGTTTAGCGTCAATACTGTGCAAAAGCAGCGTTTTGGTGCACGAAACGCACGTTTAGCGTCAAAACTGTGCAAAAGCAGCGATTTGGTGCACGAGACGCACGTTTCGTTGCAAAAGCGGCGTTCTGGTGCACGAAACACACGCTTAGCGTCAAAACTGTGCAGAAGCAGCGATTTGGTGTACGAAACGCACGTTTCGTTGCAAAAGCAGCGTTTTGGTGCATGAAACGCACGTTTAGCGTCAAAACTGTGCAAAAGCAGCGATTTGGTGCACGAAACGCACGTTTAGCGTCAAAACTGTGCAAAAGCAGCGATTTGGTGCACGATGCACACGCTTAGCGTCAAAACAGTGCAAAAGCAGCGTTTTGGTGCACGAAACGCACGTTTAGCGACAAAACTGTGCAAAAGCAGCGTTTTGGTGCACGAAACGCACGTTTCGTTGCAAAAGCGGCGTTTTGGTGCACGAAACGCACGTTTGGTGTCAAAACTGTGCAAAAGCAGCGTTTTGGTGCACGAAACGCACGTTTAACGACAAAACTGTGCAAAAGCAGCGTTTTGGTGCACGAAACGCACGTTTCGTTGCAAAAGCGGCGTTTTGGAGCAAGAAACTCACGTTTAAGGTCAAAACTGTGCAGAAGCAGCGATTTGGTGTACGAAACGCACGTTTCGTTGCAAAAGCAGCGTTTTGGTGCACGAAACGCACGTTTAGCGTCAAAACTGTGCAAAAGCAGCGATTTGGTGCACGAAACGCACGTATCGTTGCAAAAGCGGTGTTTTGGTGCGCGAAACGCACGTTTAGCGTCCAAACTGTGCAAAAGCAGCATGTTGGTGCACGAAACGCACGTTTCGTTGCAAAAGCGGCGTTTTGGTGCACGAAACGCACGTTTAGCGTCAAAACTGTGCAAAAGCAGCGATTTGGTGCACGAAACGCACGTATCGTTGCAAAAGCGGCGTTTTGGTGCGCGAAACGCACGTTTAGCGTCAAAACTGTGCAAAAGCAGCATGTTGGTGCACGAAACGCACGTTTCGTTGCAAAAGCGGCGTTTTGGTGCACGAAACGCACGTTTAGCGTCAAAACTGTGCAAAAGCAGCGATTTGGTGCACAAAAACACGTTAGCGTCAGCACTGTGCAAAAGCAGCGTTTTGGTGCACGAAACGCACGTTTCGTTGCAAAAGCGGCGTTTTGGTGCACCAAACGCACGTTTCGTTGCAAAAGCGGCGTTTTGGTGCACGAAACGCACGTTTAGCGTCAAAACTGTGCAAAAGCAGCGTGTTGGTGCACGAAACGCACGTTTAGCGTCAAAACTGTGCAAAAGCAGCGATTTGGTGCACGATGCACACGCTTAGCGTCAAAACGGTGCAAAAGCAGCGTTTTGGTGCACGAAACGCACGTTTAGCGTCAAAACTGTGCAAAAGCAGCGTTTTGGTGCACGAAACGCACGTTTCGTTGCAAAAGCGGCGTTTTGGTGCACGAAACGCACGTTTGGTGTCAAAACTGTGCAAAAGCAGCGTTTTGGTGCACGAAACGCACGTTTAACGACAAAACTGTGCAAAAGCAGCGTTTTGGTGCACGAAACGCACGTTTCGTTGCAAAAGCGGCGTTTTGGTGCGCGAAACGCACGTTTAGCGTCAAAACCGTGCAAAAGCAGCATCTTGGTGCACGAAACGCACGTTTCGTTGCAAAAGCGGCGTTTTGGTGCACGAAACGCACGTTTAGCGTCAAAACTGTGCAAAAGCAGCGATTTGGTGCACAAAAACACGTTAGCGTCAGCACTGTGCAAAAGCAGCGTTTTGGTGCTCGAAACGCACGTTTCGTTGCAAAAGCGGCGTTTTGGTGCACCAAACGCAAGTTTCGTTGCAAAAGCGGCGTTTTGGTGCACGAAACGCACGTTTAGCGTCAAAACTGTGCAAAAGCAGCGTGTTGGTGCACGAAACGCACGTTTAGCGTCAAAACTGTGCAAAAGCAGCGATTTGGTGCACGAAACGCACGTTTCGTTGCAAAAGCGGCGTTCTGGTGCACGAAACGCACGTTTGGTGTCAAAACTGTGCAAAAGCAGCTTTTTGCTGCACGAAACTCACGTCTAGCGTCAAAACTGTGCAAAAGCAACGTTTTCGTGCACGAAGCGCACGTTTAGCGTCAAAACTGCGCAAAAGCAGCGTTTTTGTGCACGAAACGCACGTTTCGTTGCAGAAGCGGCGATTTGGTGCACAAAACGCACGTTTGTTGCCAAAACGGAGCAAAAGCGGCGATTCGGTGCGCGAAACGCACGTTTCATTGGGAAAGCGGCGTTCTGGTGCACCAAACGTATGTCTCGTTGCAAAAGCGGCGATTTGGTGTACGAAAGGCACGTTTCTTGCTAAAACGGAGCAAAAGCGGCGATTCGGTGCGCGAAACGCACGTTTAGCGTCAAAACGGAGCAAAAGCAGCGATGCGGTGCGCGAAACGCGCGTTTCGTTGCAAAAGTGGCAACTTGGTGCACGAAACAAACGTTTCTTGCCAAAACGGAGCAAAAGCAGCGATTCTGTGCACGAAACGCACGTTTCGTTGCAAAAGCGGCGATTCGGTGTGCGAAACGCATGTTTCGTTGCAAAAGCGGCAATTTGGTGCACAAAACGTATGTCTCGTTGCAAAAGCGGCGATTTGGTGTACGAAACGCACGTGTGGTGCCAAAACGGAGCAAAAGCGGCGATTCGGTGCGCGAAACGCACGTTTCTTTCCAAAACGGAGCAAAGGCAGCGATGCGGTGCGCGAAACGCACGTTTCGTTGCAGAAGCGGCGATTTGGTGCACGAAACAAACGTTTCTTGCCAAAACGGAGCAAAAGCAGCGATTCGGTGCGCGAAACGCACGTTTCGTTCCAAAATCGGCGATTCGGTGCATGAAACGCACGTTTAGCGTCAAAACGGAGCAAAAGCAGCGTTTTGGCGCACGAAACGCACGTTTAGCGTCAAAACTGTGCAAAAGCAGCGTTTTGGCGCAAGAAACGCACGTTTAGCGTCAAAACTGTGCAAAGGCAGCGTTTTGGTGCACGAAACGCACGTGTCGTTCCAAAAGCGGCGTTTTGGTGCACGAAACGCACGTTTATCGTCAAAACTGTGCAAAAGCAGCGATTTGGTGCACGAAACGAACGTTTAGCGTCAAAACTGTGCAAAAGCAGCGTGTTGGTGCACGAAACGCACGTTTCGTTGCAAAAGCGGCGTTTTGGTGCACGAAACGCACGTTTAGCGTCAAAACTGTGCAAAAGCAGCGATTTGGTGCACGAGACGCACGTTTAGCGTCAAAACTGTGCAAAAGCAGCGTTTTGGTGCACGAAACGCACGTTTAGCGTCAAAACTGTGCAAAAGTAGCGATTTGGTGCACGAAACGCACGTTTCGTTGCAAAAGCGGCGTGTTGGTGTACGAAACGCACGTTTAGCGCCAAACCTGTTCAAAAGCAGCGAATTGGTGCACGAAACACACGTTTAGCGTCAAAACTGTGCAAAAGCAGCGTTTTGGCGCACGAAACGCACGTTTAGAGCCAAAACGGTGCAAAAGCAGCGTTTTGGTGCACGAAACGCCCGTTTAGCGTCAAAACTGCGCAAAAGCAGCGTTTTTGTGCACGAAACGCATGTTTCGTTGCAAAAGCGGCGTTTTGGTGCAAGAAACGCACGTTCAAGGTCAAAACTGTGCAAAAGCAACGTTTTCGTGCACGAAGCGCACGTCTAGCGTCAAAACTGTGCAAAAGCAGCGTGTTGGTGCACGAAACGCACGTTTCGTTGCAAAAGCGGCGTTTTGGTGCACGAAACTCACGTCTAGCGTCAAAACTGTGCAAAAGCAGCGTGTTGGTGCACGAAACGCACGTTTCGTTGCAAAAGCGGCGTTTTGGTGCACGAAACGCACGTTTCGTTGCAAAAGGGGCGTTTTGGTGCAGGAAACGCACGTTTAGCGTCAAAACTGTTCAAATGCAACGATTTGGTGCACGAAGCGCACGCTTAGCGTCAAAACGGTGCAAAAGCAGCGTTTTGGTGCACGAAACGCACGTTTAGCGTCAAAACTGTGCAAAAGCAGCGTTTTGGCGCACGAAACGCACGTTTAGAGCCAAAACGGTGCAAAAGCAGCGTTTTGGTGCACGAAACGCCCGTTTAGCGTCAAAACTGCGCAAAAGCAGCGTTTTTGTGCACGAAACGCATGTTTCGTTGCAAAAGCGGCGTTTTGGTGCAAGAAACGCACGTTCAAGGTCAAAACTGTGCAAAAGCAACGTTTTCGTGCACGAAGCGCACGTCTAGCGTCAAAACTGTGCAAAAGCAGCGTGTTGGTGCACGAAACGCACGTTTCGTTGCAAAAGCGGCGTTTTGGTGCACGAAACTCACGTTTAGCGTCAAAACTGCGCAATAGCAGCGTTTTGGCGCACGAAACGCACGTTTAGCGTCAAAACTGTGCAAAAGCAGCGTTTTGGCGCAAGAAACGCACGTTTAGCGTCAAAACTGTGCAAAGGCAGCGTTTTGGTGCACGAAACGCACGTGTCGTTCCAAAAGCGGCGTTTTGGTGCACGAAACGCACGTTTATCGTCAAAACTGTGCAAAAGCAGCGATTTGGTGCACGAAACGAACGTTTAGCGTCAAAACTGTGCAAAAGCAGCGTGTTGGTGCACGAAACGCACGTTTCGTTGCAAAAGCGGCGTTTTGGTGCACGAAACGCACGTTTAGCGTCAAAACTGTGCAAAAGCAGCGATTTGGTGCACGAGACGCACGTTTAGCGTCAAAACTGTGCAAAAGCAGCGTTTTGGTGCACGAAACGCACGTTTAGCGTCAAAACTGTGCAAAAGTAGCGATTTGGTGCACGAAACGCACGTTTCGTTGCAAAAGCGGCGTGTTGGTGTACGAAACGCACGTTTAGCGCCAAACCTGTTCAAAAGCAGCGAATTGGTGCACGAAACACACGTTTAGCGTCAAAACTGTGCAAAAGCAGCGTTTTGGCGCACGAAACGCACGTTTAGAGCCAAAACGGTGCAAAAGCAGCGTTTTGGTGCACGAAACGCCCGTTTAGCGTCAAAACTGCGCAAAAGCAGCGTTTTTGTGCACGAAACGCATGTTTCGTTGCAAAAGCGGCGTTTTGGTGCAAGAAACGCACGTTCAAGGTCAAAACTGTGCAAAAGCAACGTTTTCGTGCACGAAGCGCACGTCTAGCGTCAAAACTGTGCAAAAGCAGCGTGTTGGTGCACGAAACGCACGTTTCGTTGCAAAAGCGGCGTTTTGGTGCACGAAACTCACGTCTAGCGTCAAAACTGTGCAAAAGCAGCGTGTTGGTGCACGAAACGCACGTTTCGTTGCAAAAGCGGCGTTTTGGTGCACGAAACGCACGTTTCGTTGCAAAAGGGGCGTTTTGGTGCAGGAAACGCACGTTTAGCGTCAAAACTGTTCAAATGCAACGATTTGGTGCACGAAGCGCACGCTTAGCGTCAAAACGGTGCAAAAGCAGCGTTTTGGTGCACGAAACGCACGTTTAGCGTCAAAACTGTGCAAAAGCAGCGTTTTGGCGCACGAAACGCACGTTTAGAGCCAAAACGGTGCAAAAGCAGCGTTTTGGTGCACGAAACGCCCGTTTAGCGTCAAAACTGCGCAAAAGCAGCGTTTTTGTGCACGAAACGCATGTTTCGTTGCAAAAGCGGCGTTTTGGTGCAAGAAACGCACGTTCAAGGTCAAAACTGTGCAAAAGCAACGTTTTCGTGCACGAAGCGCACGTCTAGCGTCAAAACTGTGCAAAAGCAGCGTGTTGGTGCACGAAACGCACGTTTCGTTGCAAAAGCGGCGTTTTGGTGCACGAAACTCACGTTTAGCGTCAAAACTGCGCAATAGCAGCGTTTTGGTGCACGAAACGCACGTTTCGTTGCAAAAGCGGCGTTTTGGTGCACGAAACGCACGCTTAGCGTCAAAACTGTGCAAAAGCAGCGTTCTGGTGCACGAAACGCACGTTTAGCGTCAAAACTGTGCAAAAGCAGCGTTTTGACGCACGAAACGCACGTCTAGCGTCAAAACTGTGCAAAAGCAGCGTGTTGGTGCACGAAACGCACGTTTCGTTGCAAAAACGGCGTTTTGGTGCACGAAACGCACGTTTAGCGTCAAAACTGTTTCAAAAGCGGTGTTTTGGTGTTCGAAACGCACGTGTAGCGTCAAAACTGTGCAAAAGCAGCGTTTTGGTGCACGAAACGCACGTTTCGTTGCAAAAGCGGCGTTTTGGTGCACGAAACGCACGCTTAGCGTCAAAACTGTGCAAAAGCAGCGTTTTGGTGCACGAAACGCACGTTTAGCGTCAAAACTGTGCAAAAGCAGCGTTTTGGTGCACGAAACGCACGTTTCGTTGCAAAAGCTGCGTTTTGGTGCACGAAACGCACGTTTAGCGTCAAAACAGTGCAAAAGCAGCGTTTTGGTGCACACAACGCACGTTTAGCGTCAAAACTGCGCAAAAGCAGCGTTTTTGTGCACGAAACGCACGTTTCGTAGCAAAAGCGGCGTTTTGGTGCAAGAAACGCACGTTTAAGGTCAAAACTGTGCAAAAGCAACGTTTTCGTGCACGAAGCGCACGTTTAGCGTCAAAACTGCGCAAAAGCAGCGTTTTGGTGCACGAAACGCACGTTTCGTTGCAAAAGCGGCGTTTTGGTGCACGAAACGCACGTTTAGCGTCAAAACAGTGCAAAAGCAGCGTTTTGGTGCACGAAACGCACGTTTAGCGTCAAAACTGTGCAAAAGCAGCGTTTTGGTGCACGAAACGCACGTTTAGCGCCAAAACTGTGCAAAAGCAGCGTTTTGGTGCACGAAACGCACGTTTAGCGCCAAAACTGTGCAAAAGCAGCGTTTTGGTGCACGAAACGCACGTTTAGCGTCAAAACTGTGCAAAAGCGGCGTTTTGGTGCACGAAACACACGTTTCCGTGCAAAAGCAGCGATTTGGTGCACGAAACGCACGTTTCGTTGCAAAAGCGGCGTTTTGGTGCACGAAACGCGCGCTTAGCGTCAAAACTGTGCAAAAGCAGCGTTCTGGTGCACGAAACGCACGTTTAGCGTCAAAACTGTGCAAAAGCAGCGTTTTGACGCACGAAACGCACGTCTAGCGTCAAAACTGTGCAAAAGCAGCGTGTTGGTGCACGAAACGCACGTTTCGTTGCAAAAGCGGCGTTTTGGTGCACGAAACGCACGTTTGGTGTCAAAACTGTGCAAAAGCAGCGTTTTGGTGCACGAAACGCACGTTTAACGACAAAACTGTGCAAAAGCAGCGTTTTGGTGCACGAAACGCACGTTTCGTTGCAAAAGCGGCGTTTTGGTGCGCGAAACGCACGTTTAGCGTCAAAACCGTGCAAAAGCAGCATGTTGGTGCACGAAACGCACGTTTCGTTGCAAAAGCGGCGTTTTGGTGCACGAAACGCACGTTTAGCGTCAAAACTGTGCAAAAGCAGCGATTTGGTGCACAAAAACACGTTAGCGTCAGCACTGTGCAAAAGCAGCGTTTTGGTGCTCGAAACGCACGTTTCGTTGCAAAAGCGGCGTTTTGGTGCACCAAACGCAAGTTTCGTTGCAAAAGCGGCGTTTTGGTGCACGAAACGCACGTTTAGCGTCAAAACTGTGCAAAAGCAGCGTGTTGGTGCACGAAACGCACGTTTAGCGTCAAAACTGTGCAAAAGCAGCGATTTGGTGCACGATGCACACGCTTAGCGTCAAAACGGTGCAAAAGCAGCGTTTTGGTGCACGAAACGCACGTTTAGCGTCAAAACAGTGCAAAAGCAGCGTTTTGGTGCACGAAACGCACGTTTCGTTGCAAAAGCGGCGTTTTGGTGCACGAAACGCACGCTTAGCGTCAAAACTGTGCAAAAGCAGCGATTTGGTGCACGATGCACACGCTTAGCGTCAAAACGGTGCAAAAGCAGCGTTTTGGTGCACGAAACGCACGTTTAGCGTCAAAACTGTGCAAAAGCAGCGTTTTGGTGCACGAAACGCACGTTTCGTTGCAAAAGCGGCGTTTTGGTGCACGAAACGCACGTTTGGTGTCAAAACTGTGCAAAAGCAGCGTTTTGGTGCACGAAACGCACGTTTAACGACAAAACTGTGCAAAAGCAGCGTTTTGGTGCACGAAACGCACGTTTCGTTGCAAAAGCGGCGTTTTGGTGCGCGAAACGCACGTTTAGCGTCAAAACCGTGCAAAAGCAGCATGTTGGTGCACGAAACGCACGTTTCGTTGCAAAAGCGGCGTTTTGGTGCACGAAACGCACGTTTAGCGTCAAAACTGTGCAAAAGCAGCGATTTGGTGCACAAAAACACGTTAGCGTCAGCACTGTGCAAAAGCAGCGTTTTGGTGCTCGAAACGCACGTTTCGTTGCAAAAGCGGCGTTTTGGTGCACCAAACGCAAGTTTCGTTGCAAAAGCGGCGTTTTGGTGCACGAAACGCACGTTTAGCGTCAAAACTGTGCAAAAGCAGCGTGTTGGTGCACGAAACGCACGTTTAGCGTCAAAACTGTGCAAAAGCAGCGATTTGGTGCACGATGCACACGCTTAGCGTCAAAACGGTGCAAAAGCAGCGTTTTGGTGCACGAAACGCACGTTTAGCGTCAAAACAGTGCAAAAGCAGCGTTTTGGTGCACGAAACGCACGTTTCGTTGCAAAAGCGGCGTTTTGGTGCACGAAACGCACGTTTGGTGTCAAAACTGTGCAAAAGCAGCGTTTTGGTACACGAAACGCACGTTTAACGACAAAACTGTGCAAAAGCAGCGTTTTGGTGCACGAAACGCACGTTTCGTTGCAAAAGCGGCGTTTTGGTGCAAGAAACTCACGTTTAAGGTCAAAACTGTGCAGAAGCAGCGATTTGGTGTACGAAACGCACGTTTCGTTGCAAAAGCAGCGTTTTGGTGCACGAAACGCACGTTTAGCGTCAAAACCGTGCAAAAGCAGCATGTTGGTGCACGAAACGCACGTTTCGTTGCAAAAGCGGCGTTTTGGTGCACGAAACGCACGTTTAGCGTCAAAACTGTGCAAAAGCAGCGATTTGGTGCACAAAAACACGTTAGCGTCAGCACTGTGCAAAAGCAGCGATTTGGTGCACGAAACGAACGTTTAGCGTCAAAACTGTGCAAAAGCAGCGTTTTGGTGCACGAAACGCACGTTTAGCGTCAAAACTGTGCAAAAGCGGCGTTTTGGTGCACGAAACGCACGTTTAGCGTCAAAACTGTGCAAAAGCGGCGTTTTGGTGCACGAAACGCACGTTTCGTTGCAAAAGCGGCGTTTTGGTGCACGAAACGCACGTTTAGCGTCAAAACTGCGCAAAAGCAGCGATTTGGTGCACGAAACACACGTGTAGCGTCAAAACTGCGCAAAAGCAGCGTTTTTGTGCACGAAACGCATGTTTCGTTGCAAAAGCGGCGTTTTGGTGCAAGAAACGCACGTTTAAGGTCAAAACTGTGCAAAAGCAACGTTTTCGTGCACGAAGCGCACGTGTAGCGTCAAAACTGTGCAAAAGCAGCGTGTTGGTGCACGAAACGCACGTTTCGTTGCAAAAGCGGCGTTTTGGTGCACGAAACGCACGTTCAAGGTCAAAACTGTGCAAAAGCAACGTTTTCGTGCACGAAGCGCACGTCTAGCGTCAAAACTGTGCAAAAGCAGCGTGTTGGTGCACGAAACGCACGTTTAGCGTCAAAACTGTGCAAAAGCAGCGTTTTGGTGCACGAAACGCACGTTTAGCGTCAAAACTGTGCAAAAGCAGCGTTTTGGCGCAAGAAACGCACGTTTAGCGCCAAAACTGTGCAAAAGCAGCGATTTGGTGCACGAAACGCACGTCTCGTTGCAAAAGCGGCGTTTTGGTGCACGAAACGCACGTTTCGTTGCAAAAGCGGCGTTTTGGTGCACGAAACGCACGTTTCGTTGCAAAAGCGGCGTTTTAGTGTACGAAACGCACGTTTAGCGCCAAACCTGTTCAAAAGCAGCGAATTGGTGCACGAAACACACGTTTAGCGTCAAAACTGTGCAAAAGCAGCGTTTTGGCGCACGAAACGCACGTTTAGAGCCAAAACGGTGCAAAAGCAGCGTTTTGGTGCACGAAACGCCCGTTTAGCGTCAAAACTGCGCAAAAGCAGCGTTTTTGTGCACGAAACGCATGTTTCGTTGCAAAAGCGGCGTTTTGGTGCAAGAAACGCACGTTCAAGGTCAAAACTGTGCAAAAGCAACGTTTTCGTGCACGAAGCGCACGTCTAGCGTCAAAACTGTGCAAAAGCAGCGTGTTGGTGCACGAAACGCTCGTTTCGTTGCAAAAGCGGCGTTTTGGTGCACGAAACTCACGTTTAGCGTCAAAACTGTGCAAAAGCGGCGTTTTGGTGCACGAAACGCACGTTTCGTTGCAAAAGCGGCGTTTTGGTGCACGAAACGCACGTTTAGCGTCAAAACTGTGCAAAAGCAGCGATTTGGTGCACAAAAACACGTTAGCGTCAGCACTGTGCAAAAGCAGCGTTTTGGTGCTCGAAACGCACGTTTCGTTGCAAAAGCGGCGTTTTGGTGCACCAAACGCAAGTTTCGTTGCAAAAGCGGCGTTTTGGTGCACGAAACGCACGTTTAGCGTCAAAACAGTGCAAAAGCAGCGTTTTGGTGCACACAACGCACGTTTAGCGTCAAAACTGCGCAAAAGCAGCGTTTTTGTGCACGAAACGCACGTTTCGTAGCAAAAGCGGCGTTTTGGTGCAAGAAACGCACGTTTAAGGTCAAAACTGTGCAAAAGCAACGTTTTCGTGCACGAAGCGCACGTTTAGCGTCAAAACTGTGCAAAAGCAGCGTTTTGGTGCACGAAACGCACGTTTCGTTGCAAAAGCTGCGTTTTGGTGCACGAAACGCACGTTTAGCGTCAAAACAGTGCAAAAGCAGCGTTTTGGTGCACACAACGCACGTTTAGCGTCAAAACTGCGCAAAAGCAGCGTTTTTGTGCACGAAACGCACGTTTCGTAGCAAAAGCGGCGTTTTGGTGCAAGAAACGCACGTTTAAGGTCAAAACTGTGCAAAAGCAACGTTTTCGTGCACGAAGCGCACGTTTAGCGTCAAAACTGCGCAAAAGCAGCGTTTTGGTGCACGAAACGCACGTTTCGTTGCAAAAGCGGCGTTTTGGTGCACGAAACGCACGTTTAGCGTCAAAACAGTGCAAAAGCAGCGTTTTGGTGCACGAAACGCACGTTTAGCGTCAAAACTGTGCAAAAGCAGCGTTTTGGTGCACGAAACGCACGTTTAGCGCCAAAACTGTGCAAAAGCAGCGTTTTGGTGCACGAAACGCACGTTTAGCGCCAAAACTGTGCAAAAGCAGCGTTTTGGTGCACGAAACGCACGTTTAGCGTCAAAACTGTGCAAAAGCGGCGTTTTGGTGCACGAAACACACGTTTCCGTGCAAAAGCAGCGATTTGGAGCACGAAACGCACGTTTCGTTGCAAAAGCGGCGTTTTGGTGCACGAAACGCGCGCTTAGCGTCAAAACTGTGCAAAAGCAGCGTTCTGGTGCACGAAACGCACGTTTAGCGTCAAAACTGTGCAAAAGCAGCGTTTTGACGCACGAAACGCACGTCTAGCGTCAAAACTGTGCAAAAGCAGCGTGTTGGTGCACGAAACGCACGTTTCGTTGCAAAAGCGGCGTTTTGGTGCACGAAACGCACGCTTAGCGTCAAAACTGTGCAAAAGCAGCGATTTGGTGCACGATGCACACGCTTAGCGTCAAAACGGTGCAAAAGCAGCGTTTTGGTGCACGAAACGCACGTTTAGCGTCAAAACTGTGCAAAAGCAGCGTTTTGGTGCACGAAACGCACGTTTCGTTGCAAAAGCGGCGTTTTGGTGCACGAAACGCACGTTTGGTGTCAAAACTGTGCAAAAGCAGCGTTTTGGTGCACGAAACGCACGTTTAACGACAAAACTGTGCAAAAGCAGCGTTTTGGTGCACGAAACGCACGTTTCGTTGCAAAAGCGGCGTTTTGGTGCGCGAAACGCACGTTTAGCGTCAAAACCGTGCAAAAGCAGCATGTTGGTGCACGAAACGCACGTTTCGTTGCAAAAGCGGCGTTTTGGTGCACGAAACGCACGTTTAGCGTCAAAACTGTGCAAAAGCAGCGATTTGGTGCACAAAAACACGTTAGCGTCAGCACTGTGCAAAAGCAGCGTTTTGGTGCTCGAAACGCACGTTTCGTTGCAAAAGCGGCGTTTTGGTGCACCAAACGCAAGTTTCGTTGCAAAAGCGGCGTTTTGGTGCACGAAACGCACGTTTAGCGTCAAAACTGTGCAAAAGCAGCGTGTTGGTGCACGAAACGCACGTTTAGCGTCAAAACTGTGCAAAAGCAGCGATTTGGTGCACGATGCACACGCTTAGCGTCAAAACGGTGCAAAAGCAGCGTTTTGGTGCACGAAACGCACGTTTAGCGTCAAAACAGTGCAAAAGCAGCGTTTTGGTGCACGAAACGCACGTTTCGTTGCAAAAGCGGCGTTTTGGTGCACGAAACGCACGCTTAGCGTCAAAACTGTGCAAAAGCAGCGATTTGGTGCACGATGCACACGCTTAGCGTCAAAACGGTGCAAAAGCAGCGTTTTGGTGCACGAAACGCACGTTTAGCGTCAAAACTGTGCAAAAGCAGCGTTTTGGTGCACGAAACGCACGTTTCGTTGCAAAAGCGGCGTTTTGGTGCACGAAACGCACGTTTGGTGTCAAAACTGTGCAAAAGCAGCGTTTTGGTGCACGAAACGCACGTTTAACGACAAAATTGTGCAAAAGCAGCGTTTTGGTGCACGAAACGCACGTTTCGTTGCAAAAGCGGCGTTTTGGTGCGCGAAACGCACGTTTAGCGTCAAAACCGTGCAAAAGCAGCATGTTGGTGCACGAAACGCACGTTTCGTTGCAAAAGCGGCGTTTTGGTGCACGAAACGCACGTTTAGCGTCAAAACTGTGCAAAAGCAGCGATTTGGTGCACAAAAACACGTTAGCGTCAGCACTGTGCAAAAGCAGCGTTTTGGTGCTCGAAACGCACGTTTCGTTGCAAAAGCGGCGTTTTGGTGCACCAAACGCAAGTTTCGTTGCAAAAGCGGCGTTTTGGTGCACGAAACGCACGTTTAGCGTCAAAACTGTGCAAAAGCAGCGTGTTGGTGCACGAAACGCACGTTTAGCGTCAAAACTGTGCAAAAGCAGCGATTTGGTGCACGATGCACACGCTTAGCGTCAAAACGGTGCAAAAGCAGCGTTTTGGTGCACGAAACGCACGTTTAGCGTCAAAACAGTGCAAAAGCAGCGTTTTGGTGCACGAAACGCACGTTTCGTTGCAAAAGCGGCGTTTTGGTGCACGAAACGCACGTTTGGTGTCAAAACTGTGCAAAAGCAGCGTTTTGGTACACGAAACGCACGTTTAACGACAAAACTGTGCAAAAGCAGCGTTTTGGTGCACGAAACGCACGTTTCGTTGCAAAAGCGGCGTTTTGGTGCAAGAAACTCACGTTTAAGGTCAAAACTGTGCAGAAGCAGCGATTTGGTGTACGAAACGCACGTTTCGTTGCAAAAGCAGCGTTTTGGTGCACGAAACGCACGTTTAGCGTCAAAACCGTGCAAAAGCAGCATGTTGGTGCACGAAACGCACGTTTCGTTGCAAAAGCGGCGTTTTGGTGCACGAAACGCACGTTTAGCGTCAAAACTGTGCAAAAGCAGCGATTTGGTGCACAAAAACACGTTAGCGTCAGCACTGTGCAAAAGCAGCGATTTGGTGCACGAAACGAACGTTTAGCGTCAAAACTGTGCAAAAGCAGCGTTTTGGTGCACGAAACGCACGTTTAGCGTCAAAACTGTGCAAAAGCGGCGTTTTGGTGCACGAAACGCACGTTTAGCGTCAAAACTGTGCAAAAGCGGCGTTTTGGTGCACGAAACGCACGTTTCGTTGCAAAAGCGGCGTTTTGGTGCACGAAACGCACGTTTAGCGTCAAAACTGCGCAAAAGCAGCGATTTGGTGCACGAAACACACGTGTAGCGTCAAAACTGCGCAAAAGCAGCGTTTTTGTGCACGAAACGCATGTTTCGTTGCAAAAGCGGCGTTTTGGTGCAAGAAACGCACGTTTAAGGTCAAAACTGTGCAAAAGCAACGTTTTCGTGCACGAAGCGCACGTCTAGCGTCAAAACTGTGCAAAAGCAGCGTGTTGGTGCACGAAACGCACGTTTCGTTGCAAAAGCGGCGTTTTGGTGCACGAAACGCACGTTCAAGGTCAAAACTGTGCAAAAGCAACGTTTTCGTGCACGAAGCGCACGTCTAGCGTCAAAACTGTGCAAAAGCAGCGTGTTGGTGCACGAAACGCACGTTTAGCGTCAAAACTGTGCAAAAGCAGCGTTTTGGTGCACGAAACGCACGTTTAGCGTCAAAACTGTGCAAAAGCAGCGTTTTGGCGCAAGAAACGCACGTTTAGCGCCAAAACTGTGCAAAAGCAGCGATTTGGTGCACGAAACGCACGTTTCGTTGCAAAAGCGGCGTTTTGGTGCACGAAACGCACGTTTAGCGTCAAAACTGTGCAAAAGCAGCGATTTGGTGCACGAGACGCACGTTTAGCGTCAAAACTGTGCAAAAGCAGCGTTTTGGTGCACGAAACGCACGTTTAGCGTCAAAACTGTGCAAAAGTAGCGATTTGGTGCACGAAACGCACGTTTCGTTGCAAAAGCGGCGTTTTGGTGCACGAAACGCACGTCTCGTTGCAAAAGCGGCGTTTTGGTGCACGAAACGCACGTTTCGTTGCAAAAGCGGCGTTTTGGTGCACGAAACGCACGTTTCGTTGCAAAAGCGGCGTTTTAGTGTACGAAACGCACGTTTAGCGCCAAACCTGTTCAAAAGCAGCGAATTGGTGCACGAAACACACGTTTAGCGTCAAAACTGTGCAAAAGCAGCGTTTTGGCGCACGAAACGCACGTTTAGAGCCAAAACGGTGCAAAAGCAGCGTTTTGGTGCACGAAACGCCCGTTTAGCGTCAAAACTGCGCAAAAGCAGCGTTTTTGTGCACGAAACGCATGTTTCGTTGCAAAAGCGGCGTTTTGGTGCAAGAAACGCACGTTCAAGGTCAAAACTGTGCAAAAGCAACGTTTTCGTGCACGAAGCGCACGTCTAGCGTCAAAACTGTGCAAAAGCAGCGTGTTGGTGCACGAAACGCTCGTTTCGTTGCAAAAGCGGCGTTTTGGTGCACGAAACTCACGTTTAGCGTCAAAACTGTGCAAAAGCGGCGTTTTGGTGCACGAAACGCACGTTTCGTTGCAAAAGCGGCGTTTTGGTGCACGAAACGCACGTTTAGCGTCAAAACTGTGCAAAAGCAGCGATTTGGTGCACAAAAACACGTTAGCGTCAGCACTGTGCAAAAGCAGCGTTTTGGTGCTCGAAACGCACGTTTCGTTGCAAAAGCGGCGTTTTGGTGCACCAAACGCAAGTTTCGTTGCAAAAGCGGCGTTTTGGTGCACGAAACGCACGTTTAGCGTCAAAACAGTGCAAAAGCAGCGTTTTGGTGCACACAACGCACGTTTAGCGTCAAAACTGCGCAAAAGCAGCGTTTTTGTGCACGAAACGCACGTTTCGTAGCAAAAGCGGCGTTTTGGTGCAAGAAACGCACGTTTAAGGTCAAAACTGTGCAAAAGCAACGTTTTCGTGCACGAAGCGCACGTTTAGCGTCAAAACTGTGCAAAAGCAGCGTTTTGGTGCACGAAACGCACGTTTCGTTGCAAAAGCTGCGTTTTGGTGCACGAAACGCACGTTTAGCGTCAAAACAGTGCAAAAGCAGCGTTTTGGTGCACACAACGCACGTTTAGCGTCAAAACTGCGCAAAAGCAGCGTTTTTGTGCACGAAACGCACGTTTCGTAGCAAAAGCGGCGTTTTGGTGCAAGAAACGCACGTTTAAGGTCAAAACTGTGCAAAAGCAACGTTTTCGTGCACGAAGCGCACGTTTAGCGTCAAAACTGCGCAAAAGCAGCGTTTTGGTGCACGAAACGCACGTTTCGTTGCAAAAGCGGCGTTTTGGTGCACGAAACGCACGTTTAGCGTCAAAACAGTGCAAAAGCAGCGTTTTGGTGCACGAAACGCACGTTTAGCGTCAAAACTGTGCAAAAGCAGCGTTTTGGTGCACGAAACGCACGTTTAGCGCCAAAACTGTGCAAAAGCAGCGTTTTGGTGCACGAAACGCACGTTTAGCGCCAAAACTGTGCAAAAGCAGCGTTTTGGTGCACGAAACGCACGTTTAGCGTCAAAACTGTGCAAAAGCGGCGTTTTGGTGCACGAAACACACGTTTCCGTGCAAAAGCAGCGATTTGGTGCACGAAACGCACGTTTCGTTGCAAAAGCGGCGTTTTGGTGCACGAAACGCGCGCTTAGCGTCAAAACTGTGCAAAAGCAGCGTTCTGGTGCACGAAACGCACGTTTAGCGTCAAAACTGTGCAAAAGCAGCGTTTTGACGCACGAAACGCACGTCTAGCGTCAAAACTGTGCAAAAGCAGCGTGTTGGTGCACGAAACGCACGTTTCGTTGCAAAAGCGGCGTTTTGGTGCACGAAACGCACGCTTAGCGTCAAAACTGTGCAAAAGCAGCGATTTGGTGCACGATGCACACGCTTAGCGTCAAAACGGTGCAAAAGCAGCGTTTTGGTGCACGAAACGCACGTTTAGCGTCAAAACTGTGCAAAAGCAGCGTTTTGGTGCACGAAACGCACGTTTCGTCGCAAAAGCGGCGTTTTGGTGCACGAAACGCACGTTTGGTGTCAAAACTGTGCAAAAGCAGCGTTTTGGTGCACGAAACGCACGTTTAACGACAAAACTGTGCAAAAGCAGCGTTTTGGTGCACGAAACGCACGTTTCGTTGCAAAAGCGGCGTTTTGGTGCGCGAAACGCACGTTTAGCGTCAAAACCGTGCAAAAGCAGCATGTTGGTGCACGAAACGCACGTTTCGTTGCAAAAGCGGCGTTTTGGTGCACGAAACGCACGTTTAGCGTCAAAACTGTGCAAAAGCAGCGATTTGGTGCACAAAAACACGTTAGCGTCAGCACTGTGCAAAAGCAGCGTTTTGGTGCTCGAAACGCACGTTTCGTTGCAAAAGCGGCGTTTTGGTGCACCAAACGCAAGTTTCGTTGCAAAAGCGGCGTTTTGGTGCACGAAACGCACGTTTAGCGTCAAAACTGTGCAAAAGCAGCGTGTTGGTGCACGAAACGCACGTTTAGCGTCAAAACTGTGCAAAAGCAGCGATTTGGTGCACGATGCACACGCTTAGCGTCAAAACGGTGCAAAAGCAGCGTTTTGGTGCACGAAACGCACGTTTAGCGTCAAAACAGTGCAAAAGCAGCGTTTTGGTGCACGAAACGCACGTTTCGTTGCAAAAGCGGCGTTTTGGTGCACGAAACGCACGCTTAGCGTCAAAACTGTGCAAAAGCAGCGATTTGGTGCACGATGCACACGCTTAGCGTCAAAACGGTGCAAAAGCAGCGTTTTGGTGCACGAAACGCACGTTTAGCGTCAAAACTGTGCAAAAGCAGCGTTTTGGTGCACGAAACGCACGTTTCGTTGCAAAAGCGGCGTTTTGGTGCACGAAACGCACGTTTGGTGTCAAAACTGTGCAAAAGCAGCGTTTTGGTGCACGAAACGCACGTTTAACGACAAAACTGTGCAAAAGCAGCGTTTTGGTGCACGAAACGCACGTTTCGTTGCAAAAGCGGCGTTTTGGTGCGCGAAACGCACGTTTAGCGTCAAAACCGTGCAAAAGCAGCATGTTGGTGCACGAAACGCACGTTTCGTTGCAAAAGCGGCGTTTTGGTGCACGAAACGCACGTTTAGCGTCAAAACTGTGCAAAAGCAGCGATTTGGTGCACAAAAACACGTTAGCGTCAGCACTGTGCAAAAGCAGCGTTTTGGTGCTCGAAACGCACGTTTCGTTGCAAAAGCGGCGTTTTGGTGCACCAAACGCAAGTTTCGTTGCAAAAGCGGCGTTTTGGTGCACGAAACGCACGTTTAGCGTCAAAACTGTGCAAAAGCAGCGTGTTGGTGCACGAAACGCACGTTTAGCGTCAAAACTGTGCAAAAGCAGCGATTTGGTGCACGATGCACACGCTTAGCGTCAAAACGGTGCAAAAGCAGCGTTTTGGTGCACGAAACGCACGTTTAGCGTCAAAACAGTGCAAAAGCAGCGTTTTGGTGCACGAAACGCACGTTTCGTTGCAAAAGCGGCGTTTTGGTGCACGAAACGCACGTTTGGTGTCAAAACTGTGCAAAAGCAGCGTTTTGGTACACGAAACGCACGTTTAACGACAAAACTGTGCAAAAGCAGCGTTTTGGTGCACGAAACGCACGTTTCGTTGCAAAAGCGGCGTTTTGGTGCAAGAAACTCACGTTTAAGGTCAAAACTGTGCAGAAGCAGCGATTTGGTGTACGAAACGCACGTTTCGTTGCAAAAGCAGCGTTTTGGTGCACGAAACGCACGTTTAGCGTCAAAACCGTGCAAAAGCAGCATGTTGGTGCACGAAACGCACGTTTCGTTGCAAAAGCGGCGTTTTGGTGCACGAAACGCACGTTTAGCGTCAAAACTGTGCAAAAGCAGCGATTTGGTGCACAAAAACACGTTAGCGTCAGCACTGTGCAAAAGCAGCGATTTGGTGCACGAAACGAACGTTTAGCGTCAAAACTGTGCAAAAGCAGCGTTTTGGTGCACGAAACGCACGTTTAGCGTCAAAACTGTGCAAAAGCGGCGTTTTGGTGCACGAAACGCACGTTTAGCGTCAAAACTGTGCAAAAGCGGCGTTTTGGTGCACGAAACGCACGTTTCGTTGCAAAAGCGGCGTTTTGGTGCACGAAACGCACGTTTAGCGTCAAAACTGCGCAAAAGCAGCGATTTGGTGCACGAAACACACGTGTAGCGTCAAAACTGCGCAAAAGCAGCGTTTTTCTGCACGAAACGCATGTTTCGTTGCAAAAGCGGCGTTTTGGTGCAAGAAACGCACGTTTAAGGTCAAAACTGTGCAAAAGCAACGTTTTCGTGCACGAAGCGCACGTCTAGCGTCAAAACTGTGCAAAAGCAGCGTGTTGGTGCACGAAACGCACGTTTCGTTGCAAAAGCGGCGTTTTGGTGCACGAAACGCACGTTCAAGGTCAAAACTGTGCAAAAGCAACGTTTTCGTGCACGAAGCGCACGTCTAGCGTCAAAACTGTGCAAAAGCAGCGTGTTGGTGCACGAAACGCACGTTTAGCGTCAAAACTGTGCAAAA
The DNA here is from genome assembly GCA_943735885.1 of Stelis phaeoptera. Taxonomy (NCBI): domain Eukaryota; kingdom Metazoa; phylum Arthropoda; class Insecta; order Hymenoptera; family Megachilidae; genus Stelis; species Stelis phaeoptera. Next base: position 740,511 of record CALSEM010000097.1, read on the forward strand.
GCAGCGTTTTGGTGCACGAAACGCACGTTTAGCGTCAAAACTGTGCAAAAGCAGCGTTTTGGCGCAAGAAACGCACGTTTAGCGCCAAAACTGTGCAAAAGCAGCGATTTGGTGCACGAAACGCACGTTTCGTTGCAAAAGCGGCGTTTTGGTGCACGAAACGCACGTTTAGCGTCAAAACTGTGCAAAAGCAGCGATTTGGTGCACGAGACGCACGTTTAGCGTCAAAACTGTGCAAAAGCAGCGTTTTGGTGCACGAAACGCACGTTTAGCGTCAAAACTGTGCAAAAGTAGCGATTTGGTGCACGAAACGCACGTTTCGTTGCAAAAGCGGCGTTTTGGTGCACGAAACGCACGTCTCGTTGCAAAAGCGGCGTTTTGGTGCACGAAACGCACGTTTCGTTGCAAAAGCGGCGTTTTGGTGCACGAAACGCACGTTTCGTTGCAAAAGCGGCGTTTTAGTGTACGAAACGCACGTTTAGCGCCAAACCTGTTCAAAAGCAGCGAATTGGTGCACGAAACACACGTTTAGCGTCAAAACTGTGCAAAAGCAGCGTTTTGGCGCACGAAACGCACGTTTAGAGCCAAAACGGTGCAAAAGCAGCGTTTTGGTGCACGAAACGCCCGTTTAGCGTCAAAACTGCGCAAAAGCAGCGTTTTTGTGCACGAAACGCATGTTTCGTTGCAAAAGCGGCGTTTTGGTGCAAGAAACGCACGTTCAAGGTCAAAACTGTGCAAAAGCAACGTTTTCGTGCACGAAGCGCACGTCTAGCGTCAAAACTGTGCAAAAGCAGCGTGTTGGTGCACGAAACGCTCGTTTCGTTGCAAAAGCGGCGTTTTGGTGCACGAAACTCACGTTTAGCGTCAAAACTGTGCAAAAGCGGCGTTTTGGTGCACGAAACGCACGTTTCGTTGCAAAAGCGGCGTTTTGGTGCACGAAACGCACGTTTAGCGTCAAAACTGTGCAAAAGCAGCGATTTGGTGCACAAAAACACGTTAGCGTCAGCACTGTGCAAAAGCAGCGTTTTGGTGCTCGAAACGCACGTTTCGTTGCAAAAGCGGCGTTTTGGTGCACCAAACGCAAGTTTCGTTGCAAAAGCGGCGTTTTGGTGCACGAAACGCACGTTTAGCGTCAAAACTGTGCAAAAGCAGCGTGTTGGTGCACGAAACGCACGTTTAGCGTCAAAACTGTGCAAAAGCAGCGATTTGGTGCACGATGCACACGCTTAGCGTCAAAACGGTGCAAAAGCAGCGTTTTGGTGCACGAAACGCACGTTTAGCGTCAAAACTGTGCAAAAGCAGCGTTTTGGTGCACGAAACGCACGTTTCGTTGCAAAAGCGGCGTTTTGGTGCACGAAACGCACGTTTGGTGTCAAAACTGTGCAAAAGCAGCGTTTTGGTGCACGAAACGCACGTTTAACGACAAAACTGTGCAAAAGCAGCGTTTTGGTGCACGAAACGCACGTTTCGTTGCAAAAGCGGCGTTTTGGTGCGCGAAACGCACGTTTAGCGTCAAAACCGTGCAAAAGCAGCATGTTGGTGCACGAAACGCACGTTTCGTTGCAAAAGCGGCGTTTTGGTGCACGAAACGCACGTTTAGCGTCAAAACTGTGCAAAAGCAGCGATTTGGTGCACAAAAACACGTTAGCGTCAGCACTGTGCAAAAGCAGCGTTTTGGTGCTCGAAACGCACGTTTCGTTGCAAAAGCGGCGTTTTGGTGCACCAAACGCAAGTTTCGTTGCAAAAGCGGCGTTTTGGTGCACGAAACGCACGTTTAGCGTCAAAACTGTGCAAAAGCAGCGTGTTGGTGCACGAAACGCACGTTTAGCGTCAAAACTGTGCAAAAGCAGCGATTTGGTGCACGATGCACACGCTTAGCGTCAAAACGGTGCAAAAGCAGCGTTTTGGTGCACGAAACGCACGTTTAGCGTCAAAACAGTGCAAAAGCAGCGTTTTGGTGCACGAAACGCACGTTTCGTTGCAAAAGCGGCGTTTTGGTGCACGAAACGCACGTTTGGTGTCAAAACTGTGCAAAAGCAGCGTTTTGGTACACGAAACGCACGTTTAACGACAAAACTGTGCAAAAGCAGCGTTTTGGTGCACGAAACGCACGTTTCGTTGCAAAAGCGGCGTTTTGGTGCAAGAAACTCACGTTTAAGGTCAAAACTGTGCAGAAGCAGCGATTTGGTGTACGAAACGCACGTTTCGTTGCAAAAGCAGCGTTTTGGTGCACGAAACGCACGTTTAGCGTCAAAACTGTGCAAAAGCGGCGTTTTGGTGCACGAAACGCACGTTTAGCGTCAAAACTGTGCAAAAGCGGCGTTTTGGTGCACGAAACGCACGTTTCGTTGCAAAAGCGGCGTTTTGGTGCACGAAACGCACGTTTAGCGTCAAAACTGCGCAAAAGCAGCGATTTGGTGCACGAAACACACGTGTAGCGTCAAAACTGCGCAAAAGCAGCGTTTTTGTGCACGAAACGCATGTTTCGTTGCAAAAGCGGCGTTTTGGTGCAAGAAACGCACGTTTAAGGTCAAAACTGTGCAAAAGCAACGTTTTCGTGCACGAAGCGCACGTCTAGCGTCAAAACTGTGCAAAAGCAGCGTGTTGGTGCACGAAACGCACGTTTCGTTGCAAAAGCGGCGTTTTGGTGCACGAAACGCACGTTCAAGGTCAAAACTGTGCAAAAGCAACGTTTTCGTGCACGAAGCGCACGTCTAGCGTCAAAACTGTGCAAAAGCAGCGTGTTGGTGCACGAAACGCACGTTTAGCGTCAAAACTGTGCAAAAGCAGCGTTTTGGTGCACGAAACGCACGTTTAGCGTCAAAACTGTGCAAAAGCAGCGTTTTGGCGCAAGAAACGCACGTTTAGCGCCAAAACTGTGCAAAAGCAGCGATTTGGTGCACGAAACGCACGTTTCGTTGCAAAAGCGGCGTTTTGGTGCACGAAACGCACGTTTAGCGTCAAAACTGTGCAAAAGCAGCGATTTGGTGCACGAGACGCACGTTTAGCGTCAAAACTGTGCAAAAGCAGCGTTTTGGTGCACGAAACGCACGTTTAGCGTCAAAACTGTGCAAAAGTAGCGATTTGGTGCACGAAACGCACGTTTCGTTGCAAAAGCGGCGTTTTGGTGCACGAAACGCACGTCTCGTTGCAAAAGCGGCGTTTTGGTGCACGAAACGCACGTTTCGTTGCAAAAGCGGCGTTTTGGTGCACGAAACGCACGTTTCGTTGCAAAAGCGGCGTTTTAGTGTACGAAACGCACGTTTAGCGCCAAACCTGTTCAAAAGCAGCGAATTGGTGCACGAAACACACGTTTAGCGTCAAAACTGTGCAAAAGCAGCGTTTTGGCGCACGAAACGCACGTTTAGAGCCAAAACGGTGCAAAAGCAGCGTTTTGGTGCACGAAACGCCCGTTTAGCGTCAAAACTGCGCAAAAGCAGCGTTTTTGTGCACGAAACGCATGTTTCGTTGCAAAAGCGGCGTTTTGGTGCAAGAAACGCACGTTCAAGGTCAAAACTGTGCAAAAGCAACGTTTTCGTGCACGAAGCGCACGTCTAGCGTCAAAACTGTGCAAAAGCAGCGTGTTGGTGCACGAAACGCTCGTTTCGTTGCAAAAGCGGCGTTTTGGTGCACGAAACTCACGTTTAGCGTCAAAACTGTGCAAAAGCGGCGTTTTGGTGCACGAAACGCACGTTTCGTTGCAAAAGCGGCGTTTTGGTTCACGAAACGCACGTTTCGTTGCAAAAGCGGCGTTTTGGTGCAGGAAACGCACGTTTAGCGTCAAAACTGTGCAAAAGCAGCGATTTGGTGCACGAAACGCACGTTTAGCGTCAAAACTGTGCGAAAGCAGCGTTTTGGTGCACGAAACGCACGTTAAGCGTCAAAACTGCGCAATAGCAGCGTTTTGGTGCACGAAACGCACGTTTCGTTGCAAAAGCGGCGTTTTGGTGCACGAAACGCACGCTTAGCGTCAAAACTGTGCAAAAGCAGCGTTCTGGTGCACGAAACGCACGTTTAGCGTCAAAACTGTGCAAAAGCAGCGTTTTGACGCACGAAACGCACGTCTAGCGTCAAAACTGTGCAAAAGCAGCGTGTTGGTGCACGAAACGCACGTTTCGTTGCAAAAACGGCGTTTTGGTGCACGAAACGCACGTTTAGCGTCAAAACTGTTTCAAAAGCGGTGTTTTGGTGTTCGAAACGCACGTGTAGCGTCAAAACTGTGCAAAAGCAGCGTTTTGGTGCACGAAACGCACGTTTCGTTGCAAAAGCGGCGTTTTGGTGCACGAAACGCACGCTTAGCGTCAAAACTGTGCAAAAGCAGCGTTTTGGTGCACGAAACGCACGTTTAGCGTCAAAACTGTGCAAAAGCAGCGTTTTGGTGCACGAAACGCACGTTTCGTTGCAAAAGCGGCGTTTTGGTGCACGAAACGCACGTTTAGCGTCAAAACAGTGCAAAAGCAGCGTTTTGGTGCACACAACGCACGTTTAGCGTCAAAACTGCGCAAAAGCAGCGTTTTTGTGCACGAAACGCATGTTTCGTAGCAAAAGCGGCGTTTTGGTGCAAGAAACGCACGTTTAAGGTCAAAACTGTGCAAAAGCAACGTTTTCGTGCACGAAGCGCACGTTTAGCGTCAAAACTGCGCAAAAGCAGCGTTTTGGTGCACGAAACGCACGTTTCGTTGCAAAAGCGGCGTTTTGGTGCACGAAACGCACGTTTAGCGTCAAAACAGTGCAAAAGCAGCGTTTTGGTGCACGAAACGCACGTTTAGCGTCAAAACTGTGCAAAAGCAGCGTTTTGGTGCACGAAACGCACGTTTTGCGCCAAAACTGTGCAAAAGCAGCCTTTTGGTGCACGAAACGCACGTTTAGCGCCAAAACTGTGCAAAAGCAGCGTTTTGGTGCACGAAACGCACGTTTAGCATCAAAACTGTGCAAAAGCGGCGTTTTGGTGCACGAAACGCACGTTTCCGTGCAAAAGCAGCGATTTGGTGCACGAAACGCACGTTTCGTTGCAAAAGCGGCGTTTTGGTGCACGAAACGCGCGCTTAGCGTCAAAACTGTGCAAAAGCAGCGTTCTGGTGCACGAAACGCACGTTTAGCGTCAAAACTGTGCAAAAGCAGCGTTTTGACGCACGAAACGCACGTCTAGCGTCAAAACTGTGCAAAAGCAGCGTGTTGGTGCACGAAACGCACGTTTCGTTGCAAAAGCGGCGTTTTGGTGCACGAAACGCACGCTTAGCGTCAAAACTGTGCAAAAGCAGCGTTTTGGTGCACGAAACGCACGTTGAGCGTCAAAACTGTGCAAAAGCAGCGTTTTGGTGCACGAAACGCACGTTTCGTTGCAAAAGCGGCGTTTTGGAGCACGAAACGCACGTTTAGCGTCAAGACAGTGCAAAAGCAGCGTTTTGGTGCACACAACGCACGTTTAGCGTCAAAACTGCGCAAAAGCAGCGTTTTGGTGCACGAAACGCACGTTTCGTTGCAAAAGCGGCGTTTTGGTGCACGAAACGCACGTTTAGCGTCAAAACAGTGCAAAAGCAGCGTTTTGGTGCACGAAACGCACGTTTAGCGTCAAAACTGTGCAAAAGCAGCGATTTGGTGCACGAGACGCACGTTTCGTTGCAAAAGCGGCGTTCTGGTGCACGAAACGCACGTTTAGCGTCAAAACTGTGCAGAAGCAGCGATTTGGTGTACGAAACGCACGTTTCGTTGCAAAAGCAGCGTTTTGGTGCATGAAACGCACGTTTAGCGTCAAAACTGTGCAAAAGCAGCGATTTGGTGCACGAAACGCACGTTTAGCGTCAAAACTGTGCAAAAGCAGCGTTTCGGTGCACGAAACGCACGTTTCGTTGCAAAAGCGGCGTTTTGGTGCACGAAACGCACGTTTAGCGTCAAAACTGTGCAAAAGCAGCGATTTGGTGCACAAAAACACGTTAGCGTCAGCACTGTGCAAAAGCAGCGTTTTGGTGCACGAAACGCACGTTTCGTTGCAAAAGCGGCGTTTTGGTGCACCAAACGCACGTTTCGTTGCAAAAGCGGCGTTTTGGTGCACCAAACGCACGTTTCGTTGCAAAAGCGGCGTTTTGGTGCACGAAACGCACGTTTAGCGTCAAAACTGTGCAAAAGCAGCGTGTTGGTGCACGAAACGCACGCTTAGCGTCAAAACTGTGCAAAAGCAGCGATTTGGTGCACGATGCACACGCTTAGCGTCAAAACAGTGCAAAAGCAGCGTTTTGGTGCACGAAACGCACGTTTAGCGTCAAAACTGTGCAGAAGCAGCGTTTTGGTGCACGAAACGCACGTTTCGTTGCAAAAGCGGCGTTTTGGTGCACGAAACGCACGTTTGGTGTCAAAACTGTGCAAAAGCAGCGTTTTGGTGCACGAAACGCACGTTTAACGACAAAACTGTGCAAAAGCAGCGTTTTGGTGCACGAAACGCACGTTTCGTTGCAAAAGCGGCGTTTTGGTGCGCGAAACGCACGTTTAGCGTCAAAACCGTGCAAAAGCAGCATGTTGGTGCACGAAACGCACGTTTCGATGCAAAAGCGGCGTTTTGGTGCACGAAACGCACGTTTAGCGTCAAAACTGTGCAAAAGCAGCGTGTTGGTGCACGAAACGCACGTTTCATTGGGAAAGCGGCGCTCTGGTGCACCAAACGTATGTCTCGTTGCAAAAGCGGCGATTTGGTGTACGAAAGGCACGTTTCTTGCTAAAACGGAGCAAAAGCGGCGATTCGGTGCGCGAAACGCACGTTTAGCGTCAAAACGGAGCAAAAGCAGCGATGCGGTGCGCGAAACGCGCGTTTCGTTGCAAAAGTGGCGACTTGGTGCACGAAACAAACGTTTCTTGCCAAAACGGAGCAAAAGCAGCGATTCTGTGCACGAAACGCACGTTTCGTTGCAAAAGCGGCGATTCGGTGTGCGAAACGCATGTTTCGTTGCAAAAGCGGCAATTTGGTGCACAAAACGTATGTCTCGTTGCAAAAGCGGCGATTTGGTGTACGAAACGCACGTGTGGTGCCAAAACGGAGCAAAAGCGGCGATTCGGTGCGCGAAACGCACGTTTCTTTCCAAAACGGAGCAAAGGCAGCGATGCGGTGCGCGAAACGCACGTTTCGTTGCAGAAGCGGCGATTTGGTGCACGAATCAAACGTTTCTTGCCAAAACGGAGCAAAAGCAGCGATTCGGTGCGCGAAACGCACGTTTCGTTCCAAAATCGGCGATTCGGTGCATGAAACGCACGTTTAGCGTCAAAACGGAGCAAAAGCCGAGATGCGGTGCGCGAACCGCGCGTTTCGTTGCAAAAGCGGCGATTTGGTGCACGAAACAAACGTTTCTTGCCTAAACGGAGCAAAAGCAGCGATTCTGTGCGCGAAACGCACGTTTCGTTCCAAAATCGGCGATTCGGTGCATGAAACGCACGTTTCTTGCCAAAACGGAGCAAAAGCGGCGATTCGGTGCGCGAAACGCACGTTCAGCGTCAAAACAGTGCAAAAGCGGCGATTTGGTGCGCGAAACGAACGTTTCGTTGCAAAAGCGGCGATTTGGTGCACAAAACACATGTTTCGCTGCAAAAGCGGCGAGTTGGTGTACGAAACGCACGTCTGGTGCCAAAACGAAGCAAAAGCGGCGATGCGGCGCGCGAAACGCACGTTTCGTTGCAGAATTGGCGATTTGGTGCGCGAAACGCACGTTTCTTGCCAAACGGAGTAAAAACAACGATTCGGTGCGCGAAACGCACGTTTCGTTGCAAAAGCGGCGATTTCGTGCACGAAACGCACGTTTCTTGACAAAACGGAGCGAACGCGGCGATGCGGTGCCCGAAACGCACGTTTCGTTGCAAAAGCGGCGATTTGTTGCACGAAACGGATGTTTCTTGCCAAAACGGAGCAAAAGCGGCGATTCGGTGCGCGAAACGCATGTTTCGTTGCAAAAGCGGCGTTTTGGTGCACCAAACGCACGTTTATCTTCAAAACTGTGCAAAAGCAGCGATTCGGTGCGTGAAGCGCACGTTTCGCTGCGAAAGCAGAGTTTTGGTGCACGAAACGCACGTTTACAGTCAAAACAGTGCAAAAGCAGCGATTTGGAGCACGAAACGCACGTGTCGTGCCAAAACGGAGCAAAAGCGGCGATTCGGTGCGCGAAACGCATGTTTCGTTTCAAAAGCGGCGTTTTGGTGCACGAAACGCACGTTTATCTTCAAAACTGTGCAAAAGCAGCGATTTGGTGCACGAAACGCACGTTTCTTGCCAAAGCGGAGCAAAAGCGGCGTTTTGGTGCGCGAAACGCATGTTTCGTTGCAAAAGCGGCGTTTTGGTGCACCAAACGCACGTTTATCTTCAAAACTGTGCAAAAGCAGCGATTCGGTGCGTGAAACGCACGTTTCGCTGCGAAAGCAGAGTTTTGGTGCACGAAACGCACGTTTACAGTCAAAACAGTGCAAAAGCAGCGATTTGGTGCACGAAACGCACGTTTCTTGCCAAAGCGGAGCAAAAGCGGCGATCCGGTGCGCGAAACGCACGCTTCGTTGCAAAAGCGGCGTTTTGGTGCACGAAACGCACGTTTAGCCACAAAACGCAGCAAAACCGGCGATTTGATGCGCGAATCGCACGTTTCGTTGCAAAAGCGGCGTTTTGGTGCACGAAACGCACGTGTCTTGCCAAAACGGAGCAAAAGCGACGATTCGGTGCGCGAAACGCACGTTTCGTTGCAAAAGCGGCGTTTTGGTGCACGAAACGCACGTTTAGCGTCAAAACTGTGCAAAAGCAGCGATTTGGAGCACGAAACGCACGTGTCTTGCCAAAACGGGTTTGGTGCGCGAAAGGCACGTTTCGATGCAAAAGCAGCGATTTGGTGCACGAAACGCACGTTTCTTGCCAAAACGGACCAAAAGCGGCGATTCGGTGCGCGAAACGCATGTTTCGTTTCAAAAGCGGCGTTTTGGTGCACGAAACGCACGTTTATCTTCAAAACTGTGCAAAAGCAGCGATTTGGTGCACGAAACGCACGTTTCTTGCCAAAGCGGAGCAAAAGCGGCGTTTTGGTGCACGAAACGCACGTTTAGTCACAAAACGCAGCAAAAGCGGCGACTTGATGCGCGAATCGCACGTTTCGTTGCAAAAGCGGCGTTTTGGTGCACGAAACGCACGTTTATCTTCAAAACTGTGCAAAAGCAGCGATTCGGTGCGTGAAACGCACGTTTCGCTGCGAAAGCAGAGTTTTGATGCACGAAACGAACGTTTACAGTCAAAACGCTGCAAAAGCAGCAATTTGGTGCACGAAACGCAGGTTTCTTGCCAAAACTGAGCAAAAGCGGCGTATTGGTGCACGAAGTGCACGTTTAGCGTCAAAACAGTGCAAAAGCAGCGATTTGGTGCACGAAACGCACGTTTCTTGCCAAAGCGGAGCAAGAGCGGCGATTCGGTGCGCGAAACGCACGCTTCGTTGCAAAAGCGGCGTTTTGGTGCACGAAACGCACGTTTAGCCACAAAACGCAGCAAAACCGGCGATTTGATGCGCGAATCGCACGTTTCTTGCCAAAACGGAGCAAAAGCGGCGATTCGGTGCGCGAAACGCACGTTTCGTTGCGAAAGCGGCGTTTTGTTGCACGAAACGCCCGTTTACCGTCAAAACTGTGCAAAAGCAGCGATTTGGTGCACGAAACACACGTTTCTTGCCAAAACGGAGCAAAAGCGGCGATTCGGTGCGCGAAACGCATGTTTCGTTTCAAAAGCGGCGTTTTGGTGCACGAAACGCACGTTTATCTTCAAAACTGTGCAAAAGCAGCGATTTGGTGCACGAAACGCACGTTTCTTGCCAAAGCGGAGCAAAAGCGGCGTTTTGGTGCGCGAAACGCATGTTTCGTTGCAAAAGCGGCGTTTTGGTGCACCAAACGCACGTTTATCTTCAAAACTGTGCAAAAGCAGCGATTCGGTGCGTGAAACGCACGTTTCGCTGCGAAAGCAGAGTTTTGGTGCACGAAACGCACGTTTACAGTCAAAACAGTGCAAAAGCAGCGATTTGGTGCACGAAACGCACGTTTCTTGCCAAAGCGGAGCAAAAGCGGCGATTCGGTGCGCGAAACGCACGCTTCGTTGCAAAAGCGGCGTTTTGGTGCACGAAACGCACGTTTAGCCACAAAACGCAGAATACCGGCGATTTGATGCGCGAATCGCACGTTTCGTTGCAAAAGCGGCGTTTTGGTGCACGAAACGCACGTTTATCTTCAAAACTGTGCAAAAGCAGCGATTCGGTGCGTGAAACGCACGTTTCGCTGCGAAAGCAGAGTTTTGGTGCACGAAACGCACGTTTACAGTCAAAACACTGCAAAAGCAGCAATTTGGTGCACGAAACGCAGGTTTCTTGCCAAAACTGAGCAAAAGCGGCGTTTTGGTGCACGAAGTGCACGTTTAGCGTCAAAACAGTGCAAAAGCAGCGATTTGGTGCACGAAACGCACGTTTCTTGCCAAAGCGGAGCAAAAGCGGCGATTCGGTGCGCGAAACGCACGCTTCGTTGCAAAAGCGGCGTTTTGGTGCACGAAACGCACGTTTAGCCACAAAACGCAGCAAAACCGGCGATTTGATGCGCGAATCGCACGTTTCGTTGTAAAAACGGCGTTTTGGTGCACGAAACACACGTGTCTTGCCAAAACGGAGCAAAAGCGACGATTCGGTGCGCGAAACGCATGTTTCGTTGCGAAAGCGGCGTTTTGTTGCACGAAACGCCCGTCTAGCGTCAAACCTGTACAAAAGCAGCGATTTGGAGCACGAAACACACGTTTCTTGCCAAAACGGAGCAAAAGCGGCGATTCGGTGCGCGAAACGCTCGCTTCGTTGCAAAAGCGGCGTTTTGGTGCACGAAACGCACGTTTAGCCACAAAACGCAGCAAAACCGGCGATTTGATGCGCGAATCGCACGTTTCGTTGCAAAAGCGGCGTTTTGGTGCACGAAACGCACGTGTCTTGCCAAAACGGAGCAAAAGCAGCGATTCGGTGCGCGAAACGCATGTTTCGTTGCGAAAGCGGCGTTTTGTTGCACGAAACGCCCGTCTAGCGTCAAAACTGTACAAAAGCAGCGATTTGGTGCACGAAACACACGTTTCTTGCCAAAACCGAGCAAAAGCGGCGATTCGGTGAGCGAAACGCACGTTTCGTTGCGAAAGCGGCGTTTTGTTGCACGAAACGCCCGTTTACCGTCAAAACTGTGCAAAACCAGCGATTTGGAGCACGAAACGCACGTGTCGTGCCAAAACGGAGCAAAAGCGGCGATTTGGTGCGCGAAACGCATGTTTCGTTTCAAAAGCGGCGTTTTGGTGCACGAAATGCACGTTTATCTTCAAAACTGTGCAAAAGCAGCGATTTGGTGCACGAAACGCACGTTTCTTGCCAAAGCGGAGCAAAAGCGGCGTTTTGGTGCGCGAAACGCATGTTTCGTTGCAAAAGCGGCGTTTTGGTGCGCGAAACGCATGTTTCGTTGCGAAAGCGGCGTTTTGGTGCACGAAACGCACGTTTATCTTCAAAACTGTGCAAAAGCAGCGATTCGGTGCGTGAAACGCACGTTTCGCTGCGAAAGCAGAGTTTGGGGCACGAAACGCACGTTTACAGTCAAAACAGTGCAAAAGCAGCGATTTGGTGTACGAAACGCACGTTTCTTGCCAAAACGGAGCAAAAGCGACGATTCGGTGCGCGAAACGCATGTTTCGTTGCGAAAGCGGCGTTTTGTTGCACGAAACGCCCGTCTAGCGTCAAACCTGTACAAAAGCAGCGATTTGGAGCACGAAACACACGTTTCTTGCCAAAGCGGAGCAAAAGCGGCGTTTTGGTGCGCGAAACGCATGTTTCGTTGCAAAAGCGGCGTTTTGGTGCACGAAACGCACGTTTATCTTCAAAACTGTGCAAAAGCAGCGATTTGGTGCACGAAACGCACGTTTCTTGCCAAAGCGGAGCAAAAGCGGCGTTTTGGTGCGCGAAACGCATGTTTCGTTGCAAAAGCGGCGTTTGGTGCACGAAACGCACGTTTATCTTCAAAACTGTGCAAAAGCAGCGATTCGGTGCGCGAAACGCATGTTTCGTTGCGAAAGCGGCGTTTTGTTGCACGAAACGCCCGTCAAGCGTCAAAACTGTACAAAAGCAGCGATTTGGAGCACGAAACGCACGTGTCGTGCCAAAACGGAGCAAAAGCGGCGATTTGGTGCCCAAAACGCACGTTTCGTTGCAAAAGCGTCGAGTTGGCGCACGAAACGCACGTTTCGTTGCAAAAGCGGCGATTTGGTGCATGAAACGCACGTATCTTGTCAAAACGGAGCAAAAGCGGCGATTTGGTGCACGAAGCGCACGTTTCTTTTCAAAAGCGGCGATTTGGTGCATGAAACGCACGTTTCTTGCCAAAACGGAGCAAAAGCAGCGATTCGGTCCGTGAAACGCACGTTTCGTTGCAAAAGCGGCGATTTGGTGCACGAAACTCACGTTTCCCGCCAAAACGGAGCAAAAGCGGCGTTTTTGTGCTCGAAGCGCACGTTTCGTTGCAAAAGTGGCGATTTGGTGCACGAAACGCACGTCTCTTGCCAAAACGGAGCAAAAGCGGCGATTTGGTGCGCGAAAGGCACGTTTCGATGCAAAAGTGGCGATTTGGTGCACGAAGCCCACGTTTCGTTGCAAAAGCGGCGACTTGCTGTATGAAACGCACGTTTCTTGTCATAACGGAGCAAAAGCAGCGGTTCGGTCCGCGTACCGCACGTTTCGTTGCAAAAGCGGCGATTTGGTGCACGAAACGCACGTTTCTTGCCAAAACGGAGCAAAAGCGGCGATTTTTGCCACGAAGCGCACTCTTCGTTGCAAAAGCGGCGATTTGGTGCACCAAACGCACGCTTCTTGCCAGAATGGAGCAAAAGCGGGGATTCGGTGCGCGAAACGCATATTTCGTTGCAAAAGCGGCGATTTGGTGCGCGAAACGCACGTTTCGTTGCAAAAGCGGCGAATTGATGCACGAAACGCACGTTTCGATGCAAAAGCGGCGATTCGGTGAACGAAACGAACGTTTCGTTGCAAAAGCGGCGATTTGGTGCATGAAGCGCACGTTTCTTGTCAAAACGGAGCAAAAGCGGCGATTCGGTCCGCGGTACGCACGTTTCGTTGCAAAAGCGGCGATTTGGAGCACGAAACGCACGTTTCTTGCCAAAACGGATCAAAAGCGGCGATTTGGTGTACGAAGCGCACATTTCGTTGCAAAAGCGGCGATTTGGTGCACGAAACGCACGTTTCTCGCCAAAACGGAGCAAAAGCGGCGATTCGGTGCGCGAAACGCACGTTTATCTTCAAAATTGTGCAAAAGCAGCGATTTGGTGCACGAAACGCACGTTTCTTGCCAAAACGGAGCAAAAGCGGCGATTCGGTGCGCGAAACGCATGTTTCGTTTCAAAAGCGGCGATTTGGTGCACGAAACGCACGTTTCGTTGCAATAGCGGCGATTTGGTGCACGAAACGCACGTTTCGTTGCAATAGCGGCGATTTGGTGCGCGAAAGGCACGTTTCTTACAAAACGGAGCAAAAGCAACGATTCGGTCCGCAAGACGCACGTATCGTTGCAAAAGCGGCGATTTGGTGCACGAAACGCACGTTTCGTTGCAGTAGCGGCGATTCTGTGCGTGAAAGGCACGTTTCGATGCAAAAGCGGCGATTTAGTGCACGAAGCGCACGTTTCGTTGCAAAAGCGGCGATTTGGTGCGCGAAAGGCACGTTTCGATGCAAAAGGGGTGTTTTGGTGCACGAAACGCACGTTTCGTTGCAAAAGCGGGGATTTGGTGCACGAAACGCACGCTTCTTGCCAGAATGGATCAAAAGCGGCGATTAGGTGCGCGAAACGCGTGTTTCGTTGCAAAAGCGGCGATTTCGTGCGCGAAACGCACGTTTCGTTGCAAAAGCGGCGATTTGGTGCGCGAAAGGCACGTTTCGATGCAAAAGCGGCGATTTGGTGCTCGAAAGGCACGTTTCGATGCAAAAGTGGCGATTTGGTGCACGAAACGCGCGCTTCTTGCCAAAACGGAGCAAAGGCTGCGATTCGGTGCAAGAAACGCACGTTTGTCGCCAAAACGGAGCAAAAGCAGCGATTTGGTGCGCGAAACGCACGTTTCGTTGCAAAAGCGGCGATTCGGTGAACGAAACGAACGTTTCGTTGCAAAAGCGGCGATTTGGTGCATGAAGCGCACGTTTCTTGTCAAAACGGAGCAAAAGCGGCGATTCGGTCCGCGGTACGCACGTTTCGATGCAAAAGCGGCGATTTGGAGCACGAAACGCACGTTTCTTGCCAAAACGGATCAAAAGCGGCGATTTGGTGCACGAAGCGCACATTTTGTTGCAAAAGCGGCGATTTGGTGCACGAAACGCACGTTTCTCGCCAAAACGGAGCAAAAGCTGCGATTTGGAGCGCGAAACGCACGTTTCGTTGCAAAAGCGGCGATTTGGTGTACGAAACGCACGTTTCGTTGCAATAGCGGCGATTTGGTGCGTGAAAGGCACGTCTCGATGCAATAGCGGCGATTTGTTGCGCGAAAGGCACGTTTCGATGCAATAGCGGCGATTTGGTGCACGAAACGCACGTTTCGTTGCAAAAGCTGCGATTTGGGGCACGAAACGCACGCTTCTTGCCAGAACGGAGCAAAAGCGGCGATTCGGTGCACGAAACGCACGTTTAGCGTCAAAACTGCGCAAAAGCAGCGATTTGGTGCACGAAACGCACGTTTAGCGTCAAAACTGCGCAAAAGCAGCGTGTTGGTGCACGAAACGCACGTTTCGTTGCAAAAGCGGCGTTTTGGTGCACGAAACGCACGTTTATCGTCAAAACTGTGCAAAAGCAGCATTTGGTGCACGAAACGAACGTTTAGGGTCAAAACTGTGCAAAAGCGGCGTTTTGGTGCACGAAACGCACGTTTAGCGTCAACACTGTGCGAAAGCAGCGTTTTGGTGCACGAAACGCACGTTTAGCGTCAAAACTGTGCAAAAGCAGCGTGTTGGTGCACGAAACGTACGTTTCGTTGCAAAAGCGGCGTTTTGGTGCACGAAACGAACGTTTAGCGTCAAAAGTGCGCAATAGCAGCGTTTTGGTACACGAAACGCACGTTTAGTGTCAAAACTGTGCAAGAGCAGCGATTTGGTGCACGAAACACACGTTTAGCGTCAAAACTGTGCAAAAGTAGCGATTTGGTGCACGAAACGCACGTTTCGTTGCAAAAGCGGCGTTTTGGTGCACGAAACGCACGTCTCGTTGCAAAAGCGGCGTTTTGGTGCACGAAACGCACGTTTCGTTGCAAAAGCGGCGTTTTGGTGCACGAAACGCACGTTTAATGTCAAAACTGTACAAAAGCAGCGTTTTGGTGCACGAAACGCACGTTTCGTTGCAAAAGCAGCGTTTTGCTGCACGAAACGCACGTTACGTTGCAAAAGCGGCGTTTTGATGCACGAAACGCACGTTTAGCGTCAATACTGTGCAAAAGCAGCGATTTGGTGCACGAAACGCACGTTTCGTTGCAAAAGCGGCGTTTTGGTGCGCGAAACGCACGTTTCGTTGCAAAAGCGGAGTTTTGGTGCAGGAAACGCCCGTTTAGCGTCAAAACTGTGCAAAAGCAGCGATTTGGTGCACGAAACGCACGTTTAGCGTCACAACTGTGCAAAAGCAGCGTTTTGGTGCACGAAACGCTCGTTTCGTTGCAAAAGCAGCGTTTTGGTGCACGAAACGCACGTTTAGCGTCAAAACTGTGCAAAAGCAGCATTTTGTTGCACGAAACGCATGTTTCGTTGCAAAAGCGGCGTTTTGGTGCAGGAAACGAACGTTTAGCGTCAAAACTGTGCAAAAGCAGCGATTTGGTGCACGAAACGCACGTTTCGTTGCAAAAGCGGCGTTTTGGTGCACGAAACGCACGTTTAGCGTCAAAACTGTGCGAAAGCAGCGTCTTGGTGCACGAAACGCACGTTTAGCGTCAAAACTGTGCAAAAGCAGCGTGCTGGTGCACGAAACGCACGTTTCGTTGCAAAAGCGGCGTTTTGGTGCACGAAACGCACGTTTAGCGTCAAAACTGTGCAAAAGCAGCGTTTTGGTGCACGAAACGCTCGTTTCGTTGCAAAAGCAGCGTTTTGGTGCACGAAACGCACGTTTAGCGTCAAAACTGTGCAAAAGCAGCGTTTTGGTGCACGAAACGCACGTTTCGTTCCAAAAGCGGCGTTTTGGTGCACGAAACGCACGTTTAGCGTCAAAACTGTGCAAAAGCAGCGATTAGGTGCACGAAACGCACGTTTAGCGTTAAAACTGTGCAAAAGCAGCGTTTTGGTGCACGAAACGCACGTTTAGCGTCAAAACTGTGCAAAAGCAGCGTTTCGTTGCACGAAACGCACGTTTCGTTGCAAAAGCGGCGTTTTGGTGCACGATACGCACGTTTAGCGTCAATACTGTGCAAAAGCAGCGATTTGGTACACGAAACGCACGTTTCGTTGCAAAAGCGGCGTTTTGGTGCACGAAACGCACGTTTCGTTGCAAAAGCAGCGTTTTTTGCACGAAACGCACGTTTAGAGTCAAAACTGTGCAAAAGCAGCGATTTGGTGCACGAAACGCACGTTTCGTTGCTAAAGCGGCGTTTTGATGCACGAAACGCACGTTTAGCTTCAAAACTGTGCAAAAGCAGCGATTTGGTGCACGAAACGCACGTTTCGTTGCAAAAGCGGCGTTTTGGTGCACGAAACGCACGTTTCGTTGCAAAAGCGGCGTTTTGGTGCGCGAAACGCACGTTTAGCTTCAAAACTGTGCAAAAGCGGCGTTTTGGTGCACGAAACGCACTTTTCGTTGCAAAAGCAGCGTTTTGGTGCACGAAACGCACGTTTAGCGTCAAAACTGTGCAAAAGCAGCGATTTGGTGCACGAAACGCACGTTTCGTTGCAAAAACGGCGTTTTGGTGCACGAAACGCACGTTTAATGTCAAAACTGTACAAAAGCAGCGTTTTGGTGCACGAAACGCACGTTTATCGTCAAAACTGTGCAAAAGCTGCGTTTTGGTGCACGAAACGCACGTTTCGTTGCAAAAGCGGCGTTTTGGTGCACGATACGCACGTTTAGCGTCATTACTGTGGAAAAGCAGCGATTTGGTGCACGAAACGCACGTTCCGTTGCAAAAGCGGCGTTTTGGTGCACGAAACGCACTTTTCGTTGCAAAAGCAGCGTTTTGGTGCACGAAACGCACGTTTAATGTCAAAACTGTACAAAAGCAGCGTTTTGGTGCACGAAACGCACGTTTATCGTCAAAACTGTGCAAAAGCAGCGTTTTGGTGCACGAAACGCACGCTTATCGTCAAAACTGTGCAAAAGCAGCGTTTTGGTGCACGAAACGCACGTTTAGCGTCAAAACTGTGCAAAAGCAGCGATTTGTTGCACGAAACGCACGTTTCGCTGCAAAAGCGGCGTTTTGGTGCACGAAACGCACGTTTAACGTCAAACCTGTGCAAAAGCAGCGTTTTGGTGCACGAAACGCACGCTTAGCGTCAAAACTGTGCAAAAGCAGCGATTTGGTGCACGAAACGCACGTTTCGTTGCAAAAGCAGTGTTTTGCTGCACGAAACGCACGTTACGTTGCAAAAGCGGCGTTTTGGTGCACGAAACGCACGTTTCGTTGCAAAAGCGGCGTTTTGGTGCGCGAAACGCACGTTTAGCTTCAAAACTGTGCAAAAGCAGCGTTTTGGTGTACGAAACGAACGTTTAGCGTCAAAACTGTGCAAAAGCTGCGTTTTGGTGCACGAAACGCACGTTTCGTTGCAAAAGCTGCGTTTTGGTGCACGAAACGCACGTTTAGCGTCATTACTGTGCAAAAGCAGCGATTTGGTGCACGAAACGCACGTTCCGTTGCAAAAGCGGCGTTTTGGTGCACGAAACGCACTTTTCGTTGCAAAAGCAGCGTTTTGGTGCACGAAACGCACGTTTAGCGTCAAAACTGTGCAAAAGCAGCGATTTGGTGCACGAAACGCACGTTTCGTTGCAAAAAGGGCGTTTTGGTGCACGAAACGCACGTTTCGTTGCAAAAAGGGCGTTTTGGTGCACGAAACGCACGTTTAATGTCAAAACTGTACAAAAGCAGCGTTTTGGTGCACGAAAAGCACGTTTATCGTCAAAACTGTGCAAAAGCTGCGTTTTGGTGCACGAAACGCACGTTTAGCGTCAAAACTGTGCAAAAGCAGCGATTTCGTGCACGAAACGCACGTTTCGTTGCTAAAGCGGCGTTTTGGTGCACGAAACGCAAGTTTAATGTCAAAACTGTGCAAAAGCAGCGTTTTGGTGCACGAAACGCACGTTTAGCGTCACAACTGTGCAAAAGCAGCGTTTTGGTGCACGAAACGCACGTTTCGTTGCAAAAGCGGCGTTTTGGTAGGCGAAACGCACGTTTAGCTTCAAAACTGTGCAAAAGCAGCGTTTTGGTGTACGAAACGCACGTTTCGTTGCTAAAGCGGCGTTATGGTGCACGAAACGCACGTTCAGCGTCAAAACTGTGCAAAAGCAGCGATTTGGTGCACGAAACGCACGTTTCGTTGCAAAAGCAGCGTATTGCTGCACGAAACGCACGTTACGCTGCAAAAGCAGCGTTTTGGTGCACGAAACGCACGTTTAGCGTCAAAACTGTGCAAAAGCAGCGATTTGGTGCACGAAACGCACGTTTCGCTGCAAAAGCGGCGTTTTGGTGCACGAAACGCACGTTTAACGTCAAACCTGTGCAAAAGCAGCGTTTTGGTGCACGAAACGCACGTTTAGCGTCAAGACTGTGCAAAAACAGCGTTTTGGTGCACGAAACGCACGTTTAGCGTCAAAACTGTGCAAAAGCAGCGTTTCGTTGCACGAAACGCACGTTTCGTTGCACGAAACGCACGTTTCGTTGCACAAGCGGCGTTTTGGTGCACGAAACGCACGTTTAGCGTCAATACTGTGCAAAAACAGCGATTTGGTGCACGAAACGAACGTTTCGTTGCAAAAGCGGCGTATTGGTTCACGAAACGCACGTTTAGCTTCAAAACTGTGCAAAAGCAGCGATTTGGTGCACGAAACGCACGTTTCGTTGCAAAAGCGGCGTTTTGGTGCACGAAACGCACGTTTCGTGGTAAAAGCGGAGTTTTGGTGCACGAAACGCACGTTTAATGTCAAAACTGTACACAAGCAGCGTTTTGGTGCACGAAACGCACGTTTATCGTCAAAACTGTGCAAAAGCAGCGTTTTAGTGCACGAAACGCACGTATAGCGTCACAACTGTGCAAAAGCAGCGTTTTGGTGCACGAAACGCACGTTTAGCGTCACAACTGTGCAAAAGCAGCGTTTTGGTGCACGAAACGCACGTTTCGTTGCAAAAGCGGCGTTCTGGTGCACGAAACGCACGTTTCGTTGCAAAAGCGGCGTTTTGGTGCGCGAAACGCACGTTTAGCTTCAAAACTGTGCAAAAGCAGCGATTTGGTGCACGAAACGCACGTTTCGTTGCTAAAGCGTCGTCTTGGTGCACGAAACGCACGTTTCGTCGCAAAAGCAGCGTTTTTTGCACGAAACGCACGTTTAGAGTCAAAACTGTGCAAAAGCAGCGATTTGGTGCACGAAACGCACGTTTCGTTGCTAAATTGGCGTTTTGGTGCACGAAACGCACGCTTAGCGTCAAAACTGTGCAAAAGCAGCGATTTGGTGCACGAAACGCACGTTTCGTTGCAAAAGCGGCGTTTTGGTGCACGAAACGCACGTTTAGCGTCATTACTGTGCAAAAGCAGCGATTTGGTGCACGAAACGCACGTTCCGTTGCAAAAGCGGCGTTTTGGTGCACGAAACGCACTTTTCGTTGCAAAAGCAGCGTTTTGGTGCACGAAACGCACGTTTAGCGTCAAAACTGTGCAAAAGCAGCGTTTTAGTGCACGAAACGCACGTTTCGTTGCTAAAGCGTCGTCTTGGTGCACGAAACGCACGTTTCGTCGCAAAAGCAGCGTTTTTTGCACGAAACGCACGTTTAGAGTCAAAACTGTGCAAAAGCAGCGATTTGGTGCACGAAACGCACGTTTCGTTGCTAAATTGGCGTTTTGGTGCACGAAACGCACGCTTAGCGTCAAAACTGTGCAAAAGCAGCGATTTGGTGCACGAAACGCACGTTTCGTTGCAAAAGCAGCGTTTTGCTGCACGAAACGCACGTTACGTTGCAAAAGCGGCGTTTTGGTGCACGAAACGCACGTTTAGCGTCAATACTGTGCAAAAGCAGCGATTTGGAGCTCGAAACGAACGTTTCGTTGCAAAAGCGGCGTTTTGGTTCACGAAACGCACGTTTAGCTTCAAAACTGTGCAAAAGCAGCGATTTGGTGCACAAAACGCAAGTTTCGTTCAAAAGCGGCGTTTTGGTGCACGAAACGCACGTTTCGTTGTAAAAGCGGAGTTTTGGTGCACGAAACGCACGTTTAATGTCAAAACTGTACACAAGCAGCGTTTTGGTGCACGAAACGCACGTTTATCGTCAAAACTGTGCAAAAGCAGCGTTTTGGTGCACGAAACGCACGTATAGCGTCACAACTGTGCAAAAGCAGCGTTTTGGTGCACGAAACGCACGTTTAATGTCAAAACTGTACAAAAGCAGCGTTTTGGTGCACGAAACGCACGTTTATCGTCAAAACTGTGCAAAAGCAGCGTTTTGGTGCACGAAACGCACGTTTAGCGTCACAACTGTGCAAAAGCAGCGTTTTGGTGCACGAAACGCACGTTTCGTTGCAATAGCGGCGTTTTGGTGCACGAAACGCACGTTTCCTTGCAAAAGCAGCGTTTTTTGCACGAAACGCACGTTTAGAGTCAAAACTGTGCAAAAGCAGCGATTTGGTGCACGAAACGCACGTTTCGTTGCTAAAGCGGCGTTATGGTGCACGAAACGCACGTTCAGCGTCAAAACTGTGCAAAAGCAGCGATTTGGTGCACGAAACGCACGTTTCGTTGCAAAAGCAGCGTTTTGCTGCACGAAACGCACGTTACGCTGCAAAAGCAGCGTTTTGGTGCACGAAACGCACGTTTAGCGTCAAAACTGTGCAAAAGCTGCGATTTGGTGCACGAAACGCACGTTTCGCTGCAAAAGCGGCGTTTTGGTGCACGAAACGCACGTTTAACGTCAAACCTGTGCAAAAGCAGCGTTTTGGTGCACGAAACGCACGTTTAGAGTCAAAACTGTGCAAAAGCAGCGATTTGGTGCACGAAACGCACGCTTAGCGTCAAAACTGTGCAAAAGCAGCGATTTGGTGCACGAAACGCACGTTTCGTTGCAAAAGCAGCGTTTTGCTGCACGAAACGCACGTTACGTTGCAAAAGCGGCGTTTTGGTGCACGAAACGCACGTTTAGCGTCAATACTGTGCAAAAGCAGCGATTTGGTGCACGAAACGAACGTTTCGTTGCAAAAGCGGTGTTTTGGTTCACGAAACGCACGTTTAGCTTCAAAACTGTGCAAAAGCAGCGATTTGGTGCACGAAACGCACGTTTCGTTGCAAAAGCGGCGTTTTGGTGCACGAAACGCACGTTTCGTGGTAAAAGCGGAGTTTTGGTGCACGAAACGCACGTTTAATGTCAAAACTGTACACAAGCAGCGTTTTGGTGCACGAAACGCACGTTTATCGTCAAAACTGTGCAAAAGCAGCGTTTTGGTGCACGAAACGCACGTATAGCGTCACAACTGTGCAAAAGCAGCGTTTTGGTGCACGAAACGCACGTTTAATGTCAAAACTGTACAAAAGCAGCGTTTTGGTGCACGAAACGCACGTTTATCGTCAAAACTGTGCAAAAGCAGCGTTTTGGTGCACGAAACGCACGTTTAGCGTCACAACTGTGCAAAAGCAGCGTTTTGGTGCACGAAACGCACGTTTCGTTGCAATAGCGGCGTTTTGGTGCACGAAACGCACGTTTCCTTGCAAAAGCAGCGTTTTTTGCACGAAACGCACGTTTAGAGTCAAAACTGTGCAAAAGCAGCGATTTGGTGCACGAAACGCACGTTTCGTTGCTAAAGCGGCGTTATGGTGCACGAAACGCACGTTCAGCGTCAAAACTGTGCAAAAGCAGCGATTTGGTGCACGAAACGCACGTTTCGTTGCAAAAGCAGCGTTTTGCTGCACGAAACGCACGTTACGCTGCAAAAGCAGCGTTTTGGTGCACGAAACGCACGTTTAGCGTCAAAACTGTGCAAAAGCTGCGATTTGGTGCACGAAACGCACGTTTCGCTGCAAAAGCGGCGTTTTGGTGCACGAAACGCACGTTTAACGTCAAACCTGTGCAAAAGCAGCGTTTTGGTGCACGAAACGCACGTTTAGAGTCAAAACTGTGCAAAAGCAGCGATTTGGTGCACGAAACGCACGCTTAGCGTCAAAACTGTGCAAAAGCAGCGATTTGGTGCACGAAACGCACGTTTCGTTGCAAAAGCAGCGTTTTGCTGCACGAAACGCACGTTACGTTGCAAAAGCGGCGTTTTGGTGCACGAAACGCACGTTTAGCGTCAATACTGTGCAAAAGCAGCGATTTGGTGCACGAAACGAACGTTTCGTTGCAAAAGCGGTGTTTTGGTTCACGAAACGCACGTTTAGCTTCAAAACTGTGCAAAAGCAGCGATTTGGTGCACGAAACGCACGTTTCGTTGCAAAAGCGGCGTTTTGGTGCACGAAACGCACGTTTCGTGGTAAAAGCGGAGTTTTGGTGCACGAAACGCACGTTTAATGTCAAAAACTGTACACAAGCAGCGTTTTGGTGCACGAAACGCACGTTTATCGTCAAAAACTGTGCAAAAGCAGCGTTTTAGTGCACCAACGCACGTATAGCGTCACAACTGTGCAAAAGCAGCGTTTTGGTGCACGAAACGCACGTTTCGTTGCAAAAGCGGCGTTTTGGTGCACGAAACGCAAGTTTAATGTCAAAACTGTGCAAAAGCAGCGTTTTGGTGCACGAAACGCACGTTTAGCGTCACAACTGTGCAAAAGCAGCGTTTTGGTGCACGAAACGCACGTTTCGTTGCAAAAGCGGCGTTTTGGTGCACGAAACGCACGTTTCGTTGCAAAAGCGGCGTTTTGGTGCGCGAAACGCACGTTTAGCTCCAAAACTGTGCAAAAGCAGCGTTTTGGTGTACGAAACGCACGTTTAGCGTCAAAACTGTGCAAAAGCGGCGTTTTGGTGCACGAAACGCACGTTTCGTTGCAAAAGCGGCGTTTTGGTGCACGAAACGCACTTATCGTTGCAAAAGCAGCGTTTTGGTGCACGAAACGCACGTTTAGCGTCAAAACTGTGCAAAAGCAGCGATTTGGTGCACGAAACGCACGTTTCGTTGCTAAAGCGTCGTTTTGGTGCACGAAACGCACGTTTCGTCGCAAAAGCAGCGTTTTTTGCACGAAACGCACGTTTAGAGTCAAAACTGTGCAAAAGCAGCGATTTGGTGCACGAAACGCACGTTTCGTTGCTAAATTGGCGTTTTGGTGCACGAAACGCACGCTTAGCGTCAAAACTGTGCAAAAGCAGCGATTTGGTGCACGAAACGCACGTTTCGTTGCAAAAGCAGCGTTTTGCTGCACGAAACGCACGTTACGTTGCAAAAGCGGCGTTTTGGTGCACGAAACGCACGTTTAGCGTCAATACTGTGCAAAAGCAGCGATTTGGTGCTCGAAACGAACGTTTCGTTGCAAAAGCGGCGTTTTGGTTCACGAAACGCACGTTTAGCTTCAAAACTGTGCAAAAGCAGCGATTTGGTGCACGAAACGCAAGTTTCGTTGCAAAAGCGGCGTTTTGGTGCACGAAACGCACGTTTCGTTGTAAAAGCGGAGTTTTGGTGCACGAAACGCACGTTTAATGTCAAAACTGTACACAAGCAGCGTTTGGTGCACGAAACGCACGTTTATCGTCAAAACTGTGCAAAAGCAGCGTTTTGGTGCACGAAACGCACGTATAGCGTCACAACTGTGCAAAAGCTGCGTTTTGGTGCACGAAACGCACGTTTCGTTGCAATAGCGGCGTTTTGGTGCACGAAACGCACGTTTCCTTGCAAAAGCAGCGTTTTTTGCACGAAACGCACGTTTAGAGTCAAAACTGTGCAAAAGCAGCGATTTGGTGCACGAAACGCACGTTTCGTTGCTAAAGCGGCGTTATGGTGCACGAAACGCACGTTCAGCGTCAAAACTGTGCAAAAGCAGCGATTTGGTGCACGAAACGCACGTTTCGTTGCAAAAGCAGCGTTTTGCTGCACGAAACGCACGTTACGCTGCAAAAGCAGCGTTTTGGTGCACGAAACGCACGTTTAGCGTCAAAACTGTGCAAAAGCTGCGATTTGGTGCACGAAACGCACGTTTCGCTGCAAAAGCGGCGTTTTGGTGCACGAAACGCACGTTTAACGTCAAACCTGTGCAAAAGCAGCGTTTTGGTGCACGAAACGCACGTTTAGAGTCAAAACTGTGCAAAAGCAGCGATTTGGTGCACGAAACGCACGCTTAGCGTCAAAACTGTGCAAAAGCAGCGATTTGGTGCACGAAACGCACGTTTCGTTGCAAAAGCAGCGTTTTGCTGCACGAAACGCACGTTACGTTGCAAAAGCGGCGTTTTGGTGCACGAAACGCACGTTTAGCGTCAATACTGTGCAAAAGCAGCGATTTGGTGCACGAAACGAACGTTTCGTTGCAAAAGCGGTGTTTTGGTTCACGAAACGCACGTTTAGCTTCAAAACTGTGCAAAAGCAGCGATTTGGTGCACGAAACGCACGTTTCGTTGCAAAAGCGGCGTTTTGGTGCACGAAACGCACGTTTCGTGGTAAAAGCGGAGTTTTGGTGCACGAAACGCACGTTTAATGTCAAAACTGTACACAAGCAGCGTTTTGGTGCACGAAACGCACGTTTATCGTCAAAACTGTGCAAAAGCAGCGTTTTGGTGCACGAAACGCACGTATAGCGTCACAACTGTGCAAAAGCAGCGTTTTGGTGCACGAAACGCACGTTTAATGTCAAAACTGTACAAAAGCAGCGTTTTGGTGCACGAAACGCACGTTTATCGTCAAAACTGTGCAAAAGCAGCGTTTTGGTGCACGAAACGCACGTTTAGCGTCACAACTGTGCAAAAGCAGCGTTTTGGTGCACGAAACGCACGTTTCGTTGCAATAGCGGCGTTTTGGTGCACGAAACGCACGTTTCCTTGCAAAAGCAGCGTTTTTTGCACGAAACGCACGTTTAGAGTCAAAACTGTGCAAAAGCAGCGATTTGGTGCACGAAACGCACGTTTCGTTGCTAAAGCGGCGTTATGGTGCACGAAACGCACGTTCAGCGTCAAAACTGTGCAAAAGCAGCGATTTGGTGCACGAAACGCACGTTTCGTTGCAAAAGCAGCGTTTTGCTGCACGAAACGCACGTTACGCTGCAAAAGCAGCGTTTTGGTGCACGAAACGCACGTTTAGCGTCAAAACTGTGCAAAAGCTGCGATTTGGTGCACGAAACGCACGTTTCGCTGCAAAAGCGGCGTTTTGGTGCACGAAACGCACGTTTAACGTCAAACCTGTGCAAAAGCAGCGTTTTGGTGCACGAAACGCACGTTTAGAGTCAAAACTGTGCAAAAGCAGCGATTTGGTGCACGAAACGCACGCTTAGCGTCAAAACTGTGCAAAAGCAGCGATTTGGTGCACGAAACGCACGTTTCGTTGCAAAAGCAGCGTTTTGCTGCACGAAACGCACGTTACGTTGCAAAAGCGGCGTTTTGGTGCACGAAACGCACGTTTAGCGTCAATACTGTGCAAAAGCAGCGATTTGGTGCACGAAACGAACGTTTCGTTGCAAAAGCGGTGTTTTGGTTCACGAAACGCACGTTTAGCTTCAAAACTGTGCAAAAGCAGCGATTTGGTGCACGAAACGCACGTTTCGTTGCAAAAGCGGCGTTTTGGTGCACGAAACGCACGTTTCGTGGTAAAAGCGGAGTTTTGGTGCACGAAACGCACGTTTAATGTCAAAACTGTACACAAGCAGCGTTTTGGTGCACGAAACGCACGTTTATCGTCAAAACTGTGCAAAAGCAGCGTTTTAGTGCACCAAACGCACGTATAGCGTCACAACTGTGCAAAAGCAGCGTTTTGGTGCACGAAACGCACGTTTCGTTGCAAAAGCGGCGTTTTGGTGCACGAAACGCAAGTTTAATGTCAAAACTGTGCAAAAGCAGCGTTTTGGTGCACGAAACGCACGTTTAGCGTCACAACTGTGCAAAAGCAGCGTTTTGGTGCACGAAACGCACGTTTCGTTGCAAAAGCGGCGTTTTGGTGCACGAAACGCACGTTTCGTTGCAAAAGCGGCGTTTTGGTGCGCGAAACGCACGTTTAGCTCCAAAACTGTGCAAAAGCAGCGTTTTGGTGTACGAAACGCACGTTTAGCGTCAAAACTGTGCAAAAGCGGCGTTTTGGTGCACGAAACGCACGTTTCGTTGCAAAAGCGGCGTTTTGGTGCACGAAACGCACTTATCGTTGCAAAAGCAGCGTTTTGGTGCACGAAACGCACGTTTAGCGTCAAAACTGTGCAAAAGCAGCGATTTGGTGCACGAAACGCACGTTTCGTTGCTAAAGCGTCGTTTTGGTGCACGAAACGCACGTTTCGTCGCAAAAGCAGCGTTTTTTGCACGAAACGCACGTTTAGAGTCAAAACTGTGCAAAAGCAGCGATTTGGTGCACGAAACGCACGTTTCGTTGCTAAATTGGCGTTTTGGTGCACGAAACGCACGCTTAGCGTCAAAACTGTGCAAAAGCAGCGATTTGGTGCACGAAACGCACGTTTCGTTGCAAAAGCAGCGTTTTGCTGCACGAAACGCACGTTACGTTGCAAAAGCGGCGTTTTGGTGCACGAAACGCACGTTTAGCGTCAATACTGTGCAAAAGCAGCGATTTGGTGCTCGAAACGAACGTTTCGTTGCAAAAGCGGCGTTTTGGTTCACGAAACGCACGTTTAGCTTCAAAACTGTGCAAAAGCAGCGATTTGGTGCACGAAACGCAAGTTTCGTTGCAAAAGCGGCGTTTTGGTGCACGAAACGCACGTTTCGTTGTAAAAGCGGAGTTTTGGTGCACGAAACGCACGTTTAATGTCAAAACTGTACACAAGCAGCGTTTTGGTGCACGAAACGCACGTTTATCGTCAAAACTGTGCAAAAGCAGCGTTTTGGTGCACGAAACGCACGTATAGCGTCACAACTGTGCAAAAGCTGCGTTTTGGTGCACGAAACGCAGGTTTCGTTGCAAAAGCGGCGTTTTGGTGCACCAAACGCAAGTTTAATGTCAAAACTGTACAAAAGCAGCGTTTTGGTGCACGAAACGCACGTTTAATGTCAAAACTGTACAAAAGCAGCGTTTTGGTGCACGAAACGCACGTTTATCGTCAAAACTGTGCAAAAGCAGCGTTTTGGTGCACGAAACGCACGTTTAGCGTCACAACTGTGCAAAAGCCGCGTTTTGGTGCACGAAACGCACGTTTCGTTGCAAAAGCGGCGTTTTGGTGCACGAAACGCACGTTTCGTTGCAAAAGCGGCGTTTTGGTGCGCGAAACGCACGTTTAGCTTCAAAACTGTGCAAAAGCAGCGTTTTGGTGTACGAAACGCACGTTTAGCGTCAAAACTGTGCAAAAGCAGCGTTTCGATGCACGAAACGCACGTTTCGTTGCAATAGCGGCGATTTGGTGCACGAAACGCACGTTTCGTTGCTAAAGCGGCGTTATGGTGCACGAAACGCACGTTCAGCGTCAAAACTGTGCAAAAGCAGCGATTTGGTGCACGAAACGCACGTTTCGTTGCAAAAGCAGCGTTTTGCTGCACGAAACGCACGTTACGCTGCAAAAGCGGCGTTTTGGTGCAGGAAACGAACGTTTAGCGTCAAAACTGTGCAAAAGCAGCGATTTGGTGCACGAAACGCACGTTTCGCTGCAAAAGCGGCGTTTTGGTGCACGAAACGCACGTTTAACGTCAAACCTGTGCAAAAGCAGCGTTTTGGTGCACGAAACGCACGTTTAGCCTCAAAACTGCGCAAAAGCAGCGTTTTGTTGCACGAAACGCACGTTTCGTTGCAAAAGCGGCGTTTTGGTGCACGAAACGCACGTTTCGTTGCAAAAGCGGCGTTTTGGTGCGCGAAACGCACGTTTAGCTTCAAAACTGTGCAAAAGCAGCGTTTTGGTGCACGAAACGCACGTTTAGCGTCACAACTGTGCAAAAGCAGCGTTTTGGTGCACGAAACGCACGTTTCGCTGCAAAAGCGGCGTTTTGATGCACGAAACGCACGTTTAACGTCAAGCCTGTGCAAAAGCAGCGATTTGGTGCACGAAACGCACGTTTAGCCTCAAAACTGCGCAAAAGCAGCGTTTCGTTGCACGAAACGCACGTTTCGTTGCAAAAGCGGCGTTTTGGTGCACGAGACGCACGTTTCGTTGCAAAAGCGGCGTTTTGGTGCGCGAAACGCACGTTTAGCTTCAAAACTGTGCAAAAGCAGCGTTTTGGTGTACGAAACGCACGTTTAGCGTCAAAACTGTGCAAAAGCAGCGTTTTGGTGCACGAAACGCACGTTTCGTTGCAAAAGCGGCGTTTTGGTGCACGAAACGCACGTTTAGCGTCATTACTGTGCAAAAGCAGCGATTTGGTGCACGAAACGCACGTTCCGTTGCAAAAGCGGCGTTTTGGTGCACGAAACGCACTTTTCGTTGCAAAAGCAGCGTTTTGGTGCACGAAACGCACGTTTAGCGTCAAAACTGTGCAAAAGCAGCGATTTGGTGCACGAAACGCACGTTTCGTTGCAAAAGCGGCGTTTTGGTGCACGAAACGCACGTTCAATGTCAAAACTGTACAAAAGCAGCGTTTTGGTGCACGAAACGCACGTTTCGTTGGAAAAGCGTCGTTTTGGTGCACGAAAGGCACGTTTCGTCGCAAAAGCAGCGTTTTTTGCACGAAACGCACGTTTAGAGTCAAAACTGTGCAAAAGCAGCGATTTGGTGCACGAAACGCACGTTTCGTTGCTAAATTGGCGTTTTGGTGCACGAAACGCACGCTTAGCGTCAAAACTGTGCAAAAGCAGCGATTTGGTGCACGAAACGCACGTTTCGTTGCAAAAGCAGCGTTTTGCTGCACGAAACGCACGTTTCGTTGTAAAAGCGGAGTTTTGGTGCACGAAACGCACGATTAATGTCAAAACTGTACAAAAGCAGCGTTTTGGTGCACGAAACGCACGTTTATCGTCAAAACTGTGCAAAAGCAGCGTTTTGGTGCACGAAACGCACGTATAGCGTCACAACTGTGCAAAAGCAGCGTTTTGGTGCACGAAACGCACGTTTAGCGTCACAACTGTGCAAAAGCAGCGTTTTGGTGCACGAAACGCACGTCTCGTTGCAAAAGCGGCGTTTTGGTGCACGAAACGCACGTTTAGCGTCAAAACTGTGCAAAAGCAGCGTTTCGATGCACGAAACGCACGTTTCGTTGCAAAAGCGGCGTTTTGGTGCACGAAACGCACGTTTAGCGTCATTACTGTGCAAAAGCAGCGATTTGGTGCACGAAACGCACGTTCCGTTGCAAAAGCGGCGTTTTGGTGCACGAAACGCACTTTTCGTTGCAAAAGCAGCGTTTTGGTGCACGAAACGCACGTTTAGCGTCAAAACTGTGCAAAAGCAGCGATTTGGTGCACGAAACGCACGTTTCGTTGCTAAAGCGGCGTTATGGTGCACGAAACGCACGTTCAGCGTCAAAACTGTGCAAAAGCAGCGATTTGGTGCACGAAACGCACGTTTAACGTCAAACATGTGCAAAAGCAGCGTTTTGGTGCACGAAACGCACGTTTAGCGTCAAAACTGTGCAAAAGCAGCGTTTTGGTGCACGAAACGCACGTTTAGCGTCAAAACTATGCAAAAGCAGCGTTTCGATGCACAAAACGCACGTTTCGTTGCAATAGCGGCGTTTCGGTGCACGAAACGCACGTTTCCTTGCAAAAGCAGCGTTTTTTGCACGAAACGCACGTTCAGCGTCAAAACTGTGCAAAAGCAGCGATTTGGTGCACGAAACGCACGTTTCGTCGCAAAAGCAGCGTTTTGCTGCACGAAACGCACGTTACGCTGCAAAAGCAGCGTTTTGGTGCACGAAACGCACGTTTAGCGTCAAAACTGTGCAAAAGCAGCGATTTGGTGCACGAAACGCACGTTTCGCTGCAAAAAAGGCGTTTTGGTGCACGAAACGCACGTTTAACGTCAAACCTGTGCAAAAGCAGCGTTTTGGTGCACGAAACGCACGTTTAGCGTCAAGACTGTGCAAAAACAGCGTTTTGGTGCACGAAACGCACGTTTAGCGTCAAAACTGTGCAAAAGCAGCGTTTCGTTGCACGAAACGCACGTTTCGTTGCAAAAGCGGCGTTTTGGTGCACGAAACGCACGTTTAGCGTCAATACTGTGCAAAAGCAGCGATTTGGTGCACGAAACGCACGTTTCGTTGCAAAAGCGTCGTTTTCGTGCACGAAACGCACGTTTCGTCGCAAAAGCAGCGTTTTTTGCACGAAACGCACGTTTAGAGTCAAAACTGTGCAAAAGCAGCGATTTGGTGCACGAAACGCACGTTTCGTTGCTAAATTGGCGTTTTGGTGCACGAAACGCACGCTTAGCGTCAAAACTGTGCAAAAGCAGCGATTTGGTGCACGGAACGCACGTTTCGTTGCAAAAGCAGCGTTTTGCTGCTCGAAACGCACGTTACGTTGCAAAAGCGGCGTTTTGGTGCACGAAACGCACGTTTAGCGTCAATACTGTGCAAAAGCAGCGATTTGGTGCACGAAACGCACGTTTCGTTGCAAAAGCGGCGTTTTGGTGCACGAAACGCACGTTTAATGTCGAAACTGTACAAAAGCAGCGTTTTGGTGCACGAAACGCACGTTTATCGTCAAAACTGTGCAAAAGCAGCGTTTTGGTGCACGAAACGCACGTTTCGTTGCAAAAGCGGCGTTTTGGTGCACGAAACGCACGTTTCGTTGCAAAAGCAGCGTTTTGGTGCAGGAAACGCCCGTTTAGCGTCAAAACTGTGCAAAAGCAGCGATTTGGTGCACGAAACGCACGTTTAACGTCAAACATGTGCAAAAGCAGCGTTTTGGTGCACGAAACGCACGTTTCGTTGCAAAAGCGTCGTTTTGTTGCACGAAACGCACGTTTCGTCGCAAAAGCAGCGTTTTTTGCACGAAACGCACGTTTAGAGTCAAAACTGTACAAAAGCAGCGATTTGGTGCACGAAACGCACGTTTCGTTGCTAAATTGGCGTTTTGGTGCACGAAACGCACGCTTAGCGTCAAAACTGTGCAAAAGCAGCGATTTGGTGCACGAAACGCACGTTCCGTTGCAAAAGCAGCGTTTTGCTGCACGAAACGCACGTTTCGTTGTAAAAGCGGAGTTTTGGTGCACGAAACGCACGATTAATGTCATAACTGTACAAAAGCAGCGTTTTGGTGCACGAAACGCACGTTTATCGTCAAAACTGTGCAAAAGCAGCGTTTTGGTGCACGAAACGCACGTATAGCGTCACAACTGTGCAAAAGCAGCGTTTTGGTGCACAAAACGCACGTTTAGCGTCACAACTGTGCAAAAGCAGCGTTTTGGTGCACGAAACGCACGTTTCGTTGCAAAAGCGGCGTTTTGGTGCACGAAACGCACGTTTCGTTGCAAAAGCGGCGTTTTGGTGCGCGAAACGCACGTTTAGCTTCAAAACTGTGCAAAAGCAGCGTTTTGGTGTACGAAACGCACGTTTAGCGTCAAAACTGTGCAAAAGCAGCGTTTTGGTGCACGAAACGCACGTTTCGTTGCAAAAGCGGCGTTTTGGTGCGCGAAACGCACGTTTAGCTTCAAAACTGTGCAAAAGCAGCGATTTGGTGCACGAAACGCACGTTTCGTTGCTAAAGCGTCGTCTTGGTGCACGAAACGCACGTTTCGTCGCAAAAGCAGCGTGTTTTGCACGAAACGCACGTTTAGAGTCAAAACTGTGCAAAAGCAGCGATTTGGTGCACGAAACGCACGTTTCGTTGCTAAATTGGCGTTTTGGTGCACGAAACGCACGCTTAGCGTCAAAACTGTGCAAAAGCAGCGATTTGGTGCACGAAACGCACGTTTCGTTGCAAAAGCGGCGTTTTGGTGCACGAAACGCACGTTTAGCGTCATTACTGTGCAAAAGCAGCGATTTGGTGCACGAAACGCACGTTCCGTTGCAAAAGCGGCGTTTTGGTACACGAAACGCACTTTTCGTTGCAAAAGCAGCGTTTTGGTGCACGAAACGCACGTTTAGCGTCAAAACTGTGCAAAAGCAGCGTTTTAGTGCACGAAACGCACGTTTCGTTGCTAAAGCGTCGTCTTGGTGCACGAAACGCACGTTTCGTCGCAAAAGCAGCGTTTTTTGCACGAAACGCACGTTTAGAGTCAAAACTGTGCAAAAGCAGCGATTTGGTGCACGAAACGCACGTTTCGTTGCTAAATTGGCGTTTTGGTGCACGAAACGCACGCTTAGCGTCAAAACTGTGCAAAAGCAGCGATTTGGTGCACGAAACGCACGTTTCGTTGCAAAAGCAGCGTTTTGCTGCACGAAACGCACGTTACGTTGCAAAAGCGGCGTTTTGGTGCACGAAACGCACGTTTAGCGTCAATACTGTGCAAAAGCAGCGATTTGGAGCTCGAAACGAACGTTTCGTTGCAAAAGCGGCGTTTTGGTTCACGAAACGCACGTTTAGCTTCAAAACTGTGCAAAAGCAGCGATTTGGTGCACGAAACGCAAGTTTCGTTCAAAAGCGGCGTTTTGGTGCACGAAACGCACGTTTCGTTGTAAAAGCGGAGTTTTGGTGCACGAAACGCACGTTTAATGTCAAAACTGTACACAAGCAGCGTTTTGGTGCACGAAACGCACGTTTATCGTCAAAACTGTGCAAAAGCAGCGTTTTGGTGCACGAAACGCACGTATAGCGTCACAACTGTGCAAAAGCAGCGTTTTGGTGCACGAAACGCACGTTTAATGTCAAAACTGTACAAAAGCAGCGTTTTGGTGCACGAAACGCACGTTTATCGTCAAAACTGTGCAAAAGCAGCGTTTTGGTGCACGAAACGCACGTTTAGCGTCACAACTGTGCAAAAGCAGCGTTTTGGTGCACGAAACGCACGTTTCGTTGCAATAGCGGCGTTTTGGTGCACGAAACGCACGTTTCCTTGCAAAAGCAGCGTTTTTTGCACGAAACGCACGTTTAGAGTCAAAACTGTGCAAAAGCAGCGATTTGGTGCACGAAACGCACGTTTCGTTGCTAAAGCGGCGTTATGGTGCACGAAACGCACGTTCAGCGTCAAAACTGTGCAAAAGCAGCGATTTGGTGCACGAAACGCACGTTTCGTTGCAAAAGCAGCGTTTTGCTGCACGAAACGCACGTTACGCTGCAAAAGCAGCGTTTTGGTGCACGAAACGCACGTTTAGCGTCAAAACTGTGCAAAAGCTGCGATTTGGTGCACGAAACGCACGTTTCGCTGCAAAAGCGGCGTTTTGGTGCACGAAACGCACGTTTAACGTCAAACCTGTGCAAAAGCAGCGTTTTGGTGCACGAAACGCACGTTTAGAGTCAAAACTGTGCAAAAGCAGCGATTTGGTGCACGAAACGCACGCTTAGCGTCAAAACTGTGCAAAAGCAGCGATTTGGTGCACGAAACGCACGTTTCGTTGCAAAAGCAGCGTTTTGCTGCACGAAACGCACGTTACGTTGCAAAAGCGGCGTTTTGGTGCACGAAACGCACGTTTAGCGTCAATACTGTGCAAAAGCAGCGATTTGGTGCACGAAACGAACGTTTCGTTGCAAAAGCGGTGTTTTGGTTCACGAAACGCACGTTTAGCTTCAAAACTGTGCAAAAGCAGCGATTTGGTGCACGAAACGCACGTTTCGTTGCAAAAGCGGCGTTTTGGTGCACGAAACGCACGTTTCGTGGTAAAAGCGGAGTTTTGGTGCACGAAACGCACGTTTAATGTCAAAACTGTACACAAGCAGCGTTTTGGTGCACGAAACGCACGTTTATCGTCAAAACTGTGCAAAAGCAGCGTTTTAGTGCACCAAACGCACGTATAGCGTCACAACTGTGCAAAAGCAGCGTTTTGGTGCACGAAACGCACGTTTCGTTGCAAAAGCGGCGTTTTGGTGCACGAAACGCAAGTTTAATGTCAAAACTGTGCAAAAGCAGCGTTTTGGTGCACGAAACGCACGTTTAGCGTCACAACTGTGCAAAAGCAGCGTTTTGGTGCACGAAACGCACGTTTCGTTGCAAAAGCGGCGTTTTGGTGCACGAAACGCACGTTTCGTTGCAAAAGCGGCGTTTTGGTGCGCGAAACGCACGTTTAGCTCCAAAACTGTGCAAAAGCAGCGTTTTGGTGTACGAAACGCACGTTTAGCGTCAAAACTGTGCAAAAGCGGCGTTTTGGTGCACGAAACGCACGTTTCGTTGCAAGAGCGGCGTTTTGGTGCACGAAACGCACGTTTAGCGTCATTACTGTGCAAAAGCAGCGATTTGGTGCACGAAACGCACGTTCCGTTGCAAAAGCGGCGTTTTGGTGCACGAAACGCACTTATCGTTGCAAAAGCAGCGTTTTGGTGCACGAAACGCACGTTTAGCGTCAAAACTGTGCAAAAGCAGCGATTTGGTGCACGAAACGCACGTTTCGTTGCTAAAGCGTCGTTTTGGTGCACGAAACGCACGTTTCGTCGCAAAAGCAGCGTTTTTTGCACGAAACGCACGTTTAGAGTCAAAACTGTGCAAAAGCAGCGATTTGGTGCACGAAACGCACGTTTCGTTGCTAAATTGGCGTTTTGGTGCACGAAACGCACGCTTACGGTCAAAACTGTGCAAAAGCAGCGATTTGGTGCACGAAACGCACGTTTCGTTGCAAAAGCAGCGTTTTGCTGCACGAAACGCACGTTACGTTGCAAAAGCGGCGTTTTGGTGCACGAAACGCACGTTTAGCGTCAATACTGTGCAAAAGCAGCGATTTGGTGCTCGAAACGAACGTTTCGTTGCAAAAGCGGCGTTTTGGTTCACGAAACGCACGTTTAGCTTCAAAACTGTGCAAAAGCAGCGATTTGGTGCACGAAACGCAAGTTTCGTTGCAAAAGCGGCGTTTTGGTGCACGAAACGCACGTTTCGTTGTAAAAGCGGAGTTTTGGTGCACGAAACGCACGTTTAATGTCAAAACTGTACACAAGCAGCGTTTTGGTGCACGAAACGCACGTTTATCGTCAAAACTGTGCAAAAGCAGCGTTTTGGTGCACGAAACGCACGGATAGCGTCACAACTGTGCAAAAGCTGCGTTTTGGTGCACGAAACGCAGGTTTCGTTGCAAAAGCGGCGTTTTGGTGCACCAAACGCAAGTTTAATGTCAAAACTGTACAAAAGCAGCGTTTTGGTGCACGAAACGCACGTTTAATGTCAAAACTGTACAAAAGCAGCGTTTTGGTGCACGAAACGCACGTTTATCGTCAAAACTGTGCAAAAGCAGCGTTTTGGTGCACGAAACGCACGTTTAGCGTCACAACTGTGCAAAAGCCGCGTTTTGGTGCACGAAACGCACGTTTCGTTGCAAAAGCGGCGTTTTGGTGCACGAAACGCACGTTTCGTTGCAAAAGCGGCGTTTTGGTGCGCGAAACGCACGTTTAGCTTCAAAACTGTGCAAAAGCAGCGTTTTGGTGTACGAAACGCACGTTTAGCGTCAAAACTGTGCAAAAGCAGCGTTTCGATGCACGAAACGCACGTTTCGTTGCAATAGCGGCGATTTGGTGCACGAAACGCACGTTTCGTTGCTAAAGCGGCGTTATGGTGCACGAAACGCACGTTCAGCGTCAAAACTGTGCAAAAGCAGCGATTTGGTGCACGAAACGCACGTTTCGTTGCAAAAGCAGCGTTTTGCTGCACGAAACGCACGTTACGCTGCAAAAGCGGCGTTTTGGTGCAGGAAACGAACGTTTAGCGTCAAAACTGTGCAAAAGCAGCGATTTGGTGCACGAAACGCACGTTTCGCTGCAAAAGCGGCGTTTTGGTGCACGAAACGCACGTTTAACGTCAAACCTGTGCAAAAGCAGCGTTTTGGTGCACGAAACGCACGTTTAGCCTCAAAACTGCGCAAAAGCAGCGTTTTGTTGCACGAAACGCACGTTTCGTTGCAAAAGCGGCGTTTTGGTGCACGAAACGCACGTTTCGTTGCAAAAGCGGCGTTTTGGTGCGCGAAACGCACGTTTAGCTTCAAAACTGTGCAAAAGCAGCGTTTTGGTGCACGAAACGCACGTTTAGCGTCACAACTGTGCAAAAGCAGCGTTTTGGTGCACGAAACGCACGTTTCGCTGCAAAAGCGGCGTTTTGGTGCACGAAACGCACGTTTAACGTCAAGCCTGTGCAAAAGCAGCGATTTGGTGCACGAAACGCACGTTTAGCCTCAAAACTGCGCAAAAGCAGCGTTTCGTTGCACGAAACGCACGTTTCGTTGCAAAAGCGGCGTTTTGGTGCACGAGACGCACGTTTCGTTGCAAAAGCGGCGTTTTGGTGCGCGAAACGCACGTTTAGCTTCAAAACTGTGCAAAAGCAGCGTTTTGGTGCAGGAAACGCCCGTTTAGCGTCAAAACTGTGCAAAAGCAGCGATTTGGTGCACGAAACGCACGTTTAACGTCAAACATGTGCAAAAGCAGCGTTTTGGTGCACGAAACGCACGTTTCGTTGCAAAAGCGTCGTTTTGTTGCACGAAACGCACGTTTCGTCGCAAAAGCAGCGTTTTTTGCACGAAACGCACGTTTAGAGTCAAAACTGTACAAAAGCAGCGATTTGGTGCACGAAACGCACGTTTCGTTGCTAAATTGGCGTTTTGGTGCACGAAACGCACGCTTAGCGTCAAAACTGTGCAAAAGCAGCGATTTGGTGCACGAAACGCACGTTCCGTTGCAAAAGCAGCGTTTTGCTGCACGAAACGCAC
Source organism: Stelis phaeoptera (assembly GCA_943735885.1). Taxonomy (NCBI): domain Eukaryota; kingdom Metazoa; phylum Arthropoda; class Insecta; order Hymenoptera; family Megachilidae; genus Stelis; species Stelis phaeoptera. The sequence continues at coordinate 777,484 of CALSEM010000097.1, forward strand.
GTTTCGTTGTAAAAGCGGAGTTTTGGTGCACGAAACGCACGATTAATGTCATAACTGTACAAAAGCAGCGTTTTGGTGCACGAAACGCACGTTTATCGTCAAAACTGTGCAAAAGCAGCGTTTTGGTGCACGAAACGCACGTATAGCGTCACAACTGTGCAAAAGCAGCGTTTTGGTGCACAAAACGCACGTTTAGCGTCACAACTGTGCAAAAGCAGCGTTTTGGTGCACGAAACGCACGTTTCGTTGCAAAAGCGGCGTTTTGGTGCACGAAACGCACGTTTCGTTGCAAAAGCGGCGTTTTGGTGCGCGAAACGCACGTTTAGCTTCAAAACTGTGCAAAAGCAGCGTTTTGGTGTACGAAACGCACGTTTAGCGTCAAAACTGTGCAAAAGCAGCGTTTTGGTGCACGAAACGCACGTTTCGTTGCAAAAGCGGCGTTTTGGTGCGCGAAACGCACGTTTAGCTTCAAAACTGTGCAAAAGCAGCGATTTGGTGCACGAAACGCACGTTTCGTTGCTAAAGCGTCGTCTTGGTGCACGAAACGCACGTTTCGTCGCAAAAGCAGCGTTTTTTGCACGAAACGCACGTTTAGAGTCAAAACTGTGCAAAAGCAGCGATTTGGTGCACGAAACGCACGTTTCGTTGCTAAATTGGCGTTTTGGTGCACGAAACGCACGCTTAGCGTCAAAACTGTGCAAAAGCAGCGATTTGGTGCACGAAACGCACGTTTCGTTGCAAAAGCGGCGTTTTGGTGCACGAAACGCACGTTTAGCGTCATTACTGTGCAAAAGCAGCGATTTGGTGCACGAAACGCACGTTCCGTTGCAAAAGCGGCGTTTTGGTGCACGAAACGCACTTTTCGTTGCAAAAGCAGCGTTTTGGTGCACGAAACGCACGTTTAGCGTCAAAACTGTGCAAAAGCAGCGTTTTAGTGCACGAAACGCACGTTTCGTTGCTAAAGCGTCGTCTTGGTGCACGAAACGCACGTTTCGTCGCAAAAGCAGCGTTTTTTGCACGAAACGCACGTTTAGAGTCAAAACTGTGCAAAAGCAGCGATTTGGTGCACGAAACGCACGTTTCGTTGCTAAATTGGCGTTTTGGTGCACGAAACGCACGCTTAGCGTCAAAACTGTGCAAAAGCAGCGATTTGGTGCACGAAACGCACGTTTCGTTGCAAAAGCAGCGTTTTGCTGCACGAAACGCACGTTACGTTGCAAAAGCGGCGTTTTGGTGCACGAAACGCACGTTTAGCGTCAATACTGTGCAAAAGCAGCGATTTGGAGCTCGAAACGAACGTTTCGTTGCAAAAGCGGCGTTTTGGTTCACGAAACGCACGTTTAGCTTCAAAACTGTGCAAAAGCAGCGATTTGGTGCACGAAACGCAAGTTTCGTTCAAAAGCGGCGTTTTGGTGCACGAAACGCACGTTTCGTTGTAAAAGCGGAGTTTTGGTGCACGAAACGCACGTTTAATGTCAAAACTGTACACAAGCAGCGTTTTGGTGCACGAAACGCACGTTTATCGTCAAAACTGTGCAAAAGCAGCGTTTTGGTGCACGAAACGCACGTATAGCGTCACAACTGTGCAAAAGCAGCGTTTTGGTGCACGAAACGCACGTTTAATGTCAAAACTGTACAAAAGCAGCGTTTTGGTGCACGAAACGCACGTTTATCGTCAAAACTGTGCAAAAGCAGCGTTTTGGTGCACGAAACGCACGTTTAGCGTCACAACTGTGCAAAAGCAGCGTTTTGGTGCACGAAACGCACGTTTCGTTGCAATAGCGGCGTTATGGTGCACGAAACGCACGTTTCCTTGCAAAAGCAGCGTTTTTTGCACGAAACGCACGTTTAGAGTCAAAACTGTGCAAAAGCAGCGATTTGGTGCACGAAACGCACGTTTCGTTGCTAAAGCGGCGTTATGGTGCACGAAACGCACGTTCAGCGTCAAAACTGTGCAAAAGCAGCGATTTGGTGCACGAAACGCACGTTTCGTTGCAAAAGCAGCGTTTTGCTGCACGAAACGCACGTTACGCTGCAAAAGCAGCGTTTTGGTGCACGAAACGCACGTTTAGCGTCAAAACTGTGCAAAAGCTGCGATTTGGTGCACGAAACGCACGTTTCGCTGCAAAAGCGGCGTTTTGGTGCACGAAACGCACGTTTAACGTCAAACCTGTGCAAAAGCAGCGTTTTGGTGCACGAAACGCACGTTTAGAGTCAAAACTGTGCAAAAGCAGCGATTTGGTGCACGAAACGCACGCTTAGCGTCAAAACTGTGCAAAAGCAGCGATTTGGTGCACGAAACGCACGTTTCGTTGCAAAAGCAGCGTTTTGCTGCACGAAACGCACGTTACGTTGCAAAAGCGGCGTTTTGGTGCACGAAACGCACGTTTAGCGTCAATACTGTGCAAAAGCAGCGATTTGGTGCACGAAACGAACGTTTCGTTGCAAAAGCGGTGTTTTGGTTCACGAAACGCACGTTTAGCTTCAAAACTGTGCAAAAGCAGCGATTTGGTGCACGAAACGCACGTTTCGTTGCAAAAGCGGCGTTTTGGTGCACGAAACGCACGTTTCGTGGTAAAAGCGGAGTTTTGGTGCACGAAACGCACGTTTAATGTCAAAACTGTACACAAGCAGCGTTTTGGTGCACGAAACGCACGTTTATCGTCAAAACTGTGCAAAAGCAGCGTTTTAGTGCACCAAACGCACGTATAGCGTCACAACTGTGCAAAAGCAGCGTTTTGGTGCACGAAACGCACGTTTCGTTGCAAAAGCGGCGTTTTGGTGCACGAAACGCAAGTTTAATGTCAAAACTGTGCAAAAGCAGCGTTTTGGTGCACGAAACGCACGTTTAGCGTCACAACTGTGCAAAAGCAGCGTTTTGGTGCACGAAACGCACGTTTCGTTGCAAAAGCGGCGTTTTGGTGCACGAAACGCACGTTTCGTTGCAAAAGCGGCGTTTTGGTGCGCGAAACGCACGTTTAGCTCCAAAACTGTGCAAAAGCAGCGTTTTGGTGTACGAAACGCACGTTTAGCGTCAAAACTGTGCAAAAGCGGCGTTTTGGTGCACGAAACGCACGTTTCGTTGCAAGAGCGGCGTTTTGGTGCACGAAACGCACGTTTAGCGTCATTACTGTGCAAAAGCAGCGATTTGGTGCACGAAACGCACGTTCCGTTGCAAAAGCGGCGTTTTGGTGCACGAAACGCACTTATCGTTGCAAAAGCAGCGTTTTGGTGCACGAAACGCACGTTTAGCGTCAAAACTGTGCAAAAGCAGCGATTTGGTGCACGAAACGCACGTTTCGTTGCTAAAGCGTCGTTTTGGTGCACGAAACGCACGTTTCGTCGCAAAAGCAGCGTTTTTTGCACGAAACGCACGTTTAGAGTCAAAACTGTGCAAAAGCAGCGATTTGGTGCACGAAACGCACGTTTCGTTGCTAAATTGGCGTTTTGGTGCACGAAACGCACGCTTACGGTCAAAACTGTGCAAAAGCAGCGATTTGGTGCACGAAACGCACGTTTCGTTGCAAAAGCAGCGTTTTGCTGCACGAAACGCACGTTACGTTGCAAAAGCGGCGTTTTGGTGCACGAAACGCACGTTTAGCGTCAATACTGTGCAAAAGCAGCGATTTGGTGCTCGAAACGAACGTTTCGTTGCAAAAGCGGCGTTTTGGTTCACGAAACGCACGTTTAGCTTCAAAACTGTGCAAAAGCAGCGATTTGGTGCACGAAACGCAAGTTTCGTTGCAAAAGCGGCGTTTTGGTGCACGAAACGCACGTTTCGTTGTAAAAGCGGAGTTTTGGTGCACGAAACGCACGTTTAATGTCAAAACTGTACACAAGCAGCGTTTTGGTGCACGAAACGCACGTTTATCGTCAAAACTGTGCAAAAGCAGCGTTTTGGTGCACGAAACGCACGTATAGCGTCACAACTGTGCAAAAGCTGCGTTTTGGTGCACGAAACGCAGGTTTCGTTGCAAAAGCGGCGTTTTGGTGCACCAAACGCAAGTTTAATGTCAAAACTGTACAAAAGCAGCGTTTTGGTGCACGAAACGCACGTTTAATGTCAAAACTGTACAAAAGCAGCGTTTTGGTGCACGAAACGCACGTTTATCGTCAAAACTGTGCAAAAGCAGCGTTTTGGTGCACGAAACGCACGTTTAGCGTCACAACTGTGCAAAAGCCGCGTTTTGGTGCACGAAACGCACGTTTCGTTGCAAAAGCGGCGTTTTGGTGCACGAAACGCACGTTTCGTTGCAAAAGCGGCGTTTTGGTGCGCGAAACGCACGTTTAGCTTCAAAACTGTGCAAAAGCAGCGTTTTGGTGTACGAAACGCACGTTTAGCGTCAAAACTGTGCAAAAGCAGCGTTTCGATGCACGAAACGCACGTTTCGTTGCAATAGCGGCGATTTGGTGCACGAAACGCACGTTTCGTTGCTAAAGCGGCGTTATGGTGCACGAAACGCACGTTCAGCGTCAAAACTGTGCAAAAGCAGCGATTTGGTGCACGAAACGCACGTTTCGTTGCAAAAGCAGCGTTTTGCTGCACGAAACGCACGTTACGCTGCAAAAGCGGCGTTTTGGTGCAGGAAACGAACGTTTAGCGTCAAAACTGTGCAAAAGCAGCGATTTGGTGCACGAAACGCACGTTTCGCTGCAAAAGCGGCGTTTTGGTGCACGAAACGCACGTTTAACGTCAAACCTGTGCAAAAGCAGCGTTTTGGTGCACGAAACGCACGTTTAGCCTCAAAACTGCGCAAAAGCAGCGTTTTGTTGCACGAAACGCACGTTTCGTTGCAAAAGCGGCGTTTTGGTGCACGAAACGCACGTTTCGTTGCAAAAGCGGCGTTTTGGTGCGCGAAACGCACGTTTAGCTTCAAAACTGTGCAAAAGCAGCGTTTTGGTGCACGAAACGCACGTTTAGCGTCACAACTGTGCAAAAGCAGCGTTTTGGTGCACGAAACGCACGTTTCGTTGCAAAAGCGGCGTTTTGGTGCACGAAACGCACGTTTAGCGTCATTACTGTGCAAAAGCAGCGATTTGGTGCACGAAACGCACGTTCCGTTGCAAAAGCGGCGTTTTGGTGCACGAAACGCACTTTTCGTTGCAAAAGCAGCGTTTTGGTGCACGAAACGCACGTTTAGCGTCAAAACTGTGCAAAAGCAGCGATTTGGTGCACGAAACGCACGTTTCGTTGCAAAAGCGGCGTTTTGGTGCACGAAACGCACGTTTCGTCGCAAAAGCAGCGTTTTTTGCACGAAACGCACGTTTAGAGTCAAAACTGTGCAAAAGCAGCGATTTGGTGCACGAAACGCACGTTTCGTTGCTAAATTGGCGTTTTGGTGCACGAAACGCACGCTTAGCGTCAAAACTGTGCAAAAGCAGCGATTTGGTGCACGAAACGCACGTTTCGTTGCAAAAGCAGCGTTTTGCTGCACGAAACGCACGTTTCGTTGTAAAAGCGGAGTTTTGGTGCACGAAACGCACGATTAATGTCAAAACTGTACAAAAGCAGCGTTTTGGTGCACGAAACGCACGTTTATCGTCAAAACTGTGCAAAAGCAGCGTTTTGGTGCACGAAACGCACGTATAGCGTCACAACTGTGCAAAAGCAGCGTTTTGGTGCACGAAACGCACGTTTAGCGTCACAACTGTGCAAAAGCAGCGTTTTGGTGCACGAAACGCACGTCTCGTTGCAAAAGCGGCGTTTTGGTGCACGAAACGCACGTTTCGTTGCAAAAGCGGCGTTTTGGTGCGCGAAACGCACGTTTAGCTTCAAAACTGTGCAAAAGCAGCGTTTTGGTGTACGAAACGCACGTGTAGCGTCAAAACTGTGCAAAAGCAGCGTTTTGGTGCACGAAACGCACGTTTAGCGTCAAAACTGTGCAAAAGCAGCGTTTTGGTGCACGAAACGCACGTTTAGCGTCAAAACTGTGCAAAAGCAGCGTTTCGATGCACGAAACGCACGTTTCGTTGCAAAAGCGGCGTTTTGGTGCACGAAACGCACGTTTAGCGTCATTACTGTGCAAAAGCAGCGATTTGGTGCACGAAACGCACGTTCCGTTGCAAAAGCGGCGTTTTGGTGCACGAAACGCACTTTTCGTTGCAAAAGCAGCGTTTTGGTGCACGAAACGCACGTTTAGCGTCAAAACTGTGCAAAAGCAGCGATTTGGTGCACGAAACGCACGTTTCGTTGCTAAAGCGGCGTTATGGTGCACGAAACGCACGTTCAGCGTCAAAACTGTGCAAAAGCAGCGATTTGGTGCACGAAACGCACGTTTAACGTCAAACATGTGCAAAAGCAGCGTTTTGGTGCACGAAACGCACGTTTAGCGTCAAAACTGTGCAAAAGCAGCGTTTTGGTGCACGAAACGCACGTTTAGCGTCAAAACTATGCAAAAGCAGCGTTTCGATGCACGAAACGCACGTTTCGTTGCAATAGCGGCGTTTCGGTGCACGAAACGCACGTTTCCTTGCAAAAGCAGCGTTTTTTGAACGAAACGCACGTTCAGCGTCAAACCTGTGCAAAAGCAGCGATTTGGTGCACGAAACGCACGTTTCGTCGCAAAAGCAGCGTTTTGCTGCACGAAACGCACGTTACGCTGCAAAAGCAGCGTTTTGGTGCACGAAACGCACGTTTAGCGTCAAAACTGTGCAAAAGCAGCGATTTGGTGCACGAAACGCACGTTTCGCTGCAAAAAAGGCGTTTTGGTGCACGAAACGCACGTTTAACGTCAAACCTGTGCAAAAGCAGCGTTTTGGTGCACGAAACGCACGTTTAGCGTCAAGACTGTGCAAAAACAGCGTTTTGGTGCACGAAACGCACGTTTAGCGTCAAAACTGTGCAAAAGCAGCGTTTCGTTGCACGAAACGCACGTTTCGTTGCAAAAGCGGCGTTTTGGTGCACGAAACGCACGTTTAGCGTCAATACTGTGCAAAAGCAGCGATTTGGTGCACGAAACGCACGTTTCGTTGCAAAAGCGTCGTTTTCGTGCACGAAACGCACGTTTCGTCGCAAAAGCAGCGTTTTTTGCACGAAACGCACGTTTAGAGTCAAAACTGTGCAAAAGCAGCGATTTGGTGCACGAAACGCACGTTTCGTTGCTAAATTGGCGTTTTGGTGCACGAAACGCACGCTTAGCGTCAAAACTGTGCAAAAGCAGCGATTTGGTGCACGGAACGCACGTTTCGTTGCAAAAGCAGCGTTTTGCTGCACGAAACGCACGTTACGTTGCAAAAGCGGCGTTTTGGTGCACGAAACGCACGTTTAGCGTCAATACTGTGCAAAAGCAGCGATTTGGTGCACGAAACGCACGTTTCGTTGCAAAAGCGGCGTTTTGGTGCACGAAACGCACGTTTAATGTCGAAACTGTACAAAAGCAGCGTTTTGGTGCACGAAACGCACGTTTATCGTCAAAACTGTGCAAAAGCAGCGTTTTGGTGCACGAAACGCACGTTTCGTTGCAAAAGCGGCGTTTTGGTGCACGAAACGCACGTTTCGTTGCAAAAGCAGCGTTTTGGTGCAGGAAACGCCCGTTTAGCGTCAAAACTGTGCAAAAGCAGCGATTTGGTGCACGAAACGCACGTTTAACGTCAAACATGTGCAAAAGCAGCGTTTTGGTGCACGAAACGCACGTTTCGTTGCAAAAGCGTCGTTTTGTTGCACGAAACGCACGTTTCGTCGCAAAAGCAGCGTTTTTTGCACGAAACGCACGTTTAGAGTCAAAACTGTACAAAAGCAGCGATTTGGTGCACGAAACGCACGTTTCGTTGCTAAATTGGCGTTTTGGTGCACGAAACGCACGCTTAGCGTCAAAACTGTGCAAAAGCAGCGATTTGGTGCACGAAACGCACGTTCCGTTGCAAAAGCAGCGTTTTGCTGCACGAAACGCACGTTTCGTTGTAAAAGCGGAGTTTTGGTGCACGAAACGCACGATTAATGTCATAACTGTACAAAAGCAGCGTTTTGGTGCACGAAACGCACGTTTATCGTCAAAACTGTGCAAAAGCAGCGTTTTGGTGCACGAAACGCACGTTTAGCGTCAAAACTGTGCAAAAGCAGCGTTTCGATGCACGAAACGCACGTTTCGTTGCAAAAGCGGCGTTTTGGTGCACGAAACGCACGTTTAGCGTCATTACTGTGCAAAAGCAGCGATTTGGTGCACGAAACGCACGTTCCGTTGCAAAAGCGGCGTTTTGGTGCACGAAACGCACTTTTCGTTGCAAAAGCAGCGTTTTGGTGCACGAAACGCACGTTTAGCGTCAAAACTGTGCAAAAGCAGCGATTTGGTGCACGAAACGCACGTTTCGTTGCTAAAGCGGCGTTATGGTGCACGAAACGCACGTTCAGCGTCAAAACTGTGCAAAAGCAGCGATTTGGTGCACGAAACGCACGTTTAACGTCAAACATGTGCAAAAGCAGCGTTTTGGTGCACGAAACGCACGTTTAGCGTCAAAACTGTGCAAAAGCAGCGTTTTGGTGCACGAAACGCACGTTTAGCGTCAAAACTATGCAAAAGCAGCGTTTCGATGCACGAAACGCACGTTTCGTTGCAATAGCGGCGTTTCGGTGCACGAAACGCACGTTTCCTTGCAAAAGCAGCGTTTTTTGCACGAAACGCACGTTCAGCGTCAAAACTGTGCAAAAGCAGCGATTTGGTGCACGAAACGCACGTTTCGTCGCAAAAGCAGCGTTTTGCTGCACGAAACGCACGTTACGCTGCAAAAGCAGCGTTTTGGTGCACGAAACGCACGTTTAGCGTCAAAACTGTGCAAAAGCAGCGATTTGGTGCACGAAACGCACGTTTCGCTGCAAAAAAGGCGTTTTGGTGCACGAAACGCACGTTTAACGTCAAACCTGTGCAAAAGCAGCGTTTTGGTGCACGAAACGCACGTTTAGCGTCAAGACTGTGCAAAAACAGCGTTTTGGTGCACGAAACGCACGTTTAGCGTCAAAACTGTGCAAAAGCAGCGTTTCGTTGCACGAAACGCACGTTTCGTTGCAAAAGCGGCGTTTTGGTGCACGAAACGCACGTTTAGCGTCAATACTGTGCAAAAGCAGCGATTTGGTGCACGAAACGCACGTTTCGTTGCAAAAGCGTCGTTTTCGTGCACGAAACGCACGTTTCGTCGCAAAAGCAGCGTTTTTTGCACGAAACGCACGTTTAGAGTCAAAACTGTGCAAAAGCAGCGATTTGGTGCACGAAACGCACGTTTCGTTGCAAAAGCGGCGTTTTGGTGCACGAAACGCACGTTTCGTTGCAAAAGCAGCGTTTTGGTGCAGGAAACGCCCGTTTAGCGTCAAAACTGTGCAAAAGCAGCGATTTGGTGCACGAAACGCACGTTTAACGTCAAACATGTGCAAAAGCAGCGTTTTGGTGCACGAAACGCACGTTTCGTTGCAAAAGCGTCGTTTTGTTGCACGAAACGCACGTTTCGTCGCAAAAGCAGCGTTTTTTGCACGAAACGCACGTTTAGAGTCAAAACTGTACAAAAGCAGCGATTTGGTGCACGAAACGCACGTTTCGTTGCTAAATTGGCGTTTTGGTGCACGAAACGCACGCTTAGCGTCAAAACTGTGCAAAAGCAGCGATTTGGTGCACGAAACGCACGTTCCGTTGCAAAAGCAGCGTTTTGCTGCACGAAACGCACGTTTCGTTGTAAAAGCGGAGTTTTGGTGCACGAAACGCACGATTAATGTCATAACTGTACAAAAGCAGCGTTTTGGTGCACGAAACGCACGTTTATCGTCAAAACTGTGCAAAAGCAGCGTTTTGGTGCACGAAACGCACGTATAGCGTCACAACTGTGCAAAAGCAGCGTTTTGGTGCACAAAACGCACGTTTAGCGTCACAACTGTGCAAAAGCAGCGTTTTGGTGCACGAAACGCACGTTTCGTTGCAAAAGCGGCGTTTTGGTGCACGAAACGCACGTTTCGTTGCAAAAGCGGCGTTTTGGTGCGCGAAACGCACGTTTAGCTTCAAAACTGTGCAAAAGCAGCGTTTTGGTGTACGAAACGCACGTTTAGCGTCAAAACTGTGCAAAAGCAGCGTTTTGGTGCACGAAACGCACGTTTCGTTGCAAAAGCGGCGTTTTGGTGCACGAAACGCACGTTTAGCGTCATTACTCGGCAAAAGCAGCGATTTGTTGCACGAAACGCACGTTTATCGTCAAAACTGTGCAAAAGCAGCGATATGGTGCACGAAACGCACGTTTCGTTGCAAAAGCGGCGTTTTGGTGCACGAAACGCACGTTTAATGTCAAAACTGTACAAAAGCAGCGTTTTGGTGCACGAAACGCACGTTTATCGTCAAAACTGTGCAAAAGCAGCGTTTTGGTGCACGAAACGCACGTTTCGTTGCAAAAGCGTCGTTTTGGTGCACGAAACGCACGTTTCGTCGCAAAAGCAGCGTTTTTTACACGAAACGCACGTTTAGAGTCAGAACTGTGCAAAAGCAGCGATTTGGTGCGCGAAACGCACGTTTCGTTGCTAAATTGTCGTTGTGGTGCACGAAACGCACGCTTAGCGTCAAAACTGTGCAAAAGCAGCGATTTGGTGCACGAAACGCACGTTTCGTTGCAAAAGCAGCGTTTTGCTGCACGAAACGCACGTTTCGTTGTAAAAGCGGAGTTTTGGTGCACGAAACGCACGATTAATGTCAAAACTGTACTAAAGCAGCGTTTTGGTGCACGAAACGCACGTTTATCGTCAAAACTGTGCAAAAGCAGCGTTTTGGTGCACGAAACGCACGTATAGCGTCACAACTGTGCAAAAGTAGCGTCTTGGTGCACGAAACGCACGTTCAGCGTCACAACTGTGCAAAAGCAGCGTTTTGGTGCACGAAACGCACGTTTCGTTGCAAAAGCGGCGTTTTGGTGCACGAAACCCACGTTTCGTTGCAAAAGCGGCGTTTTGGTGCGCGAAACGCACGTTTAGCTTCAAAACTGTGCAAAAGCAGCGTTTTGGTGTACGAAACGCACGTTTAGCGTCAAAACTGTGCAAAAGCAGCGTTTCGGTGCACGAAACGCATGTTTCGTTGCAAAAGCGGCGTTTTGGTGCACGAAACGCACGTTTAATGTCAAAACTGTACAAAAGCAGCGTTTTGGTGCACGAAACGCACGTTTATCGTCAAAACTGTGCAAAAGCAGCGCTTTGGTGCACGAAACGCACGTTTCGTTGCAAAAGCGGCGTTTTGGTGCACGAAACGCACGTTTCGTCGCAAAAGCAGCGTTTTTTACACGAAACGCACGTTTAGAGTCAGAACTGTGCAAAAGCAGCGATTTGGTGCGCGAAACGCACGTTTCGTTGCTAAATTGGCGTTTTGGTGCACGAAACGCACGCTTAGCGTCAAAACTGTGCAAAAGCAGCGATTTGGTGCACGAAACGCACGTTTCGTTGCAAAAGCAGCGTTTTGCTGCACGAAACGCACGTTTCGTTGTAAAAGCGGAGTTTTGGTGCACGAAACGCACGATTAATGTCAAAACTGTACTAAAGCAGCGTTTTGGTGCACGAAACGCACGTTTATCGTCAAAACTGTGCAAAAGCAGCGTTTTGGTGCACGAAACGCACGTATAGCGTCACAACTGTGCGAAAGCAGCGTCTTGGTGCACGAAACGCACGTTTAGCGTCACAACTGTGCAAAAGCAGCGTTTTGGTGCACGAAACGCACGTTTCGTTGCAAAAGCGGCGTTTTGGTGCACGAAACGCACGTTTCGTTGCAAAAGCGGCGTTTTGGTGCGCGAAACGCACGTTTAGCTTCAAAACTGTGCAAAAGCAGCGTTTTGGTGTACGAAACGCACGTTTAGCGTCAAAACTGTGCAAAAGCAGCGTTTTGGTGCACGAAACGCATGTTTCGTTGCAAAAGCGGCGTTTTGGTGCACGAAACGCACGTTTAATGTCAAAACTGTACAAAAGCAGCGTTTTGGTGCACGAAACGCACGTTTATCGTCAAAACTGTGCAAAAGCAGCGCTTTGGTGCACGAAACGCACGTTTCGTTGCAAAAGCGGCGTTTTGGTGCACGAAACGCACGTTTCGTTGCAAAAGCGGCGTTTTGGTGCAGGAAACGCCCGTTTAGCGTCAAAACTGTGCAAAAGCAGCGATTTGGTGCACGAAACGCACGTTTAACGTCAAACATATGCAAAAGCAGCGTTTTGGTGCACGAAACGCACGTTTAGCGTCAAAACTGTGCAAAGGCAGCGTTTTGGTGCACGAAACGCACGTTTAGCGTCAAAACTGTGCAAAAGCAGCGTTTCGATGCACGAAACGCACGTTTCGTTGCAATAGCGGCGTTTTGGTGCACGAAACGCACGTTTCCATGCAAAAGCAGCGTTTTTTGCACGAAACGCACGTTTAGAGTCAAAACTGTGCAAAAGCAGCGATTTGGTGCACGAAACGCACGATTCGTTGCGCAAGCGGCGTTATGGTGCACGAAACGCACGTTCAGCGTCAAAACTGTGCAAAAGCAGCGATTTGGTGCACGAAACGCACGTTTCGTTGCAAAAGCAGCGTTTTGCTGCACGAAACGCACGTTACGCTGCAAAAGCAGCGTTTTGGTGCACGAAACGCACGTTTAGCGTCAAAACTGTGCAAAAGCAGCGTTTCGATGCACGAAACGCACGTTTCGTTGCAATAGCGGCGTTTTGGTGCACGAAACGCACGTTTCCTTGCAAAAGCAGCGTTTTTTGCACGAAACTTACGTTACGCTGCAAAAGCAGCGTTTTGGTGCACGAAACGCACGTTTAGCGTCAAAACTGTGCAAAAGCAGCGATTTGGTGCACGAAACGCACGTTTCGTTGCAAAAGCAGCGCTTTGCTGCACGAAACGCACGTTACGCTGCAAAAGCAGCGTTTTGGTGCACGAAACGCACGTTTAGCGTCAAAACTGTGCAAAAGCAGCGATTTGGTGCACGAAACGCACGTTTCGTTGCTAAATTGGCGTTTTGGTGCACGAAACGCACGCTTAGCGTCAAAACTGTGCAAAAGCAGCGATTTGGTGCACGAAACGCACGTTTCGTTGCAAAAGCAGCGTTTTGCTGCACGAAACGCACGTTACGTTTCAAAAGCGGCGTTTTGGTGCACGAAACGCACGTTTAGCATCAATACTGTGCAAAAGCAGCGATTTGGTGCACGAAACGAACGTTTCGTTGCAAAAGCGGCGTTTTGGTTCACGAAACGCACGTTTAGCTTCAAAACTGTGCAAAAGCAGCGATTTGGTGCACGAAACGCACGTTTCGTTGCAAAAGCGGCGTTTTGGTGCACGAAACGCACGTTTCGTTGCAAAAGCGGCGTTTTAGTGCGCGGAACGCACGTTTAGCTTCAAAACTGTGCAAAAGCAGCGTTTTGGTGTACGAAACGCACGTTTAGCGTCAAAACTGTGCAAAAGCTGCGTTTTGGTGCACGAAACGCACGTTTCGTTGCAAAAGCGGAGTTTTGGTGCACGAAACGCACGTTTAACGTCATTACTGTGCAAAAGCAGCGATTTGGTGCACGAAACGCACGTTCCGTTGCAAAAGCGGCGTTTTGGTGCACGAAACGCACTTCTCGTTGCAAAAGCAGCGTTTTGGTGCACGAAACGCACGTTTAGCGTCAAAACTGTGCAAAAGCAGCGATTTGGTGCACGAAACGCACGTTTCGTTGCAAAAGCAGCGTTTTGGTGCACGAAACGCACGTTTAATGTCAAAACTGTACAAAAGCAGCGTTTTGGTGCACGAAACGCACGTTTATCGTCAAAACTGTGCAAAAGCTGCGTTTTGGTGCACGAAACGCACGTTTCGTTACAAAAGCGGCGTTTTGGTGCACGAAACGCACGTTTCGTTGCAAAAGCAGCGTTTTGCTGCACGAAACGCACGTTACGCTGCAAAAGCGGCGTTTTGGTGCAGGAAACGAACGTTTAGCGTCAAAACTGTGCAAATGCAGCGATTTGGTGCACGAAACGCACGTTTCGCTGCAAAAGCGGCGTTTTGGTGCACGAAACGCACGTTTAACGTCAAACCTGTGCAAAAGCAGCGTTTTGGTGCACGAAACGCACGTTTAGCCTCAAAACTGCGCAAAAGCAGCGTTTTGTTGCACGAAACGCACGTTTCGTTGCAAAAGCGGCGTTTTGGTGCACGAAACGCACGTTTCGTTGCAAAAGCGGCGTTTTGGTGCGCGAAACGCACGTTTAGCTTCAAAACTGTGCAAAAGCAGCGTTTTGGTGTACGAAACGCACGTTTAGCGTCACAACTGTGCAAAAGCAGCGTTTTGGTGCACGAAACGCACGTTTCGTTGCAAAAGCGGCGTTTTGGTGCACGAAACGCACGTTTCGTTGCAAAAGCGGCGTTTTGGTTCACGAAACGCACGTTTAGCTTCAAAACTGTGCAAAAGCAGCGATTTGGTGCACGAAACGCACGTTTCGTTGCAAAAGCGGCGTTTTGGTGCACGAAACGCACGTTTCCTTGCAAAAGCAGCGTTTTTTGCACGAAACGCACGTTACGCTGCAAAAGCAGCGTTTTGGTGCACGAAACGCACGTTTAGCGTCAAAACTGTGCAAAAGCAGCGATTTGGTGCACGAAACGCACGTTTCGTTGCAAAAGCGGCGTTTTGGTGCACGAAACGCACTTTTCGTTGCAAAAGCAGGGTTTTGGTGCACGAAGCGCACGTTTAACGTCAAAACTGTGCAAAAGCAGCGATTTGGTGCACGAAACGCACGTTTAGCGTCACAACTGTGCAAAAGCAGCGTTTTGGTGCACGAAACGCACGTTTAGCGTCAAAACTGTGCAAAAGCAGCGTTTCGATGCACGAAACGCACGTTTCGTTGCAATAGCGGCGTTTTGGTGCACGAAACGCACGTTTCCTTGCAAAAGCAGCGTTTTTTGCACGAAACGCACGTTACGCTGCAAAAGCAGCGTTTTGGTGCACGAAACGCACGTTTAGCGTCAAAACTGTGCAAAAGCAGCGATTTGGTGCACGAAACGCACGTTTCGTTGCAAAAGCAGCGCTTTGCTGCACGAAACGCACGTTACGCTGCAAAAGCAGCGTTTTGGTGCACGAAACGCACGTTTAGCGTCAAAACTGTGCAAAAGCAGCGATTTGGTGCACGAAACGCACGTTTCGTTGCTAAATTGGCGTTTTGGTGCACGAAACGCACGCTTAGCGTCAAAACTGTGCAAAAGCAGCGATTTGGTGCACGAAACGCACGTTTCGTTGCAAAAGCAGCGTTTTGCTGCACGAAACGCACGTTACGTTTCAAAAGCGGCGTTTTGGTGCACGAAACGCACGTTTAGCGTCAATACTGTGCAAAAGCAGCGATTTGGTGCACGAAACGAACGTTTCGTTGCAAAAGCGGCGTTTTGGTTCACGAAACGCACGTTTAGCTTCAAAACTGTGCAAAAGCAGCGATTTGGTGCACGAAACGCACGTTTCGTTGCAAAAGCGGCGTTTTGGTGCACGAAACGCACGTTTCGTTGCAAAAGCGGCGTTTTAGTGCGCGGAACGCACGTTTAGCTTCAAAACTGTGCAAAAGCAGCGTTTTGGTGTACGAAACGCACGTTTAGCGTCAAAACTGTGCAAAAGCTGCGTTTTGGTGCACGAAACGCACGTTTCGTTGCAAAAGCGGAGTTTTGGTGCACGAAACGCACGTTTAACGTCATTACTGTGCAAAAGCAGCGATTTGGTGCACGAAACGCACGTTCCGTTGCAAAAGCGGCGTTTTGGTGCACGAAACGCACTTCTCGTTGCAAAAGCAGCGTTTTGGTGCACGAAACGCACGTTTAGCGTCAAAACTGTGCAAAAGCAGCGATTTGGTGCACGAAACGCACGTTTCGTTGCAAAAGCAGCGTTTTGGTGCACGAAACGCACGTTTAATGTCAAAACTGTACAAAAGCAGCGTTTTGGTGCACGAAACGCACGTTTATCGTCAAAACTGTGCAAAAGCTGCGTTTTGGTGCACGAAACGCACGTTTCGTTACAAAAGCGGCGTTTTGGTGCACGAAACGCACGTTTCGTTGCAAAAGCAGCGTTTTGCTGCACGAAACGCACGTTACGCTGCAAAAGCGGCGTTTTGGTGCAGGAAACGAACGTTTAGCGTCAAAACTGTGCAAATGCAGCGATTTGGTGCACGAAACGCACGTTTCGCTGCAAAAGCGGCGTTTTGGTGCACGAAACGCACGTTTAACGTCAAACCTGTGCAAAAGCAGCGTTTTGGTGCACGAAACGCACGTTTAGCCTCAAAACTGCGCAAAAGCAGCGTTTTGTTGCACGAAACGCACGTTTCGTTGCAAAAGCGGCGTTTTGGTGCACGAAACGCACGTTTCGTTGCAAAAGCGGCGTTTTGGTGCGCGAAACGCACGTTTAGCTTCAAAACTGTGCAAAAGCAGCGTTTTGGTGTACGAAACGCACGTTTAGCGTCACAACTGTGCAAAAGCAGCGTTTTGGTGCACGAAACGCACGTTTCGTTGCAAAAGCGGCGTTTTGGTGCACGAAACGCACGTTTCGTTGCAAAAGCGGCGTTTTGGTTCACGAAACGCACGTTTAGCTTCAAAACTGTGCAAAAGCAGCGATTTGGTGCACGAAACGCACGTTTCGTTGCAAAAGCGGCGTTTTGGTGCACGAAACGCACGTTTCCTTGCAAAAGCAGCGTTTTTTGCACGAAACGCACGTTACGCTGCAAAAGCAGCGTTTTGGTGCACGAAACGCACGTTAGCGTCAAAACTGTGCAAAAGCAGCGATTTGGTGCACGAAACGCACGTTTCGTTGCAAAAGCGGCGTTTTGGTGCACGAAACGCACGTTTAACGTCAAACCTGTGCAAAAGCAGCGTTTTGGTGCACGAAACGCACGTTTAGAGTCAAAACTGTGCAAAAGCAGCGATTTGGTGCACGAAACGCACGTTTCGTTGCTAAATTGGCGTTTTGGTGCGCGAAACGCACGCTTAGCGTCAAAACTGTGCAAAAGCAGCGATTTGGTGCACGAAACGCACGTTTCGTTGCAAAAGCAGCGTTTTGCTGCACGAAACGCACGTTACGTTTCAAAAGCGGCGTTTTGGTGCACGAAACGCACGTTTAGCGTCAATACTGTGCAAAAGCAGCGATTTGGTGCACGAAACGCACGTTTAGCGTCAATACTGTGCAAAAGCAGCGATTTGGTGCACGAAACGAACGTTTCGTTGCAAAAGCGGCGTTTTGGTTCACGAAACGCACGTTTAGCTTCAAAACTGTGCAAAAGCAGCGATTTGGTGCACGAAACGCACGTTTCGTTGCAAAAGCGGCGTTTTGGTGCACGAAACGCACGTTTCGTTGCAAAAGCGGCGTTTTAGTGCGCGGAACGCACGTTTAGCTTCAAAACTGTGCAAAAGCAGCGTTTTGGTGTACGAAACGCACGTTTAGCGTCAAAACTGTGCAAAAGCTGCGTTTTGGTGCACGAAACGCACGTTTCGTTGCAAAAGCGGAGTTTTGGTGCACGAAACGCACGTTTAACGTCATTACTGTGCAAAAGCAGCGATTTGGTGCACGAAACGCACGTTCCGTTGCAAAAGCGGCGTTTTGGTGCACGAAACGCACTTCTCGTTGCAAAAGCAGCGTTTTGGTGCACGAAACGCACGTTTAGCGTCAAAACTGTGCAAAAGCAGCGATTTGGTGAACGAAACGCACGTTTCGTTGCAAAAGCAGCGTTTTGGTGCACGAAACGCACGTTTAATGTCAAAACTGTACAAAAGCAGCGTTTTGGTGCACGAAACGCACGTTTATCGTCAAAACTGTGCAAAAGCTGCGTTTTGGTGCACGAAACGCACGTTTCGTTACAAAAGCGGCGTTTTGGTGCACGAAACGCACGTTTCGTTGCAAAAGCAGCGTTTTGCTGCACGAAACGCACGTTACGCTGCAAAAGCGGCGTTTTGGTGCAGGAAACGAACGTTTAGCGTCAAAACTGTGCAAATGCAGCGATTTGGTGCACGAAACGCACGTTTCGATGCAAAAGCGGCGTTTTAGTGCGCGGAACGCACGTTTAGCTTCAAAACTGTGCAAAAGCAGCGTTTTGGTGTACGAAACGCACGTTTAGCGTCAAAACTGTGCAAAAGCTGCGTTTTGGTGCACGAAACGCACGTTTCGTTGCAAAAGCGGAGTTTTGGTGCACCAAACGCACGTTTAGCGTCATTACTGTGCAAAAGCAGCGATTTGGTGCACGAAACGCACGTTCCGTTGCAAAAGCGGCGTTTTGGTGCACGAAACGCACTTCTCGTTGCAAAAGCAGCGTTTTGGTGCACGAAACGCACGTTTAGCGTCAAAACTGTGCAAAAGCAGCGATTTGGTGCACGAAACGCACGTTTCGTTGCAAAAGCAGCGTTTTGGTGCACGAAACGCACGTTTAATGTCAAAACTGTACAAAAGCAGCGTTTTGGTGCACGAAACGCACGTTACGCTGCAAAAGCGGCGTTTTGGTGCAGGAAACGAACGTTTAGCGTCAAAACTGTGCAAATGCAGCGATTTGGTGCACGAAACGCACGTTTCGCTGCAAAAGCGGCGTTTTGGTGCACGAAACGCACGTTTAACGTCAAACCTGTGCAAAAGCAGCGTTTTGGTGCACGAAACGCACGTTTAGCCTCAAAACTGCGCAAAAGCAGCGTTTTGTTGCACGAAACGCACGTTTCGTTGCAAAAGCGGCGTTTTGGTGCACGAAACGCACGTTTCGTTGCAAAAGCGGCGTTTTGGTGCGCGAAACGCACGTTTAGCTTCAAAACTGTGCAAAAGCAGCGTTTTGGTGTACGAAACGCACGTTTAGCGTCACAACTGTGCAAAAGCAGCGTTTTGGTGCACGAAACGCACGTTTCGTTGCAAAAGCGGCGTTTTGGTGCACGAAACGCACGTTTATCGTCAAAACTGTGCAAAAGCAGCGTTTTGGTGCACGAAACGCACGTTTATCGTCAAAACTGTGCAAAAGCAGCGATTTGGTGCACGAAACGCACGTTTAACGTCAAACATGTGCAAAAGCAGCGTTTTGGTGCACGAAACGCACGTTTAGCGTCAAAACAGTGCAAAAGCAGCGTTTTGGTGCACGAAACGCACGTTTATCGTCAAAACTGTGCAAAAGCAGCGTTTTAGTGCACGAAACGCACGTTTAGCGTCAAAACTGTGCAAAAGCAGCGATTTGGTGCACGAAACGCACGTTTCGTTGCAAAAGCGGCGTTTTGGTGCACGAAACGCACTTTTCGTTGCAAAAGCAGCGTTTTGGTGCACGAAACGCACGTTACGCTGCAAAAGCAGCGTTTTGGTGCACGAAACGCACGCTTAGCGTCAAAACTGTGCAAAAGCAGCGATTTGGTGCACGAAACGCACGTTTCGTTGCAAAAGCGGCGTTTTGGTGCACGAAACGCACGTTTAATGTCAAAACTGTACAAAAGCAGCATTTTGGTGCACGAAACGCACGTTTATCGTCAAAACTGTGCAAAAGCAGCGTTTTGGTGCACGAAACGCACGTTTCGTTGCAAAAGCGGCGTTTTGGTGCACGAAACGCACGTTTCGTTGCAAAAGCGGCGTTTTGGTGCACGAAACGCACGTTTATCGTCAAAACTGTGCAAAAGCAGCGTTTTGGTGCACGAAACGCACGTATAGCGTCACAACTGTGCAAAAGCAGCGTTTTGGTGCACGAAACGCATGTTTCGTTGCAAAAGCGGCGTTTTGGTGCACGAAACGCAAGTTTAATGTCAAAACTGTACGAAAGCAGCGTTTTGGTGCACGAAACGCACGTTTAATGTCAAAACTGTACAAAAGCAGCGTTTTGGTGCACGAAACGCACGTTTATCGTCAAAACTGTGCAAATGCAGCGTTTTGGTGCACGAAACGCACGTTTAGCGTCACAACTGTGCAAAAGCAGCGTTTTGGTGCACGAAACGCACGTTTCGTTGCAAAAGCGGCGTTTTGGTGCACGAAACGCACGTTTAGCGTCATTACTGTGCAAAAGCAGCGATTTGGTGCACGAAACGCGCGTTCCGTTGCAAAAGCGGCGTTTTGGTGCTCGAAACGCACGTTTAGCTTCAAAACTGTGCAAAAGCAGCGTTTTGGTGCACGAAACGCACGTTTCGTTGCAAAAGCGGCGTTTTGGTGCACGAAACGCACGTTTCGTTGCAAAAGCGGCGTTTTGGTGCAGGAAACGCCCGTTTAGCGTCAAAACTGTGCAAAAGCAGCGATTTGGTGCACGAAACGCACGTTTAACGTCAAACATGTGCAAAAGCAGCGTTTTGGTGCACGAAACGCACGTTTAGCGTCAAAACTGTGCAAAAGCAGCGTTTTGGTGCACGAAACGCACGTTTAGCGTCAAAACTGTGCAAAAGCAGCGTTTCGATGCACGAAACGCACGTTTCGTTGCAAAAGCGGCGTTTTGGTGCACGAAACGCACGTTTCGTTGCAAAAGCAGCGTTTTTTGCACGAAACGCACGTTTAGAGTCAAAACTGTGCAATAGCAGCGATTTGGTGCACGAAACGCACGTTTCGTTGCTAAAGCGGCGTTATGGTGCACGAAACGCACGTTCAGCGCCAAAACTGTGCAAAAGCAGCGATTTGGTGCACGAAACGCACGTTTCGTTGCAAAAGCGGCGTTTTGGTGCACGAAACGAACGTTTAGCGTCAAAACTGTGCAAAAGCAGCGTTTTGGTGCACGAAACGAACGTTTAGCCTCAAAACTGCGCAAAAGCAGCGTTTTGGTGCACGAAACGCCGGTTTCGTTGCAAAAGCGGCCTTTTGGTGCACGAAACGAACGTTTAGCGTCAAAACTGTGCAAAAGCAGCGATTTGGTGCACGAAACGCACGTTTCGTTGCAAAAGCGGCGTTTTGGTGCACGAAACGCACGTTTAGCGTCAAAACTGTGCGAAAGCAGCGTCTTGGCGCACGAAACGCACGTTTAGCGTTAAAACTGTGCAAAAGCAGCGTGCTGGTGCACGAAACGCACGTTTCGTTGCAAAAGCGGCGTTTTGGTGCACGAAACGCACGTTTAGCGTCAAAATTGTGCAAAAGCAGCGATTTGGTGCACGAAACGCACGTTTCGTTGCAAAAGCGGCGTTTTGGTGCACGAAACGCACGTTTAATGTCAAAACTGTACAAAAGCAGCGTTTTGGTGCACGAAACGCACGTTTATCGTCAAAACTGTGCAAAAGCAGCGTTTTGCTGCACGAAACGCACGTTTCGTTGCAAAAGCGGCGTTTTGGTGCACGAAACGCACGTTTCGTTGCAAAAGCGGCGTTTTGGTGCAGGAAACGCCCGTTTAGCGTAAAAACTGTGCAAAAGCAGCGTTTTGGTGCACGAAACGCACGTTTCGTTCCAAAAGCGGCGTTTTGGTGCACGAAACGCACGTTTAGCGTCAAAACTGTGCAAAAGCGGCGTTTTGGTGCACGAAACGCACGTTTAGCGTCAATACTGTGCAAAAGCAGCGATTTGGTACACGAAACGCACGTTTCGTTGCAAAAGCGGCGTTTTGGTGCACGAAACGCACGTTTCGTTGCAAAAGCAGCGTTTTTTGCACGAAACGCACGCTTAGAGTCAAAACTGTGCAAAAGCAGCGATTTGGTGCACGAAACGCACGTTTCGTTGCTAAAGCGGCGTGTTGGTGCACGAAACGCACGTTTAGCGTCAAAACTGTGCAAAAGCAGCGATTTGGTGCACGAAACGCACGTTTCGTTGCAAAAGCGGCGTTTTGGTGCACGAAACGCACGTTTCGTTGCAAAAGCGGCGTTTTGGTGCAGGAAACGCCCGTTTAGCGTCAAAACTGTGCAAAAGCAGCGATTTGGTGCACGAAACGCACGTTTAACGTCAAACATATGCAAAAGCAGCGTTTTGGTGCACGAAACGCACGTTTAGCGTCAAAACTGTGCAAAGGCAGCGTTTTGGTGCACGAAACGCACGTTTAGCGTCAAAACTGTGCAAAAGCAGCGTTTCGATGCACGAAACGCACGTTTCGTTGCAATAGCGGCGTTTTGGTGCACGAAACGCACGTTTAGCGTCAATACTGTGCAAAAGCAGCGATTTGGTGCACGAAACGCACGTTTCGTTGCAAAAGCGTCGTTTTGGTGCACGAAACGCACGTTTCGTCGCAAAAGCAGCGTTTTTTGCACGAAACGCACGTTTAGAGTCAAAACTGTGCAAAAGCAGCGATTTGGTGCACGAAACGCACGTTTCGTTGCTAAATTGGCGTTTTGGTGCACGAAACGCACGCTTATCGTCAAAACTGTGCAAAAGCAGCGATTTGGTGCACGAAACGCACGTTTCGTTGCAAAAGCAGCGTTTTGCTGCACGAAACGCACGTTACGTTGCAAAAGCGGCGTTTTGGTGCACGAAACGCACGTTTAGCGTCAATACTGTGCAAAAGCAGCGATTTGGTGCACGAAACGAACGTTTCGTTGCAAAAGCGGCGTTTTGGTTCACGAAACGCACGTTTAGCTTCAAAACTGTGCAAAAGCAGCGATTTGGTGCACGAAACGCACGTTTCGTTGCAAAAGCGGCGTTTTGGTGCACGAAACGCACGTTTAATGTCAAAACTGCACAAAAGCAGCGTTTTGGTGCACGAAACGCACGTTTATCGTCAAAACTGTGCAAAAGCAGCGTTTTGGTGCACGAAACGCACGTTTCGTTGCAAAAGCGGCGTTTTGGTGCACGAAACGCACGTTTCGTTGCAAAAGCGGCGTTTTGGTGCAGGAAACGCCCGTTTAGCGTCAAAACTGTGCAAAAGCAGCGATTTGGTGCACGAAACGCACGTTTAACGTCAAACATGTGCAAAAGCATCGTTTTGGTGCACGAAACGCACGTTTAGCGTCAAAACAGTGCAAAAGCAGCGTTTTGGTGCACGAAACGCACGTTTAGCGTCAATACTGTGCAAAAGCAGCGATTTGGTGCACGAAACGCACGTTTCGTTGCAAAAGCGGCGTTTTGGTTCACGAAACGCTCGTTTCGTTGCAAAAGCGGCGTTTTGGTGCACGAAACGCACGTTTAATGTCAAAACTGTACAAAAGCAGCGTTTTGGTGCACGAAACGCACGTTTATCGTCAAAACTGTGCAAAAGCAGCGTTTTGGTGCACGAAACGCACGTTTAGCGTCAAAACTGTGCAAAAGCAGCGTTTCGATGCACGAAACGCACGTTTCGTTGCAATAGCGGCGTTTTGGTGCACGAAACGCACGTTTCCTTGCAAAAGCAGCGTTTTTTGCACGAAACGCACGTTTCGTTTCTAAAGCGGCGTTATGGTGCACGAAACGCACGTTCAGCGTCAAAACTGTGCAAAAGCAGCGATTTGGTGCACGAAACGCACGTTTCGTTGCAAAAGCAGCGTTTTGCTGCACGAAACGCACGTTACGCTGCAAAAGCTGCGTTTTGGTGCACGAAACGCACGTTTCGTTGCGAAAGCGGCGTTTTGGTGCGCGAAACGCACGTTTAGCTTCAAAACTGTGCAAAAGCAGCGTCTTGGCGCACGAAACGCACGTTTAGCGTTAAAACTGTGCAAAAGCAGCGTGCTGGTGCACGAAACGCACGTTTCGTTGCAAAAGCGGCGTTTTGGTGCACGAAACGCACGTTTAGCGTCAAAACTGTGCAAAAGCAGCGATTTGGTGCACGAAACGCACGTTTCGTTGCAAAAGCGGCGTTTTGGTGCACGAAACGCACGTTTAATGTCAAAACTGGACAAAAGCAGCGTTTTGGTGCACGAAACGCACGTTTATCGTCAAAACTGTGCAAAAGCAGCGTTTTGCTGCACGAAACGCACGTTTCGTTGCAAAAGCGGCGTTTTGGTGCACGAAACGCACGTTTCGTTGCAAAAGCGGCGTTTTGGTGCAGGAAACGCCCGTTTAGCGTAAAAACTGTGCAAAAGCAGCGTTTTGGTGCACGAAACGCACGTTTCGTTCCAAAAGCGGCGTTTTGGTGCACGAAACGCACGTTTAGCGTCAAAACTGTGCAAAAGCGGCGTTTTGGTGCACGAAACGCACGTTTAGCGTCAATACTGTGCAAAAGCAGCGATTTGGTACACGAAACGCACGTTTCGTTGCAAAAGCGGCGTTTTGGTGCACGAAACGCACGTTTCGTTGCAAAAGCAGCGTTTTTTGCACGAAACGCACGCTTAGAGTCAAAACTGTGCAAAAGCAGCGATTTGGTGCACGAAACGCACGTTTCGTTGCTAAAGCGGCGTTTTGGTGCGCGAAACGCACGTTTAGCTTCAAAACTGTGCAAAAGCAGCGTCTTGGCGCACGAAACGCACGTTTAGCGTTAAAACTGTGCAAAAGCAGCGTGCTGGTGCACGAAACGCACGTTTCGTTGCAAAAGCGGCGTTTTGGTGCACGAAACGCACGTTTAGCGTCAAAACTGTGCAAAAGCAGCGATTTGGTGCACGAAACGCACGTTTCGTTGCAAAAGCGGCGTTTTGGTGCACGAAACGCACGTTTAATGTCAAAACTGTACAAAAGCAGCGTTTTGGTGCACGAAACGCACGTTTATCGTCAAAACTGTGCAAAAGCAGCGTTTTGCTGCACGAAACGCACGTTTCGTTGCAAAAGCGGCGTTTTGGTGCACGAAACGCACGTTTCGTTGCAAAAGCGGCGTTTTGGTGCAGGAAACGCCCGTTTAGCGTAAAAACTGTGCAAAAGCAGCGTTTTGGTGCACGAAACGCACGTTTCGTTCCAAAAGCGGCGTTTTGGTGCACGAAACGCACGTTTAGCGTCAAAACTGTGCAAAAGCGGCGTTTTGGTGCACGAAACGCACGTTTAGCGTCAATACTGTGCAAAAGCAGCGATTTGGTACACGAAACGCACGTTTCGTTGCAAAAGCGGCGTTTTGGTGCACGAAACGCACGTTTCGTTGCAAAAGCAGCGTTTTTTGCACGAAACGCACGCTTAGAGTCAAAACTGTGCAAAAGCAGCGATTTGGTGCACGAAACGCACGTTTCGTTGCAAAAGCGGCGTTTTGGTGCACGAAACGCACGTTTCGTTGCAAAAGCGGCGTTTTGGTGCAGGAAACGCCCGTTTAGCGTCAAAACTGTGCAAAAGCAGCGATTTGGTGCACGAAACGCACGTTTAACGTCAAACATATGCAAAAGCAGCGTTTTGGTGCACGAAACGCACGTTTAGCGTCAAAACTGTGCAAAGGCAGCGTTTTGGTGCACGAAACGCACGTTTAGCGTCAAAACTGTGCAAAAGCAGCGTTTCGATGCACGAAACGCACGTTTCGTTGCAATAGCGGCGTTTTGGTGCACGAAACGCACGTTTCCATGCAAAAGCAGCGTTTTTGCACGAAACGCACGTTTAGAGTCAAAACTGTGCAAAAGCAGCGATTTGGTGCACGAAACGCACGTTTCGTTGCGCAAGCGGCGTTATGGTGCACGAAACGCACGTTCAGCGTCAAAACTGTGCAAAAGCAGCGATTTGGTGCACGAAACGCACGTTTCGTTGCAAAAGCAGCGTTTTGCTGCACGAAACGCACGTTACGCTGCAAAAGCAGCGTTTTGGTGCACGAAACGCACGTTTAGCGTCAAAACTGTGCAAAAGCAGCGATTTGGTGCACGAAACGCACGTTTCGCTGCAAAAAAGGCGTTTTGGTGCACGAAACGCACGTTTAACGTCAAACCTGTGCAAAAGCAGCGTTTTGGTGCACGAAACGCACGTTTAGCGTCAAGACTGTGCAAAAACAGCGTTTTGGTGCACGAAACGCACGTTTAGCGTCAAAACTGTGCAAAAGCAGCGTTTCGTTGCACGAAACGCACGTTTCGTTGCAAAAGCGGCGTTTTGGTGCACGAAACGCACGTTTAGCGTCAATACTGTGCAAAAGCAGCGATTTGGTGCACGAAACGCACGTTTAGCGTCAATACTGTGCAAAAGCAGCGATTTGGTGCACGAAACGCACGTTTCGTTGCAAAAGCGTCGTTTTGGTGCACGAAACGCACGTTTCGTCGCAAAAGCAGCGTTTTTTGCACGAAACGCACGTTTAGAGTCAAAACTGTGCAAAAGCAGCGATTTGGTGCACGAAACGCACGTTTCGTTGCTAAATTGGCGTTTTGGTGCACGAAACGCACGCTTATCGTCAAAACTGTGCAAAAGCAGCGATTTGGTGCACGAAACGCACGTTTCGTTGCAAAAGCAGCGTTTTGCTGCACGAAACGCACGTTACGTTGCAAAAGCGGCGTTTTGGTGCACGAAACGCACGTTTAGCGTCAATACTGTGCAAAAGCAGCGATTTGGTGCACGAAACGAACGTTTCGTTGCAAAAGCGGCGTTTTGGTTCACGAAACGCACGTTTAGCTTCAAAACTGTGCAAAAGCAGCCGATTTGGTGCACGAAACGCACGTTTCGTTGCAAAAGCGGCGTTTTGGTGCCCGAAACGCACGTTTAATGTCAAAACTGCACAAAAGCAGCGTTTTGGTGCACGAAACGCACGTTTATCGTCAAAACTGTGCAAAAGCAGCGTTTTGGTGCACGAAACGCACGTTTCGTTGCAAAAGCGGCGTTTTGGTGCACGAAACGCACGTTTCGTTGCAAAAGCGGCGTTTTGGTGCAGGAAACGCCCGTTTAGCGTCAAAACTGTGCAAAAGCAGCGATTTGGTGCACGAAACGCACGTTTAACGTCAAACATGTGCAAAAGCAGCGTTTTGGTGCACGAAACGCACGTTTAGCGTCAAAACAGTGCAAAAGCAGCGTTTTGGTGCACGAAACGCACGTTTAGCGTCAATACTGTGCAAAAGCAGCGATTTGGTGCACGAAACGCACGTTTCGTTGCAAAAGCGGCGTTTTGGTTCACGAAACGCTCGTTTCGTTGCAAAAGCGGCGTTTTGGTGCACGAAACGCACGTTTAATGTCAAAACTGTACAAAAGCAGCGTTTTGGTGCACGAAACGCACGTTTATCGTCAAAACTGTGCAAAAGCAGCGTTTTGGTGCACGAAACGCACGTTTAGCGTCAAAACTGTGCAAAAGCAGCGTTTCGATGCACGAAACGCACGTTTCGTTGCAATAGCGGCGTTTTGGTGCACGAAACGCACGTTTCCTTGCAAAAGCAGCGTTTTTGCACGAAACGCACGTTTAGAGTCAAAACTGTGCAAAAAGCAGCGATTTGGCGAAACGCACGTTTCGTTTCTAAAGCGGCGTTATGGTGCACGAAACGCACGTTCAGCGTCAAAACTGTGCAAAAGCAGCGATTTGGTGCACGAAACGCACGTTTCGTTGCAAAAGCAGCGTTTTGCTGCACGAAACGCACGTTACGCTGCAAAAGCTGCGTTTTGGTGCACGAAACGCACGTTTCGTTGCGAAAGCGGCGTTTTGGTGCGCGAAACGCACGTTTAGCTTCAAAACTGTGCAAAAGCAGCGTTTTGGTGTACGAAACGCACGTTTAGCGTCAAAACTGTGCAAAAGCTGCGTTTTGGTGCACGAAACGCACGTTTCGTTGCAAAAGCGGAGTTTTGGTGCACGAAACGCACGTTTAGCGTCATTACTGTGCAAAAGCAGCGATTTGGTGCACGAAACGCACGTTCCGTTGCAAAAGCGGCGTTTTGGTGCACGAAACGCACTTTTCGTTGCAAAAGCAGGGTTTTGGTGCACGAAGCGCACGTTTAACGTCAAAACTGTGCAAAAGCAGCGATTTGGTGCACGAAACGCACGTTTAGCGTCACAACTGTGCAAAAGCAGCGTTTTGGTGCACGAAACGCACGTTTAGCGTCAAAACTGTGCAAAAGCAGCGTTTCGATGCACGAAACGCACGTTTCGTTGCAATAGCGGCGTTTTGGTGCACGAAACGCACGTTTCCTTGCAAAAGCAGCGTTTTTTGCACGAAACGCACGTTACGCTGCAAAAGCAGCGTTTTGGTGCACGAAACGCACGTTTAGCGTCAAAACTGTGCAAAAGCAGCGATTTGGTGCACGAAACGCACGTTTCGTTGCAAAAGCAGCGCTTTGCTGCACGAAACGCACGTTACGCTGCAAAAGCAGCGTTTTGGTGCACGAAACGCACGTTTAGCGTCAAAACTGTGCAAAAGCAGCGATTTGGTGCACGAAACGCACGTTTCGTTGCTAAATTGGCGTTTTGGTGCACGAAACGCACGCTTAGCGTCAAAACTGTGCAAAAGCAGCGATTTGGTGCACGAAACGCACGTTTCGTTGCAAAAGCAGCGTTTTGCTGCACGAAACGCACGTTACGTTTCAAAAGCGGCGTTTTGGTGCACGAAACGCACGTTTAGCGTCAATACTGTGCAAAAGCAGCGATTTGGTGCACGAAACGAACGTTTCGTTGCAAAAGCGGCGTTTTGGTTCACGAAACGCACGTTTAGCTTCAAAACTGTGCAAAAGCAGCGATTTGGTGCACGAAACGCACGTTTCGTTGCAAAAGCGGCGTTTTGGTGCACGAAACGCACGTTTCGTTGCAAAAGCGGCGTTTTAGTGCGCGGAACGCACGTTTAGCTTCAAAACTGTGCAAATGCAGCGTTTTGGTGCACGAAACGCGCGTTCCGTTGCAAAAGCGGCGTTTTGGTGCTCGAAACGCACGTTTAGCTTCAAAACTGTGCAAAAGCAGCGTTTTGGTGTACGAAACGCACGTTTCGTTGCAAAAGCGGCGTTTTGGTGCACGAAACGCACGTTTAATGTCAAAACTGTACAAAAGCAGCATTTTGGTGCACGAAACGCACGTTTATCGTCAAAACTGTGCAAAAGCAGCGTTTTGGTGCACGAAACGCACGTTTCGTTGCAAAAGCGGCGTTTTGGTGCACGAAACGCACGTTTCGTTGCAAAAGCGGCGTTTTGGTGCAGGAAACGCCCGTTTAGCGTCAAAACTGTGCAAAAGCAGCGATTTGGTGCACGAAACGCACGTTTAACGTCAAACATGTGCAAAAGCAGCGTTTTGGTGCACGAAACGCACGTTTAGCGTCAAAACTGTGCAAAAGCAGCGTTTTGGTGCACGAAACGCACGTTTAGCGTCAAAACTGTGCAAAAGCAGCGTTTCGGTGCACGAAACGCACGTTTCGTTGCAAAAGCGGCGTTTTGGTGCACGAAACGCACGTTTCGTTGCAAAAGCAGCGTTTTTTGCACGAAACGCACGTTTAGAGTCAAAACTGTGCAATAGCAGCGATTTGGTGCACGAAACGCACGTTTCGTTGCTAAAGCGGCGTTATGGTGCACGAAACGCACGTTCAGCGCCAAAACTGTGCAAAAGCAGCGATTTGGTGCACGAAACGCACGTTTCGTTGCAAAAGCAGCGTTTTGCTGCACGAAATGCACGTTACGCTGCAAAAGCGGCGTATTGCTGCACGAAACGCACGTTTAGCGTCAAAACTGTGCAAAAGCAGCGTTTTGTTGCACGAAACGCACGTTTCGTTGCAAAAGCGGCGTTTTGGTGCAGGAAACGAACGTTTAGCGTCAAAACTGTGCAAAAGCAGCGATTT
Source organism: Stelis phaeoptera (assembly GCA_943735885.1). NCBI lineage: Eukaryota > Metazoa > Arthropoda > Insecta > Hymenoptera > Megachilidae > Stelis > Stelis phaeoptera. The sequence continues at coordinate 806,833 of CALSEM010000097.1, forward strand.
GGTGCACGAAACGCACGTTTCGCTGCAAAAGCGGCGTTTTGGTGCACGAAACGCACGTTTAACGTCAAACCTGTGCAAAAGCAGCGTTTTGGTGCACGAAACGCACGTTTAGCCTCAAAACTGCGCAACAGCAGCGTTTTGTTGCACGAAACGCCGGTTTCGTTGCAAAAGCGGCGTTTTGGTGCACGAAACGAACGTTTAGCCTCAAAACTGTGCAAAAGCAGCGTTTTGTTGCACGAAACGCACGTTTCGTTGCAAAAGCGGCGTTTTGGTGCTGGAAACGAACGTTTAGCGTCAAAACTGTGCAAAAGCAGCGATTTGGTGCACGAAACGCACGTTTCGTTGCAAAAGCGGCGTTCTGGTGCACGAAACGCACGTTTAGCGTCAAAACAGGTGCAAAAGCAGCGTTTTGTTGCACGAAACGCACGTTTCGTTGCAAAAGCGGCGTTTTGGTGCAGGAAACGAACGTTTAGCGTCAAAACTGTGCAAAAGCAGCGATTTGGTGCACGAAACGCACGTTTCGCTGAAAAAGCGGCGTTTTGGTGCACGAAACGCACGTTTAACGTCAAACCTGTGCAAAAGCAGCGTTTTGGTGCACGAAACGCACGTTTAGCCTCAAAACTGCGCAAAAGCAGCGTTTTGTTGCACGAAACGCACGTTTCGTTGCAAAAGCGGCGTTTTGGTGCACGAAACGCACGTTTAGCGTCAATACTGTGCAAAAGCAGCGATTTGGTACACGAAACGCACGTTTCGTTGCAAAAGCGGCGTTTTGGTGCACGAAACGCACGTTTCGTTGCAAAAGCAGCGTTTTTTGCACGAAACGCACGCTTAGAGTCAAAACTGTGCAAAAGCAGCGATTTGGTGCACGAAACGCACGTTTCGTTGCTAAAGCGGCGTGTTGGTGCACGAAACGCACGTTTAGCGTCAAAACTGTGCAAAAGCAGCGATTTGGTGCACGAAACGCACGTTTCGTTGCAAAAGCGGCGTTTTGGTGCACGAAACGCACGTTTCGTTGCAAAAGCGGAGTTTTGGTGCACGAAACGCACGTTTAGCGTCAAGACTGTGCAAAAGCAACGTTTTGGTGCACGAAACGCACGTTTAGCGTCAAGACTGTACAAAAGCAGCGATTTGGTGCACGAAACGCACGTTTCGTTGCAAAAGCGGCGTTTTGGTGCACGAAACGCACGTTTCGTTGCAAAAGCGGCGTTTTGGTGCTCGAAACGCACGTTTAGCTTCAAAACTGTGCAAAAGCAGCGTTTTGGTGTACGAAACGCACGTTTCGTTGCAAAAGCGGCGTTTTGGTGCACGAAACGCACGTTTAATGTCAAAACTGTACAAAAGCAGCATTTTGGTGCACGAAACGCACGTTTATCGTCAAAACTGTGCAAAAGCAGCGTTTTGGTGCACGAAACGCACGTTTCGTTGCAAAAGCGGCGTTTTGGTGCACGAAACGCACGTTTCGTTGCAAAAGCGGCGTTTTGGTGCAGGAAACGCCCGTTTAGCGTCAAAACTGTGCAAAAGCAGCGATTTGGTGCACGAAACGCACGTTTAACGTCAAACATGTGCAAAAGCAGCGTTTTGGTGCACGAAACGCACGTTTAGCGTCAAAACTGTGCAAAAGCAGCGTTTTGGTGCACGAAACGCACGTTTAGCGTCAAAACTGTGCAAAAGCAGCGTTTCGGTGCACGAAACGCACGTTTCGTTGCAAAAGCGGCGTTTTGGTGCACGAAACGCACGTTTCGTTGCAAAAGCAGCGTTTTTTGCACGAAACGCACGTTTAGAGTCAAAACTGTGCAATAGCAGCGATTTGGTGCACGAAACGCACGTTTCGTTGCTAAAGCGGCGTTATGGTGCACGAAACGCACGTTCAGCGCCAAAACTGTGCAAAAGCAGCGATTTGGTGCACGAAACGCACGTTTCGTTGCAAAAGCAGCGTTTTGCTGCACGAAATGCACGTTACGCTGCAAAAGCGGCGTATTGCTGCACGAAACGCACGTTTAGCGTCAAAACTGTGCAAAAGCAGCGTTTTGTTGCACGAAACGCACGTTTCGTTGCAAAAGCGGCGTTTTGGTGCAGGAAACGAACGTTTAGCGTCAAAACTGTGCAAAAGCAGCGATTTGGTGCACGAAACGCACGTTTCGCTGCAAAAGCGGCGTTTTGGTGCACGAAACGCACGTTTAACGTCAAACCTGTGCAAAAGCAGCGTTTTGGTGCACGAAACGCACGTTTAGCCTCAAAACTGCGCAACAGCAGCGTTTTGTTGCACGAAACGCCGGTTTCGTTGCAAAAGCGGCGTTTTGGTGCACGAAACGAACGTTTAGCCTCAAAACTGTGCAAAAGCAGCGTTTTGTTGCACGAAACGCACGTTTCGTTGCAAAAGCGGCGTTTTGGTGCTGGAAACGAACGTTTAGCGTCAAAACTGTGCAAAAGCAGCGATTTGGTGCACGAAACGCACGTTTCGTTGCAAAAGCGGCGTTCTGGTGCACGAAACGCACGTTTAGCGTCAAAACAGGTGCAAAAGCAGCGTTTTGTTGCACGAAACGCACGTTTCGTTGCAAAAGCGGCGTTTTGGTGCAGGAAACGAACGTTTAGCGTCAAAACTGTGCAAAAGCAGCGATTTGGTGCACGAAACGCACGTTTCGCTGAAAAAGCGGCGTTTTGGTGCACGAAACGCACGTTTAACGTCAAACCTGTGCAAAAGCAGCGTTTTGGTGCACGAAACGCACGTTTAGCCTCAAAACTGCGCAAAAGCAGCGTTTTGTTGCACGAAACGCACGTTTCGTTGCAAAAGCGGCGTTTTGGTGCACGAAACGCACGTTTAGCGTCAATACTGTGCAAAAGCAGCGATTTGGTACACGAAACGCACGTTTCGTTGCAAAAGCGGCGTTTTGGTGCACGAAACGCACGTTTCGTTGCAAAAGCAGCGTTTTTTGCACGAAACGCACGCTTAGAGTCAAAACTGTGCAAAAGCAGCGATTTGGTGCACGAAACGCACGTTTCGTTGCTAAAGCGGCGTGTTGGTGCACGAAACGCACGTTTAGCGTCAAAACTGTGCAAAAGCAGCGATTTGGTGCACGAAACGCACGTTTCGTTGCAAAAGCGGCGTTTTGGTGCACGAAACGCACGTTTCGTTGCAAAAGCGGAGTTTTGGTGCACGAAACGCACGTTTAGCGTCAAGACTGTGCAAAAGCAACGTTTTGGTGCACGAAACGCACGTTTAGCGTCAAGACTGTACAAAAGCAGCGTTTTGCTGCACGAAACGCACGTTTCGTTGCAAAATCGGCGTTTTGGTGCACGAAACGCACGTTTAGCGTCAATACTGTGCAAAAGCAGCGATTTGGTGCACGAAACGCACGTTTCTTTGCAAAAGCGGCGTTTTGGTTCACGAAACGCACGTTTACCGTCAAAACTGTGCAAAAGCAGCGTTTTGTTGCACGAAACGCACGTTTCGTTGCAAAAGCGGCGTTTTGGTGCTGGAAACGAACGTTTAGCGTCAAAACTGTGCAAAAGCAGCGATTTGGTGCACGAAACGCACGTTTCGTTGCAAAAGCGGCGTTTTGGTGCACGAAACGCACGTTTAGCGTCAAAACAGGTGCAAAAGCAGCGTTTTGTTGCACGAAACGCACGTTTCGTTGCAAAAGCGGCGTTTTGGTGCAGGAAACGAACGTTTAGCGTCAAAACTGTGCAAAAGCAGCGATTTGGTGCACGAAACGCACGTTTCGCTGCAAAAGCGGCGTTTTGGTGCACGAAACGCACGTTTAACGTCAAACCTGTGCAAAAGCAGCGTTTTGGTGCACGAAACGCACGTTTAGCCTCAAAACTGCGCAAAAGCAGCGTTTTGTTGCACGAAACGCCGGTTTCGTTGCAAAAGCGGCGTTTTGGTGCACGAAACGAACGTTTAGCGTCAAAACTGTGCAAAAGCAGCGTTTTGGTGCACGAAACGAACGTTTAGCCTCAAAACTGCGCAAAAGCAGCGTTTTGGTGCACGAAACGCCGGTTTCGTTGCAAAAGCGGCCTTTTGGTGCACGAAACGAACGTTTAGCGTCAAAACTGTGCAAAAGCAGCGATTTGGTGCACGAAACGCACGTTTCGTTGCAAAAGCGGCGTTTTGGTGCACGAAACACACGTTTAGCGTCAAAACTGTGCGAAAGCAGCGTCTTGGCGCACGAAACGCACGTTTAGCGTTAAAACTGTGCAAAAGCAGCGTGCTGGTGCACGAAACGCACGTTTCGTTGCAAAAGCGGCGTTTTGGTGCACGAAACGCACGTTTAGCGTCAAAACTGTGCAAAAGCAGCGATTTGGTGCACGAAACGCACGTTTCGTTGCAAAAGCGGCGTTTTGGTGCACGAAACGCACGTTTAATGTCAAAACTGTACAAAAGCAGCGTTTTGGTGCACGAAACGCACGTTTATCGTCAAAACTGTGCAAAAGCAGCGTTTTGCTGCACGAAACGCACGTTTCGTTGCAAAAGCGGCGTTTTGGTGCACGAAACGCACGTTTCGTTGCAAAAGCGGCGTTTTGGTGCAGGAAACGCCCGTTTAGCGTAAAAACTGTGCAAAAGCAGCGTTTTGGTGCACGAAACGCACGTTTCGTTCCAAAAGCGGCGTTTTGGTGCACGAAACGCACGTTTAGCGTCAAAACTGTGCAAAAGCAGCGATTAGGTGCACGAAACGCACGTTTAGCGTCAAAACTGTGCAAAAGCAGCGTTTTGGTGCACGAAACGCACGTTTAGCGTAAAAACTGTGCAAGAGCAGCGTTTTGGTGCACGAAACGCACGTTTGGTTGCAAAAGCGGCGTTTTGGTGCACGAAACGCACGTTTAGCGTCAATACTGTGCAAAAGCAGCGATTTGGTACACGAAACGCACGTTTCGTTGCAAAAGCGGCGTTTTGGTGCACGAAACGCACGTTTCGTTGCAAAAGCAGCGTTTTTTGCACGAAACGCACGCTTAGAGTCAAAACTGTGCAAAAGCAGCGATTTGGTGCACGAAACGCACGTTTCGTTGCTAAAACGGCGTGTTGGTGCACGAAACGCACGTTTAGCGTCAAAACTGTGCAAAAGCAGCGATTTGGTGCACGAAACGCACGTTTCGTTGCAAAAGCGGCGTTTTGGTGCACGAAACGCACGTTTCGTTGCAAAAGCGGCGTTTTGGTGCACGAAACGCACGTTTAGCGTCAAAACTGTGCAAAAGCAGCGATTTGGTGCACGAAACGCACGTTTAACGTCAAACATGTGCAAAAGCAGCGTTTTGGTGCACGAAACGCACGTTTAGCGTCAAAACTGTGCAAAAGCAGCGTTTTGGTGCATGAAACGCACGTTTAGCGTCAAAACTGTGCAAAAGCAGCGTTTCGATGCACGAAACGCACGTTTCGTTGCAAAAGCGGCGTTTTGGTGCACGAAACGCACGTTTCGTTGCAAAAGCAGCGTTTTTGCACGAAACGCACGTTTAGAGTCAAAACTGTGCAAAAGCAGCGATTTGGTGCACGAAACGCACGTTTCGTTGCTAAAGCGGCGTTATGGTGCACGAAACGCACGTTCAGCGCCAAAACTGTGCAAAAGCAGCGATTTGGTGCACGAAACGCACGTTTCGTTGCAAAAGCAGCGTTTTGCTGCACGAAACGCACGTTACGCTGCAAAAGCGGCGTTTTGCTGCACGAAACGCACGTTTAGCGTCAAAACTGTGCAAAAGCAGCGTTTTGTTGCACGAAACGCACGTTTCGTTGCAAAAGCGGCGTTTTGGTGCAGGAAACGAACGTTTAGCGTCAAAACTGTGCAAAAGCAGCGATTTGGTGCACGAAACGCACGTTTCGTTGCAAAAGCGGCGTTTTGGTGCACGAAACACACGTCTCGTTGCAAAAGCAGCGTTTTTTGCACGAAACGCACGCTTAGAGTCAAAACTGTGCAAAAGCAGCGATTTGCTGCACGAAACGCACGTTTCGTTGCTAAAGCGGCGTTTTGCTGCACGAAACGCACGTTTAGCGTCAAAACTGTGCAAAAGCAGCGTTTTGTTGCACGAAACGCACGTTTCGTTGCAAAAGCGGCGTTTTGGTGCAGGAAACGAACGTTTAGCGTCAAAACTGTGCAAAAGCAGCGATTTGGTGCACGAAACGCACGTTTCGTTGCAAAAGCGGCGTTTTGGTGCACGAAACGCACGTTTAATGTCAAAACTGTACAAAAGCAGCGTTTTGGTGCACGAAACGCACGTTTATCGTCAAAACTGTGCAAAAGCAGCGTTTTGGTGCACGAAACGCACGTTTCGTTGCAAAAGCGGCGTTTTGGTGCACGAAACGCACGTTTCGTTGCAAAAGCGGCGTTTTGGTGCAGGAAACGCCCGTTTAGCGTCAAAACAGTGCAAAAGCAGCGATTTGGTGCACGAAACGCACGTTTAGCGTCACAACTGTGCAAAAGCAGCGTTTTGGTGCACGAAACGCTCGTTTCGTTGCAAAAGCAGCGTTTTGGTGCACGAAACGCACGTTTAGCGTCAAAACTGTGCAAAAGCAGCGTTGTGGTGCACGAAACGCACGTTTCGTTGCTAAAGCGGCGTGTTGGTGCACGAAACGCACGTTTAGCGTCAAAACTGTGCAAAAGCAGCGATTTGGTGCACGAAACGCACGTTTCGTTGCAAAAGCGGCGTTTTGGTGCACGAAACGCACGTTTCGTTGCAAAAGCGGAGTTTTGGTGCACGAAACGCACGTTTAGCGTCAAGACTGTGCAAAAGCAGCGTTTTGGTGCACGAAACGCACGTTTAGCGTCAAAACTGTACAAAAGCAGCGTTTTGCTGCACGAAACGCACGTTTCGTTGCAAAATCGGCGTTTTGGTGCACGAAACGCACGTTTAGCGTCAATACTGTGCAAAAGCAGCGATTTGGTGCACGAAACGCACGTTTCGTTGCAAAAGCGGCGTTTTGGTTCACGAAACGCACGTTTACCGTCAAAACTGTACAAAAGCAGCGTTTTGTTGCACGAAACGCACGTTTCGTTGCAAAAGCGGCGTTTTGGTGCTGGAAACGAACGTTTAGCGTCAAAACTGTGCAACAGCAGCGATTTGGTGCACGAAACGCACGTTTCGTTGCTAAAGCGGCCTTTTGGTGCACGAAACGCACGTTTAGCGTCAAAACTGTGCAAAAGCAGCGATTTGGTGCACGAAACGCACGTTTCGTTACAAAAGCAGCGTTTTGCTGCACGAAACGCACGTTACGTTGCAAAAGCGGCGTTTTGGTGCACGAAACGCTCGTTTAGCGTCAATACTGTGCAAAAGCAGCGATTTGGTGCACGAAACGAACGTTTCGTCGCAAAAGCGGCGTTTTGGTTCACGAAACGCACGTTTAGCTTCAAAACTGTGCAAAAGCAGCGTTTTGGTGCACGAAACGCACGTTTAGCCTCAAAACTGCGCAAAAGCAGCGTTTTGTTGCACGAAACGCCGGTTTCGTTTCAAAAGCGGCGTTTTGGTGCACGAAACGAACGTTTAGCGTCAAAACTGTGCAAAAGCAGCGATTTGGTGCACGATACGCACGTTTAGCGTCATAACTGTGCGAAAGCAGCGTCGTGGTGCACGAAACGCACGTTTAGCGTCAAAACTGTGCAAAAGCAGCGTGCTAGTGCACGAAACGCACGTTTCGTTGCAAAAGCGGCGTTTTGGTGCACGAGACGCACGTTTAGCGTCAAAACTGTTCAAAAGCAGCGTATTGGAGCACGAAACGCACGCTTAGCGTCAAAACGGTGCAAAAGCAGCGTTTTGGTGCTCGAAACGCACGTTTAGCGTCAAAATTGTGCAAAAGCAGCGATTTGGTGCACGAAGCGCACGCTTAGCGTCAAAACGGTGCAGAAGCAGCGTTTTGGTGCACGAAACGAACGTTTAGGGTCAAAACTGTGCAAAAGTAGCGATTTGGTGCACGAAACGCACGTTTCGTTGCAAAAGCGGCGTTTTGGTGCACGAAACGCACGTCTCGTTGCAAAAGCGGCGTTTTGGTGCACGAAACGCACGTTTCGTTGCAAAAGCGGCGTTTTGGTGCACGAAACGCACGTTTCGTTGCAAAAGCGGCGTTTTGGTGCACGAAACGCACGCTTAGCGTCAAAACTGTGCAAAAGCAGCGATTTGGTGCACAAAAGCACGTTAGCGTCAGCACTGTGCAAAAGCAGCGTTTTGGTGCACGAAACGCACGTTTAGCGTCAAAACTGTGCAAAAGCAGCGTTTTGGTGCACGAAACGCACGTTTAGCGCCAAAACTGTGCAAAAGCAGCGTTTTGGTGCACGAAACGCACGTTTAGCGCCAAAACTGTGCAAAAGCAGCGTTTTGGTGCACGAAACGCACGTTTAGCGTCAAAACTGTGCAAAAGCGGCGTTTTGGTGCACGAAACGCACGTTTCCGTGCAAAAGCGGCGTTTTGGTGCACGAAACGCACGTTTCGTTGCAAAAGCGGCGTTTTGGTGCAGGAAACGCACGTTTAGCGTCAAAACTGTGCAAAAGCAGCGTTTTGGTGCACGAAACGCACGTTTAGCGTCAAAACTGTGCAAAAGTAGCGATTTGGTGCACGAAACGCACGTTTCGTTGCAAAAGCGGCGTTTTGGTGCACGAAACGCACGTTTAGCGTCAAAACTGTGCAAAGGCAGCGTATTGGGGGGGGGGGGGGGGGGGGGTGCACGAAACGCACGTGTCGTTCCAAAAGCGGCGTTTTGGTGCACGAAACGCACGTTTATCGTCAAAACTGTGCAAAAGCAGCGATTTGGAGCACGAAACGAACGTTTAGCGTCAAAACTGTGCAAAAGCAGCGTTTTGGTGCACGAAACGCACGTTTAGCGTCAAAACTGTGCAAAAGCGGCGTTTTGGTGCACGAAACGCACGTTTAGCGTCAAAACTGTGCAAAAGCGGCGTTTTGGTGCACGAAACGCACGTGTCGTTCCAAAAGCGGCGTTTTGGTGCACGAAACGCACGTTTATCGTCAAAACTGTGCAAAAGCAGCGATTTGGTGCACGAAACGAACGTTTAGCGTCAAAACTGTGCAAAAGCAGCGTTTTGGTGCACGAAACGCACGTTTAGCGTCAAAACTGTGCAAAAGCGGCGTTTTGGTGCACGAAACGCACGTTTAGCGTCAAAACTGTGCAAAAGCGGCGTTTTGGTGCACGAAACGCACGTTTCGTTGCAAAAGCGGCGTTTTGGTGCACGAAACGCACGTTTAGCGTCAAAACTGCGCAAAAGCAGCGATTTGGTGCACGAAACGCACGTGTAGCGTCAAAACTGCGCAAAAGCAGCGTTTTTGTGCACGAAACGCATGTTTCGTTGCAAAAGCGGCGTTTTGGTGCAAGAAACGCACGTTTAAGGTCAAAACTGTGCAAAAGCAACGTTTTCGTGCACGAAGCGCACGTCTAGCGTCAAAACTGTGCAAAAGCAGCGTGTTGGTGCACGAAACGCACGTTTCGTTGCAAAAGCGGCGTTTTGGTGCACGAAACGCACGTTTATCGTCAAAACTGTGCAAAAGCAGCGATTTGGTGCACGAAACGAACGTTTAGGGTCAAAACTGTGCAAAAGCGGCGTTTTGGTGCACGAAACGCACGTTTAGCGTCAACGCTGTGCGAAAGCAGCGTTTTGGTGCACGAAATGCACGTTTAGCGTCAAAACTGTGCAAAAGCAGCGTGTTGGTGCACGAAACGTACGTTTCGTTGCAAAAGCGGCGTTTTGGTGCACGAAACGAACGTTTAGCGTCAAAACCGCGCAATAGCAGCGTTTTGGTACACGAAACGCACGTTTAGCGTCAAAACTGTGCAAAAGCGGCGTTTTGGTGCACGAAACGCACGTTTAGCGTCAAAACTGTGCAAAAGCGGCGTTTTGGTGCACGAAACGCACGTTTCGTTGCAAAAGCGGCGTTTTGGTGCACGAAACGCACGTTTCGTTGCAAAAGCAGCGTTTTGGTGCACGAAACGCCCGTTTAGCGTCAAAACTGCGCAAAAGCAGCGTTTTTGTGCACGAAACGCATGTTTCGTTGCAAAAGCGGCGTTTTGGTGCAAGAAACGCACGTTCAAGGTCAAAACTGTGCAAAAGCAACGTTTTCGTGCACGAAGCGCACGTCTAGCGTCAAAACTGTGCAAAAGCAGCGTGTTGGTGCACGAAACGCACGTTTCGTTGCAAAAGCGGCGTTTTGGTGCACGAAACTCACGTTTAGCGTCAAAACTGTGCAAAAGCGGCGTTTTGGTGCACGAAACGCACGTTTCGTTGCAAAAGCGGCGTTTTGGTGCACCAAACGCACGTTTCGTTGCAAAAGCAGCGTTTTGGTGCACGAAACGCACGTTTAGCGCCAAAACTGTGCAAAAGCAGCGTTTTGGTGCACGAAACGCACGTTTAGCGTCAAAACTGTGCAAAAGCGGCGTTTTGGTGCACGAAACGCACGTTTCCGTGCAAAAGCGGCGTTTTGGTGCACAAAACGCACGTTTCGTTGCAAAAGCGGCGTTTTGGTGCAGGAAACGCACGTTTAGCGTCAAAACTGTTCAAATGCAACGATTTGGTGCACGAAGCGCACGCTTAGCGTCAAAACGGTGCAAAAGCAGCGTTTTGGTGCACGAAACGCACGTTTAGCGTCAAAACTGTGCAAAAGCAGCGATTTGGTGCACGAAACGCACGTTTCGTTGCAAAAGCGGCGTTTTGGTGCACGAAACGCACGTTTAGCGTCAAAACTGTGCAAAAGCAGCGATTTGGTGCACGAAACGCACGTTTAGCGTCAAAACTGTGCGAAAGCAGCGTTTTGGTGCACGAAACGCACGTTTAGCGTCAAAACTGTGCAAAAGCAGCGTGTTGGTGCACGAAACGCCCGTTTCGTTGCAAAAGCGGCGTTTTGGTGAGCGAAACGCACGTTTAGCGTCAAAACTGCGCAATAGCAGCGTTTTGGTGCACGAAACGCACGTTTCGTTGCAAAAGCGGCGTTTTGGTGCACGAAACGCACGCTTAGCGTCAAAACTGTGCAAAAGCAGCGTTCTGGTGCACGAAACGCACGTTTAGCGTCAAAACTGTGCAAAAGCAGCGTTTTGACGCACGAAACGCACGTCTAGCGTCAAAACTGTGCAAAAGCAGCGTGTTGGTGCACGAAACGCACGTTTCGTTGCAAAAACGGCGTTTTGGTGCACGAAACGCACGTTTAGCGTCAAAACTGTTTCAAAAGCGGTGTTTTGGTGTTCGAAACGCACGTGTAGCGTCAAAACTGTGCAAAAGCAGCGTTTTGGTGCACGAAACGCACGTTTCGTTGCAAAAGCGGCGTTTTGGTGCACGAAACGCACGCTTAGCGTCAAAACTGTGCAAAAGCAGCGTTTTGGTGCACGAAACGCACGTTTAGCGTCAAAACTGTGCAAAAGCAGCGTTTTGGTGCACGAAACGCACATTTCGTTGCAAAAGCGGCGTTTTGGTGCACGAAACGCACGTTTAGCGTCAAAACAGTGCAAAAGCAGCGTTTTGGTGCACACAACGCACGTTTAGCGTCAAAACTGCGCAAAAGCAGCGTTTTTGTGCACGAAACGCATGTTTCGTAGCAAAAGCGGCGTTTTGGTGCAAGAAACGCACGTTTAAGGTCAAAACTGTGCAAAAGCAACGTTTTCGTGCACGAAGCGCACGTTTAGCATCAAAACTGCGCAAAAGCAGCGTTTTGGTGCACGAAACGCACGTTTCGTTGCAAAAGCGGCGTTTTGGTGCACGAAACGCACGTTTAGCGTCAAAACAGAGCAAAAGCAGCGTTTTGGTGCACGAAACGCACGTTTAGCGTCAAAACTGTGCAAAAGCAGCGTTTTGGTGCACGAAACGCACGTTTAGCGCCAAAACTGTGCAAAAGCAGCGTTTTGGTGCACGAAACGCACGTTTAGCGCCAAAACTGTGCAAAAGCAGCGTTTTGGTGCACGAAACGCACGTTTAGCGTCAAAACTGTGCAAAAGCGGCGTTTTGGTGCACGAAACGCACGTTTCCGTGCAAAAGCAGCGATTTGGTGCACGAAACGCACGTTTCGTTGCAAAAGCGGCGTTTTGGTGCACGAAACGCGCGCTTAGCGTCAAAACTGTGCAAAAGCAGCGTTCTGGTGCACGAAACGCACGTTTAGCGTCAAAACTGTGCAAAAGCAGCGTTTTGACGCACGAGACGCACGTTTCGTTGCAAAAGCGGCGTTCTGGTGCACGAAACGCACGTTTAGCGTCAAAACTGTGCAGAAGCAGCGATTTGGTGTACGAAACGCACGTTTCGTTGCAAAAGCAGCGTTTTGGTGCATGAAACGCACGTTTAGCGTCAAAACTGTGCAAAAGCAGCGATTTGGTGCACGAAACGCACGTATCGTTGCAAAAGCGGCGTTTTGGTGCGCGAAACGCACGTTTAGCGTCAAAACTGTGCAAAAGCAGCATGTTGGTGCACGAAACGCACGTTTCGTTGCAAAAGCGGCGTTTTGGTGCACGAAACGCACGTTTAGCGTCAAAACTGTGCAAAAGCAGCGATTTGGTGCACAAAAACACGTTAGCGTCAGCACTGTGCAAAAGCAGCGTTTTGGTGCACGAAACGCACGTTTCGTTGCAAAAGCGGCGTTTTGGTGCACCAAACGCACGTTTCGTTGCAAAAGCGGCGTTTTGGTGCACGAAACGCACGTTTAGCGTCAAAACTGTGCAAAAGCAGCGTGTTGGTGCACGAAACGCACGCTTAGCGTCAAAACTGTGCAAAAGCAGCGATTTGGTGCACGATGCACACGCTTAGCGTCAAAACAGTGCAAAAGCAGCGTTTTTGGTGCACGAAACGCACGTTTAGCGTCAAAACTGTGCAAAAGCAGCGTTTTGGTGCACGAAACGCACGTTTCGTTGCAAAAGCGGCGTTTTGGTGCACGAAACGCACGTTTGGTGTCAAAACTGTGCAAAAGCAGCGTTTTGGTGCACGAAACGCACGTTTAACGACAAAACTGTGCAAAAGCAGCGTTTTGGTGCACGAAACGCACGTTTAACGACAAAACTGTGCAAAAGCAGCGTTTTGGTGCACGAAACGCACGTTTCGTTGCAAAAGCGGCGTTTTGGAGCAAGAAACTCACGTTTAAGGTCAAAACTGTGCAGAAGCAGCGATTTGGTGTACGAAACGCACGTTTCGTTGCAAAAGCAGCGTTTTGGTGCACGAAACGCACGTTTAGCGTCAAAACTGTGCAAAAGCAGCGATTTGGTGCACGAAACGCACGTATCGTTGCAAAAGCGTCGTTTTGGTGCGCGAAACGCACGTTTAGCGTCAAAACTGTGCAAAAGCAGCATGTTGGTGCACGAAACGCACGTTTCGTTGCAAAAGCGGCGTTTTGGTGCACGAAACGCACGTTTAGCGTCAAAACTGTGCAAAAGCAGCGATTTGGTGCACAAAAACACGTTAGCGTCAGCACTGTGCAAAAGCAGCGTTTTGGTGCACGAAACGCACGTTTCGTTGCAAAAGCGGCGTTTTGGTGCACGAAACGCACGTTTGGTGTCAAAACTGTGCAAAAGCAGCGTTTTGGTGCACGAAACGCACGTTTCGTTGCAAAAGCGGCGTTTTGGTGCACGAAACGCACGTTTAGCGTCAAAACTGTGCAAAAGCAGCGATTTGGTGCACAAAAACACGTTTGCGTCAGCACTGTGCAAAAGCAGCGTTTTGGTGCACGAAACGCACGTTTCGTTGCAAAAGCGGCGTTTTGGTGCACCAAACGCACGTTTCGTTGCAAACGCGGCGTTTTGGTGCACGAAACGCACGTTTAGCGTCAAAACTGTGAAAAAGCAGCGTTTTGGTGAACGAAACGCACGTTTCGTTGCAAAAGCGGCGTTTTGGTGCACGAAACGCACGTTTGGTGTCAAAACTGTGCAAAAGCAGCTTTTTGGTGTACGAAACGCACGTTTCGTTGCAAAAGCAGCGTTTTGGTGCACGAAACGCACGTTTAGCGTCAAAACTGTGCAAAAGCAGCGATTTGGTGCACGAAACGCACGTATCGTTGCAAAAGCGGCGTTTTGGTGCGCGAAACGCACGTTTAGCGTCAAAACTGTGCAAAAGCAGCATGTTGGTGCACGAAACGCACGTTTCGTTGCAAAAGCGGCGTTTTGGTGCACAAAACGCACGTTTGTTGCCAAAACGGAGCAAAAGCGGCGATTCGGTGCGCGAAACGCACGTTTCATTGGGATAGCGGCGTTCTGGTGCACCAAACGTATGTCTCGTTGCAAAAGCGGCGATTTGGTGTACGAAAGGCACGTTTCTTGCTAAAACGGAGCAAAAGCGGCGATTCGGTGCGCGAAACGCACGTTTAGCGTCAAAACGGAGCAAAAGCCGCGATGCGGTGCGCGAAACGCGCGTTTCGTTGCAAAAGTGGCGACTTGGTGCACGAAACAAACGTTTCTTGCCAAAACGGAGCAAAAGCAGCGATTCTGTGCACGAAACGCACGTTTCGTTGCAAAAGCGGCGATTCGGTGTGCGAAACGCATGTTTCGTTGCAAAAGCGGCAATTTGGTGCACAAAACGTATGTCTCGTTGCAAAAGCGGCGATTTGGTGTACGAAACGCACGTGTGGTGCCAAAACGGAGCAAAAGCGGCGATTCGGTGCGCGAAACGCACGTTTCTTTCCAAAACGGAGCAAAGGCAGCGATGCGGTGCGCGAAACGCACGTTTCGTTGCAAAAGCGGCGATTTGGTGCACGAAACAAACGTTTCTTGCCTAAACGGAGCAAAAGCAGCGATTCTGTGCGCGAAACGCACGTTTCGTTCCAAAATCGGCGATTCGGTGCATGAAACGCACGTTTGGTGCCAAAGCGGAGCAAAACCGGCGAATCGGTGCGCAAAAGGCACGTTTCGTTGCAAAAGCGGCGATTCGGTGCACGAAACGCACGTTTCTTGCCAAAACGGAGCAAAAGCGGCAATTCGGTGCGCGAAACGCACGTTTCGTTGCAAAAGCGGCGATTTGGTGCACGAAACGCACGTTTCTTGCCAAAACGGAGCAAAAGCAGCGTTTCGGTGCGCGATACGCACGTGTCGTTGCAAAGGCGGCGATTAGGTGCACGAAACGCAAGTTTCGTTGCAGAACCGGCGATTTGGTGCACAAAACACATGTTTCGCTGCAAAAGCGGCGATTTGGTGTACGAATCGCACGTCTGGTGCCAAAACGAAGCAAAAGCGGCGATGCGGTGCGCGAAACGCACGTTTCTTGCCAAAACGGAGCAAAAGCGGCGATTCGGTGCGCGATACGCACGTTTCATTGCAAAATCGGCGTTCTGGTGCACGAAACGCACGTTTCGTTGCAAAAGCGGCGATTCGGTGCGCGAAACGCACGTTTCATTCCAAAATCGGCGATTTGGTGCACGAAACCCACGATTCTTGCCAAAACGGAGCAATAGCGGCGATTCGGTGCGCGAAACGCACGTTTCGTTGCCATGGCGGCGATTTGGTGCACAAAACGCATGGTTCGCTGCAAAAGCGGCGATTTGGTGTACGAAACGCACGTCTGGTGCCAAAACGGA
>CALSEM010000098.1:0-43287 GCA_943735885.1 Stelis phaeoptera
CGCACTTTTTGCGTCAAAACTGTGCAAAAGCAGCGTTATGGTGCACGAAATGCACGTTTAGCGTCAAAACTATGCAAAAGCAGCGTTTTGGTGCTCGAAACGCACGTTTAGCGTCAAAACTGAGCAAATGCAGCGTTTTGATGCTCGAAACGCACGTTTAGCGTCAAATGTGTGCAAAAGCAGCGTTTTGGTTCACGAAACGCACGTTTCGTTGCGAAAGCGGCATCTTGGTGCACGAAACGCACGTTTAGCGCCAAAACTGTGCAAAAGCAGCGTTTTGGTGCACGAAACGCACGTTTAGAATCAAAACTGTGCAAAAGCAGCGTTATGGTGCACGAAACGCACGTTTAGCGTCAAAACTGTGCAATAGCAGCGTTTTCGTGCACGAAACGCAGGTTTAGCGTCAAAACTGTGCAATTGCAGCGTTTTGGTGCACGAAACGCACGTTTTGCGTCAAAACTGTGCAAAAGCAGCGTTTTGGTGCACGAAATGCACGTTTAGCGTCAAAACTATGCAAAAGCAGCGTTTTGGTGCACGAACCGCACGTTTTGCGTCAAAACTGTTCAAAAGCAGCGTTTTGGTGCACGAAACGCACGTTTAGCGTCAAAACTGTGCAAAAGCAGCGTTTTGGTGCTCGAAACGCACGTTTCGCTGCTAAAGCGGCGTTTTGTTGCACGAAACGCACGTTTAGCGTCAAAACTGTGCAAAAGCAGCGTTTTGGTGCACGAAACGCACGTTTTGCGTCAAAACTGTGGAAAAGCAGCGTTTTGGTGCGCGAAACGCACATTTAGCGTCAAAACTGTGCAAAAGCAGCGTTTTGGTGCACGAAACGCACGTTGAGCGTCAAAACTGTGCAATAGCAGCGTTTTCGTGCACGAAACGCAGGTTTAGCGTCAAAACTGTGCAAAAGCAGCGTTTTGGTGCTCGAAACGCACGTTTAGCGTCAAAACTGTGCAAAAGCAGCGTTTTGGTGCACGAAACGCACGTTTAGAATCAAAACTGTGCAAAAGCAGCGTTATGGTGCACGAAACGCACGTTTAGCGTCAAAACTGTGCAATAGCAGAGTTTTCGTGCACGAAACGCACGTTTAGCGTCAAAACTGTGCAAAAGCAGCGTTTTGGTGCACGAAACGCACGTTTAGAATCAAAACTGTGCAAAAGCAGCGTTATGGTGCACGAAACGCCCGTTTAGCGTCAAAACTGTGCAATAGCAGCGTTTTCGTGCACGAAACGCACGTTTAGCGTCAAAACTGCGCAAAAGCAGAGTTTTGAAGCTCCAAACGCACGTTTAGCGTCAAAACTGTGCAAAAGCAGCGTTTTGGTGCACGAAACGCACCTTTCGTTGCAAAAGCGGCGTTTTGGTGCACGAAACGCACGTTTAGCGTCAAAACTGTGCAAAAGCAGCGTTTTGGTGCACGAAACGCACCTTTCGTTGCAAAAGCGGCGTTTTGGTGCACGAAACGCACGTTTAGCGTCAAAACTGTGCAAAAGCAGAGTTTTGGAGCTCGAAACGCACGTTTAGCGTTAAAACTGTGCAAAAGCAGCGTTTTGGTGCAAGAAACGCACCTTTCGTTGCAAAAGCGGCGTTTGGTGCACGAAACGCACGTTTAGCGTCAAAACTGTGCAAAAGCAGCGTTTTGGTGCACGAAACGCACCTTTCGTTGCAAAAGCGGCGTTTTGGTGCACGAAACGCACGTTTAGCGTCAAAACTGTGCAAGAGCAGCGTTTTGGAGCTCGAAACGCACGTTTCGTTGCAAAAGCGGCGTTTTGGAGCACGAAATGCACGTTTTGCGTCAAAACTGTGCAAAAGCAGCATTTTGGTGCACGAAACGCACGTTTAGCGTCAAAACTGTGCAAAAGCAGCGTTTTGGTGCTCGAAACGCACGTTTCGCTGCTAAAGCGGCGTTTTGTTGCACGAAACGCACGTTTAGCGTCAAAACTGTGCAAAAGCAGCGTTTTGGTGCACGAAACGCACATTTCGTTGCAAAAGCGGCGTTTTGTTGCACGAAACGTACGTTTAGCGGCAAAACTGTACAAAAGCAGCGTTTTGGTGCAAGAAACGCACGTTTAGCGTCAAAACTGTGCAAAAGCAGCGTTTTGGTGCACGAAACGCACGTTTAGCGTCAAAACTGTGCAAAAGCAGCATTTTGGTGCACGAAACGCACGTTGAGCGTCAAAACTGTGCAATAGCAGTGTTTTGGTGCACGAAACGCACGTTTTGCGTCAAAACTGTGATAAAGCAGCGTTTTGGTGCACGAAACGCACGTTTAGAATCAAAACTGTGCAAAAGCAGCGTTATGGTGCACGAAACGCACGTTTAGCGTCAAAACTGTGCAAAAGCAGCGTTTTGGTGCACGAAACGCACGTTTAGCGTCAAAACTGTGCAAAAGCAGCATTTTGGTGCACGAAACGCACGTTGAGCGTCAAAACTGTGCAATAGCAGTGTTTTGGTACACGAAACGCACGTTTTGCGTCAAAACTGTGATAAAGCAGCGTTTTGGTGCACGAAATGCACGTTTAGCGTCAAAACTATGCAAAAGCAGCGTTTTGGTGCTCGAAACGCACGTTTAGCGTCAAATGTGTGCAAAAGCAGCGTTTTGGTGCACAAAACGCACGTTTCGTTACGAAAGCGGCATCTTGGTGCACGAAACGCACGTTTAGCGTCAAAACTGTGCAAAAGCAGCGTTTTGGTTCACGAAACGCACCTTTCGTTGCAAAAGCGGCGTTTTGGTGCACGAAACGCACGTTTAGCGTCAAAACTGTGCAAAAGCAGCGTTTTGGTGCACGAAACGCACGTTTAGCGTCAAAACTGTGCAATAGCAGCGTTTTGGTGCACGAAACGCACGTTTAGAATCAAAACTGTGCAAAAGCAGCGTTATGGTGCACGAAACGCACCTTTCGCTGCTAAAGCGGCGTTTTGTTGCACGAAACGCACGTTTAGCGTCAAAACTGTGCAAAAGCAGCGTTTTGGTGCACGAAACGCACATTTCGTTGCAAAAGCGGCATTTTGTTGCACGAAACGTACGTTTAGCGGCAAAACTGTGCAACAGCAGCGTTTTGGTGCACGAACGCACGGTTAGCGTCAAAACTGTGCAAAAGCAGCGTTTGGGTGCACGAAACGCACGTTTACCCTCAAAACTGTGCAAAAGCAGCGTTTTGGTGCACGAAACGCACGTTGAGCGTCAAAACTGTGGAATAGCAGCGTTTTGGTGCACGAAACGCACGTTTTGCGTCAAAACTCTGCAAAAGCAGCGTTTTGGTGCACGAAACGCACGTTTTGCGTCAAAACTGTGCAAAAGCAGCGTTTTGGTGCTCGAAACGCACGTTTAGCGTCAAATGTGTGCAAAAGCAGCGTTTTGGTGCACGAAACGCACGTTGAGCGTCAGAACTGTGGAATAGCAGCGTTTTGGTGCACGAAACGCACGTTTTGCGTCAAAACTCTGCAAAAGCAGCGTTTTGGTGCACGAAACGCACGTTTTGCGTCAAAACTGTGCAAAAGCAGCGTTTTGGTGCTCGAAACGCACGTTTAGCGTCAAATGTGTGCAAAAGCAGCGTTTTGGTGCACGAAACGCACGTTTCGTTCCGAAAACGGCATTTTGGTGCACGAAACGCACGTTTTGCGTCAAAACTGTGCAAAAGCAGCGTTTTGGTGCTCGAAACGCACGTTTAGCGTCAAATGTGTGCAAAAGCAGCGTTTTGGTGCACGAAACGCACGTTTCGTTGCGAAAGCGGCATTTTGGTGCACGAAACGCACGTTTAGCGTCAAAACTGTGCAAAAGCAGCGTTTTGGTGCACGAAACGCACGTTTAGAATCAAAACTGTGCAAAAGCAGCGTTATGGTGCACGAAACGCACGTTTAGCGTCAAAACTGTGCAAAAGTAGCGTTTTGGAGCTCGAAACGCACGTTTAGCGTCAAAACTGTGCAAAAGCAGCGTTTTGGTGCACGAAACGCACCTTTCGTTGCAAAAGCGGCGTTTTGGTGCACGAAACGCACGTTTAGCGTCAAAACTGTGCAAAAGCAGCGTTTTGGTGCACGAAACGCACGTTTCGTTGCGAAAGCGGCATTTTGGTGCACGAAACGCACGTTTAGCGTCAAAACTGTGCAAAAGCAGCGTTTTGGTGCACGAAACGCACGTTTAGAATCAAAACTGTGCAAAAGCAGCGTTATGGTGCACGAAACGCACGTTTAGCGTCAAAACTGTGCAAAAGCAGCGTTTTGGAGCTCGAAACGCACGTTTAGCGTCAAAACTGTGCAAAAGCAGCGTTTTGGTGCACGAAACGCACGTTTAGCGTTAAAACTGTGCAAAAGCAGCGTTTTGGTGCACGAAACGCACCTTTCGTTGCAAAAGCGGCGTTTTGGTGCACGAAACGCACGTTTAGCGTCAAAACTGTGCAAAAGCAGCGTTTTGGTGCACGAAACGTACGTTAAGCGTCAAAACTGTGCAAAAGCAGCGTTTTGGTGCACGAAACGCACGTTTAGAATCAAAACTGTGCAAAAGCAGCGTTATGGTGCACGAAACGCACGTTTAGCGTCAAAACTGTGCAATAGCAGCGTTTTCGTGCACGAAACGCACGTTTAGCGTCAAAACTGTGAAAAAGCAGCGTTTTGGTGCACGAAACGCACGTTTAGCGTTAAAACTGTGCAAAAGCAGCGTTTTGGTGCTCGAAACGCACGTTTCGCTGCTAAAGCGGCGTTTTGTTGCACGAAACGCACGTTTAGCGTCAAAACTGTGCAAAAGCAGCGTTTTGGTGCACGAAACGCACATTTCGTTGCAAAAGCGGCGTTTTGATGCACGAAACGCACGTTTAGCGTCAAAACTGTGCAATAGCAGCGTTTTGGTGCACGAAACGCAGGTTTAGCGTCAAAACTGTGCAGAAGCAGCGTTTTGGAGCTCGAAACGCACGTTTAGCGTCAAAACTGTGCAAAAGCAGCGTTTTGGTGCACGAAACGCACGTTTAGCGTCAAAACTGTGCAAAAGCAGCGTTTTGGTGCACGAAACGCACGTCGAGCGTCAAAACTGTGCAATAGCAGCGTTTTGGTGCACCAAACGCACGTTTTGCGTCAAAACTGTGGAAAAGCAGCGTTTTGGTGCACGAAATGCACGTTTAGCGTCAAAACTATGCAAAAGCAGCGTTTTGGTGCACGAAACGCACGTTTAGCGTCAAAACTGTGCAAAAGCAGCATTTTGGTGCACGAAACGCACGTTTAGCGTCAAAACTGAGCAAAATCAGCGTTTTGGAGCTCGAAACGCACGTTTCGTTGCAAAAGCGGCGTTTTGGTGCGCGAAACGCACGTTTTGCGTCAAAACTGTGCAAAAGCAGCGTTTTGGTGCACGAAACGCACGTTTAGCGTCAAAACTGTGCAAAAGCAGCGTTTTGGTGCCCGAAACGCACGTTTCGCTACTAAAGCGGCGTTTTGTTGCACGAAACGCACGTTTAGCGTCAAAACTGTGCAAAAGCAGGGTTTTGGTGCACGAAACGCACTTTTTGCGTCAAAACTGTGCAAAAGCAGCGTTATGGTGCACGAAATGCACGTTTAGCGTCAAAACTGAGCAAATGCAGCGTTTTGGTGCTCGAAACGCACGTTTAGCGTCAAATGTGTGCAAAAGCAGCGTTTTGGTTCACGAAACGCACGTTTAGCGCCAAAACTGTGCAAAAGCAGCGTTTTGGTGCACGAAACGCACGTTTAGAATCAAAACTGTGCAAAAGCAGCGTTATGGTGCACGAAACGCACATTTAGCGTCAAAACTGTGCAATAGCAGCGTTTTCGTGCACGAAACGCAGGTTTAGCGTCAAAACTGTGCAGAAGCAGCGTTTTGGTGCCCGAAACGCACGTTTCGCTGCTAAAGCGGCGTTTTGTTGCACGAAACGCACGTTTAGCGTCAAAACTGTGCAAAAGGAGCGTTTTGGTGCACGAAACGCACTTTTTGCGTCAAAACTGTGCAAAAGCAGCGTTTTGGTGCTCGAAACGCACGTTTAGCGTCAAATGTGTGCAAAAGCAGCGTTTTGGTGCACGAAACGCACGTTTCGTTGCGAAAGCGGCATTTTGGTGCACGAAACGCACGTTTAGCGTCAAAACTGTGCAAAAGCAGCGTTTTGGTGCACGAAACGCACGTTTAGAATCAAAACTGTGCAAAAGCAGCGTTATGGTGCACGAAACGCACGTTTAGCGTCAAAACTGTGCAAAAGTAGCGTTTTGGAGCTCGAAACGCACGTTTAGCGTCAAAACTGTGCAAAAGCAGCGTTTTGGTGCACGAAACGCACCTTTCGTTGCAAAAGCGGCGTTTTGGTGCACGAAACGCACGTTTAGCGTCAAAACTGTGCAAAAGCAGCGTTTTGGTGCACGAAACGCACGTTTCGTTGCGAAAGCGGCATTTTGGTGCACGAAACGCACGTTTAGCGTCAAAACTGTGCAAAAGCAGCGTTTTGGTGCACGAAACGCACGTTTAGAATCAAAACTGTGCAAAAGCAGCGTTATGGTGCACGAAACGCACGTTTAGCGTCAAAACTGTGCAAAAGCAGCGTTTTGGAGCTCGAAACGCACGTTTAGCGTCAAAACTGTGCAAAAGCAGCGTTTTGGTGCACGAAACGCACGTTTAGCGTTAAAACTGTGCAAAAGCAGCGTTTTGGTGCACGAAACGCACCTTTCGTTGCAAAAGCGGCGTTTTGGTGCACGAAACGCACGTTTAGCGTCAAAACTGTGCAAAAGCAGCGTTTTGGTGCACGAAACGTACGTTAAGCGTCAAAACTGTGCAAAAGCAGCGTTTTGGTGCACGAAACGCACGTTTAGAATCAAAACTGTGCAAAAGCAGCGTTATGGTGCACGAAACGCACGTTTAGCGTCAAAACTGTGCAATAGCAGCGTTTTCGTGCACGAAACGCACGTTTAGCGTCAAAACTGTGAAAAAGCAGCGTTTTGGTGCACGAAACGCACGTTTAGCGTTAAAACTGTGCAAAAGCAGCGTTTTGGTGCTCGAAACGCACGTTTCGCTGCTAAAGCGGCGTTTTGTTGCACGAAACGCACGTTTAGCGTCAAAACTGTGCAAAAGCAGCGTTTTGGTGCACGAAACGCACATTTCGTTGCAAAAGCGGCGTTTTGATGCACGAAACGCACGTTTAGCGTCAAAACTGTGCAATAGCAGCGTTTTGGTGCACGAAACGCAGGTTTAGCGTCAAAACTGTGCAGAAGCAGCGTTTTGGAGCTCGAAACGCACGTTTAGCGTCAAAACTGTGCAAAAGCAGCGTTTTGGTGCACGAAACGCACGTTTAGCGTCAAAACTGTGCAAAAGCAGCGTTTTGGTGCACGAAACGCACGTCGAGCGTCAAAACTGTGCAATAGCAGCGTTTTGGTGCACCAAACGCACGTTTTGCGTCAAAACTGTGGAAAAGCAGCGTTTTGGTGCACGAAATGCACGTTTAGCGTCAAAACTATGCAAAAGCAGCGTTTTGGTGCACGAAACGCACGTTTAGCGTCAAAACTGTGCAAAAGCAGCATTTTGGTGCACGAAACGCACGTTTAGCGTCAAAACTGAGCAAAATCAGCGTTTTGGAGCTCGAAACGCACGTTTCGTTGCAAAAGCGGCGTTTTGGTGCGCGAAACGCACGTTTTGCGTCAAAACTGTGCAAAAGCAGCGTTTTGGTGCACGAAACGCACGTTTAGCGTCAAAACTGTGCAAAAGCAGCGTTTTGGTGCCCGAAACGCACGTTTCGCTACTAAAGCGGCGTTTTGTTGCACGAAACGCACGTTTAGCGTCAAAACTGTGCAAAAGCAGGGTTTTGGTGCACGAAACGCACTTTTTGCGTCAAAACTGTGCAAAAGCAGCGTTATGGTGCACGAAATGCACGTTTAGCGTCAAAACTGAGCAAATGCAGCGTTTTGGTGCTCGAAACGCACGTTTAGCGTCAAATGTGTGCAAAAGCAGCGTTTTGGTTCACGAAACGCACGTTTAGCGCCAAAACTGTGCAAAAGCAGCGTTTTGGTGCACGAAACGCACGTTTAGAATCAAAACTGTGCAAAAGCAGCGTTATGGTGCACGAAACGCACATTTAGCGTCAAAACTGTGCAATAGCAGCGTTTTCGTGCACGAAACGCAGGTTTAGCGTCAAAACTGTGCAGAAGCAGCGTTTTGGTGCCCGAAACGCACGTTTCGCTGCTAAAGCGGCGTTTTGTTGCACGAAACGCACGTTTAGCGTCAAAACTGTGCAAAAGGAGCGTTTTGGTGCACGAAACGCACTTTTTGCGTCAAAACTGTGCAAAAGCAGCGTTATGGTGCACGAAATGCACGTTTAGCGTCAAAACTATGCAAAAGCAGCGTTTTGGTGCTCGAAACGCACGTTTAGCGTCAAAACTGAGCAAATGCAGCGTTTTGATGCTCGAAACGCACGTTTAGCGTCAAATGTGTGCAAAAGCAGCGTTTTGGTTCACGAAACGCACGTTTCGTTGCGAAAGCGGCATCTTGGTGCACGAAACGCACGTTTAGCGCCAAAACTGTGCAAAAGCAGCGTTTTGGTGCACGAAACGCACGTTTAGAATCAAAACTGTGCAAAAGCAGCGTTATGGTGCACGAAACGCACGTTTAGCGTCAAAACTGTGCAATAGCAGCGTTTTCGTGCACGAAACGCAGGTTTAGCGTCAAAACTGTGCAATTGCAGCGTTTTGGTGCACGAAACGCACGTTTTGCGTCAAAACTGTGCAATAGCAGAGTTTTCGTGCACGAAACGCACGTTTAGCGTCAAAACTGTGCAAAAGCAGCGTTTTGGTGCACGAAACGCACGTTTAGAATCAAAACTGTGCAAAAGCAGCGTTATGGTGCACGAAACGCCCGTTTAGCGTCAAAACTGTGCAATAGCAGCGTTTTCGTGCACGAAACGCACGTTTAGCGTCAAAACTGCGCAAAAGCAGAGTTTTGGAGCTCGAAACGCACGTTTAGCGTCAAAACTGTGCAAAAGCAGCGTTTTGGTGCACGAAACGCACCTTTCGTTGCAAAAGCGGCGTTTTGGTGCACGAAACGCACGTTTAGCGTCAAAACTGTGCAAAAGCAGCGTTTTGGTGCACGAAACGCACCTTTCGTTGCAAAAGCGGCGTTTTGGTGCACGAAACGCACGTTTAGCGTCAAAACTGTGCAAAAGCAGAGTTTTGGAGCTCGAAACGCACGTTTAGCGTTAAAACTGTGCAAAAGCAGCGTTTTGGTGCAAGAAACGCACCTTTCGTTGCAAAAGCGGCGTTTGGTGCACGAAACGCACGTTTAGCGTCAAAACTGTGCAAAAGCAGCGTTTTGGTGCACGAAACGCACCTTTCGTTGCAAAAGCGGCGTTTTGGTGCACGAAACGCACGTTTAGCGTCAAAACTGTGCAAGAGCAGCGTTTTGGAGCTCGAAACGCACGTTTCGTTGCAAAAGCGGCGTTTTGGAGCACGAAATGCACGTTTTGCGTCAAAACTGTGCAAAAGCAGCATTTTGGTGCACGAAACGGACGTTTAGCGTCAAAACTGAGCAAATGCAGCGTTTTGGTGCACGAAACGCACGTTTAGCGTCAAAACTGTGCAAAAGCAGCGTTTTGGTGCTCGAAACGCACGTTTCGCTGCTAAAGCGGCGTTTTGTTGCACGAAACGCACGTTTAGCGTCAAAACTGTGCAAAAGCAGCGTTTTGGTGCACGAAACGCACATTTCGTTGCAAAAGCGGCGTTTTGTTGCACGAAACGTACGTTTAGCGGCAAAACTGTGCAAAAGCAGCGTTTTGGTGCAAGAAACGCACGTTTAGCGTCAAAACTGTGCAAAAGCAGCGTTTTGGTGCACGAAACGCACGTTTAGCGTCAAAACTGTGCAAAAGCAGCATTTTGGTGCACGAAACGCACGTTGAGCGTCAAAACTGTGCAATAGCAGTGTTTTGGTGCACGAAACGCACGTTTTGCGTCAAAACTGTGATAAAGCAACGTTTTGGTGCACGAAACGCACGTTTAGAATCAAAACTGTGCAAAAGCAGCGTTATGGTGCACGAAACGCACGTTTAGCGTCAAAACTGTGCAATAGCAGCGTTTTCGTGCACGAAACGCACGTTTAGCGTCAAAACTGTGCAAAAGCAGAGTTTTGGAGCTCGAAACGCACGTTTAGCGTCAAAACTGTGCAAAAGCAGCGTTTTGGTGCACGAAACGCACCTTTCGTTGCAAAAGCGGCGTTTTGGTGCACGAAACGCACGTTTAGCGTCAAAACTGTGCAAAAGCAGCGTTTTGGTGCACGAAACGCACCTTTCGTTGCAAAAGCGGCGTTTTGGTGCACGAAACGCACGTTTAGCGTCAAAACTGCGCAAAAGCAGAGTTTTGGAGCTCGAAACGCACGTTTAGCGTCAAAACTGTGCAAAAGCAGCGTTTTGGTGCACGAAACGCACCTTTCGTTGCAAAAGCGGCGTTTTGGTGCACGAAACGCACGTTTAGCGTCAAAACTGTGCAAAAGCAGCGTTTTGGTGCACGAAACGCACCTTTCGTTGCAAAAGCGGCGTTTTGGTGCACGAAACGCACGTTTAGCGTCAAAACTGTGCAAAAGCAGCGTTTTGGAGCTCGAAACACACGTTTCGTTGCAAAACCGGCGTTTTGGAGCACGAAATGCACGTTTTGCGTCAAAACTGTGCAAAAGCAGCATTTTGGTGCACGAAACGGACGTTTAGCGTCAAAACTGAGCAAATGCAGCGTTTTGGTGCACGAAACGCACGTTTAGCGTCAAAACTGTGCAAAAGCAGCGTTTTGGTGCTCGAAACGCACGTTTCGCTGCTAAAGCGGCGTTTTGTTGTACGAAACGCACGATTAGCGTCAAAACTGTGCAAAAGCAGCGTTTTGGTGCACGAAACGCACATTTCGTTGCAAAAGCGGCGTTTTGTTGCACGAAACGTACGTTTAGCGGCAAAACTGTGCAAAAGCAGCGTTTTGGTGCACGAAACGCACGTTTAGCGTCAAAACTGTGCAAAAGCAGCGTTTTGGTGCACGAAACGCACGTTTAGCGTCAAAACTGTGCAAAAGCAGCATTTTGGTGCACGAAACGCACGTTGAGCGTCAAAACTGTGCAATAGCAGTGTTTTGGTACACGAAACGCACGTTTTGCGTCAAAACTGTGATAAAGCAGCGTTTTGGTGCACGAAATGCACGTTTAGCGTCAAAACTATGCAAAAGCAGCGTTTTGGTGCTCGAAACGCACGTTTAGCGTCAAATGTGTGCAAAAGCAGCGTTTTGGTGCACAAAACGCACGTTTCGTTACGAAAGCGGCATCTTGGTGCACGAAACGCACGTTTAGCGTCAAAACTGTGCAAAAGCAGCGTTTTGGTTCACGAAACGCACCTTTCGTTGCAAAAGCGGCGTTTTGGTGCACGAAACGCACGTTTAGCGTCAAAACTGTGCAAAAGCAGCGTTTTGGTGCACGAAACGCACGTTTAGCGTCAAAACTGTGCAATAGCAGCGTTTTGGTGCACGAAACGCACGTTTAGAATCAAAACTGTGCAAAAGCAGCGTTATGGTGCACGAAACGCACCTTTCGCTGCTAAAGCGGCGTTTTGTTGCACGAAACGCACGTTTAGCGTCAAAACTGTGCAAAAGCAGCGTTTTGGTGCACGAAACGCACATTTCGTTGCAAAAGCGGCATTTTGTTGCACGAAACGTACGTTTAGCGGCAAAACTGTGCAACAGCAGCGTTTTGGTGCACGAAACGCACGTTTTGCGTCAAAACTCTGCAAAAGCAGCGTTTTGGTGCACGAAACGCACGTTTTGCGTCAAAACTGTGCAAAAGCAGCGTTTTGGTGCTCGAAACGCACGTTTAGCGTCAAATGTGTGCAAAAGCAGCGTTTTGGTGCACGAAACGCACGTTGAGCGTCAGAACTGTGGAATAGCAGCGTTTTGGTGCACGAAACGCACGTTTTGCGTCAAAACTGTGCAAAAGCAGCGTTTTGGTGCTCGAAACGCACGTTTAGCGTCAAATGTGTGCAAAAGCAGCGTTTTGGTGCACGAAACGCACGTTCCGTTCCGAAAACGGCATTTTGGTGCACGAAACGCACGTTTTGCGTCAAAACTGTGCAAAAGCAGCGTTTTGGTGCTCGAAACGCACGTTTAGCGTCAAATGTGTGCAAAAGCAGCGTTTTGGTGCACGAAACGCACGTTTCGTTGCGAAAGCGGCATTTTGGTGCACGAAACGCACGTTTAGCGTCAAAACTGTGCAAAAGCAGCGTTTTGGTGCACGAAACGCACGTTTAGAATCAAAACTGTGCAAAAGCAGCGTTATGGTGCACGAAACGCACGTTTAGCGTCAAAACTGTGCAAAAGTAGCGTTTTGGAGCTCGAAACGCACGTTTAGCGTCAAAACTGTGCAAAAGCAGCGTTTTGGTGCACGAAACGCACCTTTCGTTGCAAAAGCGGCGTTTTGGTGCACGAAACGCACGTTTAGCGTCAAAACTGTGCAAAAGCAGCGTTTTGGTGCACGAAACGCACGTTTCGTTGCGAAAGCGGCATTTTGGTGCACGAAACGCACGTTTAGCGTCAAAACTGTGCAAAAGCAGCGTTTTGGTGCACGAAACGCACGTTTAGAATCAAAACTGTGCAAAAGCAGCGTTATGGTGCACGAAACGCACGTTTAGCGTCAAAACTGTGCAAAAGCAGCGTTTTGGAGCTCGAAACGCACGTTTAGCGTCAAAACTGTGCAAAAGCAGCGTTTTGGTGCACGAAACGCACGTTTAGCGTTAAAACTGTGCAAAAGCAGCGTTTTGGTGCACGAAACGCACCTTTCGTTGCAAAAGCGGCGTTTTGGTGCACGAAACGCACGTTTAGCGTCAAAACTGTGCAAAAGCAGCGTTTTGGTGCACGAAACGTACGTTAAGCGTCAAAACTGTGCAAAAGCAGCGTTTTGGTGCACGAAACGCACGTTTAGAATCAAAACTGTGCAAAAGCAGCGTTATGGTGCACGAAACGCACCTTTCGCTGCTAAAGCGGCGTTTTGTTGCACGAAACGCACGTTTAGCGTCAAAACTGTGCAAAAGCAGCGTTTTGGTGCACGAAACGCACATTTCGTTGCAAAAGCGGCATTTTGTTGCACGAAACGTACGTTTAGCGGCAAAACTGTGCAACAGCAGCGTTTTGGTGCACGAAACGCACGGTTAGCGTCAAAACTGTGCAAAAGCAGCGTTTGGGTGCACGAAACGCACGTTTACCCTCAAAACTGTGCAAAAGCAGCGTTTTGGTGCACGAAACGCACGTTGAGCGTCAAAACTGTGGAATAGCAGCGTTTTGGTGCACGAAACGCACGTTTTGCGTCAAAACTCTGCAAAAGCAGCGTTTTGGTGCACGAAACGCACGTTTTGCGTCAAAACTGTGCAAAAGCAGCGTTTTGGTGCTCGAAACGCACGTTTAGCGTCAAATGTGTGCAAAAGCAGCGTTTTGGTGCACGAAACGCACGTTGAGCGTCAGAACTGTGGAATAGCAGCGTTTTGGTGCACGAAACGCACGTTTTGCGTCAAAACTCTGCAAAAGCAGCGTTTTGGTGCACGAAACGCACGTTTTGCGTCAAAACTGTGCAAAAGCAGCGTTTTGGTGCTCGAAACGCACGTTTAGCGTCAAATGTGTGCAAAAGCAGCGTTTTGGTGCACGAAACGCACGTTTCGTTCCGAAAACGGCATTTTGGTGCACGAAACGCACGTTTTGCGTCAAAACTGTGCAAAAGCAGCGTTTTGGTGCTCGAAACGCACGTTTAGCGTCAAATGTGTGCAAAAGCAGCGTTTTGGTGCACGAAACGCACGTTTCGTTGCGAAAGCGGCATTTTGGTGCACGAAACGCACGTTTAGCGTCAAAACTGTGCAAAAGCAGCGTTTTGGTGCACGAAACGCACGTTTAGAATCAAAACTGTGCAAAAGCAGCGTTATGGTGCACGAAACGCACGTTTAGCGTCAAAACTGTGCAAAAGTAGCGTTTTGGAGCTCGAAACGCACGTTTAGCGTCAAAACTGTGCAAAAGCAGCGTTTTGGTGCACGAAACGCACCTTTCGTTGCAAAAGCGGCGTTTTGGTGCACGAAACGCACGTTTAGCGTCAAAACTGTGCAAAAGCAGCGTTTTGGTGCACGAAACGCACGTTTCGTTGCGAAAGCGGCATTTTGGTGCACGAAACGCACGTTTAGCGTCAAAACTGTGCAAAAGCAGCGTTTTGGTGCACGAAACGCACGTTTAGAATCAAAACTGTGCAAAAGCAGCGTTATGGTGCACGAAACGCACGTTTAGCGTCAAAACTGTGCAAAAGCAGCGTTTTGGAGCTCGAAACGCACGTTTAGCGTCAAAACTGTGCAAAAGCAGCGTTTTGGTGCACGAAACGCACGTTTAGCGTTAAAACTGTGCAAAAGCAGCGTTTTGGTGCACGAAACGCACCTTTCGTTGCAAAAGCGGCGTTTTGGTGCACGAAACGCACGTTTAGCGTCAAAACTGTGCAAAAGCAGCGTTTTGGTGCACGAAACGTACGTTAAGCGTCAAAACTGTGCAAAAGCAGCGTTTTGGTGCACGAAACGCACGTTTAGAATCAAAACTGTGCAAAAGCAGCGTTATGGTGCACGAAACGCACGTTTAGCGTCAAAACTGTGCAATAGCAGCGTTTTCGTGCACGAAACGCACGTTTAGCGTCAAAACTGTGCAAAAGCAGCGTTTTGGTGCACGAAACGCACGTTTAGCGTTAAAACTGTGCAAAAGCAGCGTTTTGGTGCTCGAAACGCACGTTTCGCTGCTAAAGCGGCGTTTTGTTGCACGAAACGCACGTTTAGCGTCAAAACTGTGCAAAAGCAGCGTTTTGGTGCACGAAACGCACATTTCGTTGCAAAAGCGGCGTTTTGATGCACGAAACGTACGTTTAGCGGCAAAACTGTGCGAAAGCAGCGTTTTGGTGCACGAAACGCACGTTTAGCGTCAAAACTGTGCAAAAGCAGCGTTTTGGTGCACGAAACGCACGTTTGGCGTCAAAACTGTGCAAAAGCAGCATTTTGGTGCACGAAACGCACGTTGAGCGTCAAAACTGTGCAATAGCCGGGTTTTGGTGCACGAAACGCACGTTTTGCGTCAAAACTGTGATAAAGCAGCGTTTTGGTGCACGAAATGCACGTTTAGCGTCAAAACTATGCAAAAGCAGCGTTTTGGTGCTCGAAACGCACGTTTAGCGTCAAATGTGTGCAAAAGCAGCGTTTTGGTGCACGAAACGCACGTTTCGTTGCGAAAGCGGCATCTTGGTGCACGAAACGTACGTTTAGCGTCAAAACTGTGCAAAAGCAGCGTTTTGGTTCACGAAACTCACCTTTCGTTGCAAAAGCGGCGTTTTGGTGCACGAAACGCACGTTTGGCGTCAAAACTGTGCAAAAGCAGCGTTTTGGTGCACGAAACGCACGTTTAGCGTCAAAACTGTGCAAAAGCAGCGTTTTGGGGCACGAAACGCACGTTTAGAATCAAAACTGTGCAAAAGCAGCGTTATGGTGCACGAAACGCTCGTTTCGCTGCTAAAGCGGCGTTTTGTTGCACGAAACGCACGTTTAGCGTCAAAACTGTGCAAAAGCAGCGTTTTGGTGCACGAAACGCACATTTCGTTGCAAAAGCGGCATTTTGTTGCACGAAACGTACGTTTAGCGGCAAAACTGTGCAATAGCAGCGTTTTGGTGCACGAAACGCACGGTTAGCGTCAAAACTGTGCAAAAGCAGCGTTTGGGTGCACGAAACGCACGTTTAGCCTCAAAACTGTGCAAAAGCAGCGTTTTGGTGCACGAAACGCACGTTGAGCGTCAAAACTGTGGAATAGCAGCGTTTTGGTGCACGAAACGCACGTTTTGCGTCAAAACTGTGCAAAAGCAGCGTTTTGGTGCTCGAAACGCACGTTTAGCGTCAAATGTGTGCAAAAGCAGCGTTTTGGTGCACGAAACGCACGTTTCGTTGCGAAAGCGGCATTTTGGTGCACGAAACGCACGTTTAGCGTCAAAACTGTGCAAAAGCAGCGTTTTGGTGCACGAAACGAACGTTTAGAATCAAAACTGTGCAAAAGCAGCGTTATGGTGCACGAAACGCACGTTTAGCGTCAAAACTGTGCAATAGCAGCGTTTTCGTGCACGAAACGCACGTTTAGCGTCAAAACTGTGCAAAAGCAGCGTTTTGGAGCTCGAAACGCACGTTTAGCGTCAAAACTGTGCAAAAGCAGCTTTTTGGTGCACGAAACGCACCTTTCGTTGCAAAAGCGGCGTTTTGGTGCACGAAACGCACGTTTAGCGTCAAAACTGTGCAGAAGCAGCGTTTTGGTGCACGAAACGCACGTTTAGCGTCAAAACTGTGCAAAAGCAGCGTTTTGGTGCACGAAACGCACGTTTAGAATCAAAACTGTGCAAAAGCAGCGTTATGGTGCACGAAACGCACGTTTAGCGTCAAAACTGTGCAATAGCAGCGTTTTCGTGCACGAAACGCACGTTTAGCGTCAAAACTGTGCAAAAGCAGCGTTTTGGAGCTCGAAACGCACGTTTAGCGTCAAAACTGTGCAAAAGCAGCGTTTTGGTGCACGAAACGCACCTTTCGTTGCAAAAGCGGCGTTTTGGTGCACGAAACGCACGTTTAGCGTCAAAACTGTGCAAAAGCATCGTTTTGGTGCACGAAACGCACCTTTCGTTGCAAAAGCGTCGTTTTGGTGCACGAAACGCACGTTTAGCGTCAAAACTGTGCAAAAGCAGCGTTTTGGTGCACGAAACGCACCTTTCGTTGCAAAAGCGGCGTTTTGGTGCACGAAACGCACGTTTAGCGTCAAAACTGTGCAAAAGCAGCGTTTTGGTGCACGAAACGTACGTTTTGCGTCAAAACTGTGCAAAAGCAGCGTTTTGGTGCTCGAAACGCACGTTTAGCGTCAAATGTGTGCAAAAGCAGCGTTTTGGTGCACGAAACGCACGTTTAGCGTCAAAACTGTGCAAAAGCAGCGTTTTGGTGCACGAAACGCACGTTTAGAATCAAAACTGTGCAAAAGCAGCGTTATGGTGCACGAAACGCACGTTTAGCGTCAAAACTGTGCAAAAGCAACGTTTTGGTGCACGAAACGCACGTTTAGAATCAAAACTGTGCAAAAGCAGCGTTATGGTGCACGAAACGCACGTTTAGCGTCAAAACTGTGCAAAAGCAGCGTTTTGGAGCTCGAAACGCACGTTTAGCGTCAAAACTGTGCAAAAGCAGCGTTTTGGTGCACGAAACGCACCTTTCGTTGCAAAAGCGGCGTTTTGGTGCACGAAACGCACGTTTAGCGTCAAAACTGTGCAAAAGCAGCGTTTTGGTGCACGAAACGCACGTTTAGAATCAAAACTGTGCAAAAGCAGCGTTATGGTGCACGAAACGCACGTTTAGCGTCAAAACTGTGCAAAAGCAGCGTTTTGGAGCTCGAAACGCACGTTTAGCGTCAAAACTGTGCAAAAGCAGCGTTTTGG
Source organism: Stelis phaeoptera (assembly GCA_943735885.1). Classification (NCBI taxonomy): domain Eukaryota; kingdom Metazoa; phylum Arthropoda; class Insecta; order Hymenoptera; family Megachilidae; genus Stelis; species Stelis phaeoptera. The sequence continues at coordinate 17,439 of CALSEM010000098.1, forward strand.
TGCACGAAACGCACCTTTCGTTGCAAAAGCGGCGTTTTGGTGCACGAAACGCACGTTTAGCGTCAAAACTGTGCAAAAGCAGCGTTTTGGTGCACGAAACGCACCTTTCGTTGCAAAAGCGGCGTTTTGGTGCACGAAACGCACGTTTAGCGTCAAAACTGTGCAAAAGCAGCGTTTTGGTGCACGAAACGCACCTTTCGTTGCAAAAGCGGCGTTTTGGTGCACGAAACGCACGTTTAGCGTCAAAACTGTGCAAAAGCAGCGTTTTGGTGCACGAAACGTACGTTTTGCGTCAAAACTGTGCAAAAGCAGCGTTTTGGTGCTCGAAACGCACGTTTAGCGTCAAATGTGTGCAAAAGCAGCGTTTTGGTGCACGAAACGCACGTTTAGCGTCAAAACTGTGCAAAAGCAGCGTTTTGGTGCACGAAACGCACGTTTAGAATCAAAACTGTGCAAAAGCAGCGTTATGGTGCACGAAACGCACGTTTAGCGTCAAAACTGTGCAAAAGCAGCGTTTTGGTGCACGAAACGCACGTTTAGAATCAAAACTGTGCAAAAGCAGCGTTATGGTGCACGAAACGCACGTTTAGCGTCAAAACTGTGCAAAAGCAGCGTTTTGGAGCTCGAAACGCACGTTTAGCGTCAAAACTGTGCAAAAGCAGCGTTTTGGTGCACGAAACGCACCTTTCGTTGCAAAAGCGGCGTTTTGGTGCACGAAACGCACGTTTAGCGTCAAAACTGTGCAAAAGCAGCGTTTTGGTGCACGAAACGCACCTTTCGTTGCAAAAGCGGCGTTTTGGTGCACGAAACGCACGTTTAGCGTCAAAACTGTGCAAAAGCAGCGTTTTGGTGCACGAAACGCACCTTTCGTTGCAAAAGCGGCGTTTTGGTGCACGAAACGCACGTTTAGCGTCAAAACTGTGCAAAAGCAGCGTTTTGGTGCACGAAACGTACGTTTTGCGTCAAAACTGTGCAAAAGCAGCGTTTTGGTGCTCGAAACGCACGTTTAGCGTCAAATGTGTGCAAAAGCAGCGTTTTGGTGCACGAAACGCACGTTTAGCGTCAAAACTGTGCAAAAGCAGCGTTTTGGTGCACGAAACGCACGTTTAGAATCAAAACTGTGCAAAAGCAGCGTTATGGTGCACGAAACGCACGTTTAGCGTCAAAACTGTGCAAAAGCAGCGTTTTGGTGCACGAAACGCACGTTTAGAATCAAAACTGTGCAAAAGCAGCGTTATGGTGCACGAAACGCACGTTTAGCGTCAAAACTGTGCAAAAGCAGCGTTTTGGAGCTCGAAACGCACGTTTAGCGTCAAAACTGTGCAAAAGCAGCGTTTTGGTGCACGAAACGCACCTTTCGTTGCAAAAGCGGCGTTTTGGTGCACGAAACGCACGTTTAGCGTCAAAACTGTGCAAAAGCAGCGTTTTGGTGCACGAAACGCACGTTTAGAATCAAAACTGTGCAAAAGCAGCGTTATGGTGCACGAAACGCACGTTTAGCGTCAAAACTGTGCAAAAGCAGCGTTTTGGAGCTCGAAACGCACGTTTAGCGTCAAAACTGTGCAAAAGCAGCGTTTTGGTGCACGAAACGCACCTTTCGTTGCAAAAGCGGCGTTTTGGTGCACGAAACGCACGTTTAGCGTCAAAACTGTGCAAAAGCAGCGTTTTGGTGCACGAAACGCACATTTCGTTGCAAAAGCGGCGTTTTGTTGCACGAAACGTACGTTTAGCGGTAAAACTGTGCAAAAGCAGCGTTTTGGTGCACGAAACGCACGTTTAGCGTCAAAACTGTGCAAAAGCAGCGTTTTGGTGCACGAAACGCACGTTTGGCGTCAAAACTGTGCAAAAGCAGCATTTTGGTGCACGAAACGCACGTTGAGCGTCAAAACTGTGCAATAGCAGCGTTTTAGTGCACGAAACGCACGTTTTGCGTCAAAACTGTGATAAAGCAGCGTTTTGGTGCACGAAATGCACGTTTAGCGTCAAAACTATGCAAAAGCAGCGTTTTGGTGCTCGAAACGCACGTTTAGCGTCAAATGTGTGCAAAAGCAGCGTTTTGGTGCACGAAACGCACGTTTAGCGTCAAAACTGTGCAAAAGCAGCGTTTTGGTGCACGAAACGTACGTTAAGCGTCAAAACTGTGCAAAAGCAGCGTTTTGGTGCACGAAACGCACGTTTAGAATCAAAACTGTGCAAAAGCAGCGTTATGGTGCACGAAACGCACGTTTAGCGTCAAAACTGTGCAATAGCAGCGTTTTCGTGCACGAAACGCACGTTTAGCGTCAAAACTGTGCAAAAGCAGCGTTTTGGTGCACGAAACGCACGTTTAGCGTTAAAACTGTGCAAAAGCAGCGTTTTGGTGCTCGAAACGCACGTTTCGCTGCTAAAGCGGCGTTTTGTTGCACGAAACGCACGTTTAGCGTCAAAACTGTGCAAAAGCAGCGTTTTGGTGCACGAAACGCACATTTCGTTGCAAAAGCGGCGTTTTGATGCACGAAACGTACGTTTAGCGGCAAAACTGTGCGAAAGCAGCGTTTTGGTGCACGAAACGCACGTTTAGCGTCAAAACTGTGCAAAAGCAGCGTTTTGGTGCACGAAACGCACGTTTGGCGTCAAAACTGTGCAAAAGCAGCATTTTGGTGCACGAAACGCACGTTGAGCGTCAAAACTGTGCAATAGCCGGGTTTTGGTGCACGAAACGCACGTTTTGCGTCAAAACTGTGATAAAGCAGCGTTTTGGTGCACGAAATGCACGTTTAGCGTCAAAACTATGCAAAAGCAGCGTTTTGGTGCTCGAAACGCACGTTTAGCGTCAAATGTGTGCAAAAGCAGCGTTTTGGTGCACGAAACGCACGTTTCGTTGCGAAAGCGGCATCTTGGTGCACGAAACGTACGTTTAGCGTCAAAACTGTGCAAAAGCAGCGTTTTGGTTCACGAAACTCACCTTTCGTTGCAAAAGCGGCGTTTTGGTGCACGAAACGCACGTTTGGCGTCAAAACTGTGCAAAAGCAGCGTTTTGGTGCACGAAACGCACGTTTAGCGTCAAAACTGTGCAAAAGCAGCGTTTTGGGGCACGAAACGCACGTTTAGAATCAAAACTGTGCAAAAGCAGCGTTATGGTGCACGAAACGCTCGTTTCGCTGCTAAAGCGGCGTTTTGTTGCACGAAACGCACGTTTAGCGTCAAAACTGTGCAAAAGCAGCGTTTTGGTGCACGAAACGCACATTTCGTTGCAAAAGCGGCATTTTGTTGCACGAAACGTACGTTTAGCGGCAAAACTGTGCAATAGCAGCGTTTTGGTGCACGAAACGCACGGTTAGCGTCAAAACTGTGCAAAAGCAGCGTTTGGGTGCACGAAACGCACGTTTAGCCTCAAAACTGTGCAAAAGCAGCGTTTTGGTGCACGAAACGCACGTTGAGCGTCAAAACTGTGGAATAGCAGCGTTTTGGTGCACGAAACGCACGTTTTGCGTCAAAACTGTGCAAAAGCAGCGTTTTGGTGCTCGAAACGCACGTTTAGCGTCAAATGTGTGCAAAAGCAGCGTTTTGGTGCACGAAACGCACGTTTCGTTGCGAAAGCGGCATTTTGGTGCACGAAACGCACGTTTAGCGTCAAAACTGTGCAAAAGCAGCGTTTTGGTGCACGAAACGAACGTTTAGAATCAAAACTGTGCAAAAGCAGCGTTATGGTGCACGAAACGCACGTTTAGCGTCAAAACTGTGCAATAGCAGCGTTTTCGTGCACGAAACGCACGTTTAGCGTCAAAACTGTGCAAAAGCAGCGTTTTGGAGCTCGAAACGCACGTTTAGCGTCAAAACTGTGCAAAAGCAGCTTTTTGGTGCACGAAACGCACCTTTCGTTGCAAAAGCGGCGTTTTGGTGCACGAAACGCACGTTTAGCGTCAAAACTGTGCAGAAGCAGCGTTTTGGTGCACGAAACGCACGTTTAGCGTCAAAACTGTGCAAAAGCAGCGTTTTGGTGCACGAAACGCACGTTTAGAATCAAAACTGTGCAAAAGCAGCGTTATGGTGCACGAAACGCACGTTTAGCGTCAAAACTGTGCAATAGCAGCGTTTTCGTGCACGAAACGCACGTTTAGCGTCAAAACTGTGCAAAAGCAGCGTTTTGGAGCTCGAAACGCACGTTTAGCGTCAAAACTGTGCAAAAGCAGCGTTTTGGTGCACGAAACGCACCTTTCGTTGCAAAAGCGGCGTTTTGGTGCACGAAACGCACGTTTAGCGTCAAAACTGTGCAAAAGCATCGTTTTGGTGCACGAAACGCACCTTTCGTTGCAAAAGCGTCGTTTTGGTGCACGAAACGCACGTTTAGCGTCAAAACTGTGCAAAAGCAGCGTTTTGGTGCACGAAACGCACCTTTCGTTGCAAAAGCGGCGTTTTGGTGCACGAAACGCACGTTTAGCGTCAAAACTGTGCAAAAGCAGCGTTTTGGTGCACGAAACGTACGTTTTGCGTCAAAACTGTGCAAAAGCAGCGTTTTGGTGCTCGAAACGCACGTTTAGCGTCAAATGTGTGCAAAAGCAGCGTTTTGGTGCACGAAACGCACGTTTAGCGTCAAAACTGTGCAAAAGCAGCGTTTTGGTGCACGAAACGCACGTTTAGAATCAAAACTGTGCAAAAGCAGCGTTATGGTGCACGAAACGCACGTTTAGCGTCAAAACTGTGCAAAAGCAACGTTTTGGTGCACGAAACGCACGTTTAGAATCAAAACTGTGCAAAAGCAGCGTTATGGTGCACGAAACGCACGTTTAGCGTCAAAACTGTGCAAAAGCAGCGTTTTGGAGCTCGAAACGCACGTTTAGCGTCAAAACTGTGCAAAAGCAGCGTTTTGGTGCACGAAACGCACCTTTCGTTGCAAAAGCGGCGTTTTGGTGCACGAAACGCACGTTTAGCGTCAAAACTGTGCAAAAGCAGCGTTTTGGTGCACGAAACGCACGTTTAGAATCAAAACTGTGCAAAAGCAGCGTTATGGTGCACGAAACGCACGTTTAGCGTCAAAACTGTGCAAAAGCAGCGTTTTGGAGCTCGAAACGCACGTTTAGCGTCAAAACTGTGCAAAAGCAGCGTTTTGGTGCACGAAACGCACCTTTCGTTGCAAAAGCGGCGTTTTGGTGCACGAAACGCACGTTTAGCGTCAAAACTGTGCAAAAGCAGCGTTTTGGTGCACGAAACGCACCTTTCGTTGCAAAAGCGGCGTTTTGGTGCACGAAACGCACGTTTAGCGTCAAAACTGTGCAAAAGCAGCGTTTTGGTGCACGAAACGCACCTTTCGTTGCAAAAGCGGCGTTTTGGTGCACGAAACGCACGTTTAGCGTCAAAACTGTGCAAAAGCAGCGTTTTGGTGCACGAAACGTACGTTTTGCGTCAAAACTGTGCAAAAGCAGCGTTTTGGTGCTCGAAACGCACGTTTAGCGTCAAATGTGTGCAAAAGCAGCGTTTTGGTGCACGAAACGCACGTTTAGCGTCAAAACTGTGCAAAAGCAGCGTTTTGGTGCACGAAACGCACGTTTAGAATCAAAACTGTGCAAAAGCAGCGTTATGGTGCACGAAACGCACGTTTAGCGTCAAAACTGTGCAAAAGCAGCGTTTTGGTGCACGAAACGCACGTTTAGAATCAAAACTGTGCAAAAGCAGCGTTATGGTGCACGAAACGCACGTTTAGCGTCAAAACTGTGCAAAAGCAGCGTTTTGGAGCTCGAAACGCACGTTTAGCGTCAAAACTGTGCAAAAGCAGCGTTTTGGTGCACGAAACGCACCTTTCGTTGCAAAAGCGGCGTTTTGGTGCACGAAACGCACGTTTAGCGTCAAAACTGTGCAAAAGCAGCGTTTTGGTGCACGAAACGCACCTTTCGTTGCAAAAGCGGCGTTTTGGTGCACGAAACGCACGTTTAGCGTCAAAACTGTGCAAAAGCAGCGTTTTGGTGCACGAAACGCACCTTTCGTTGCAAAAGCGGCGTTTTGGTGCACGAAACGCACGTTTAGCGTCAAAACTGTGCAAAAGCAGCGTTTTGGTGCACGAAACGTACGTTTTGCGTCAAAACTGTGCAAAAGCAGCGTTTTGGTGCTCGAAACGCACGTTTAGCGTCAAATGTGTGCAAAAGCAGCGTTTTGGTGCACGAAACGCACGTTTAGCGTCAAAACTGTGCAAAAGCAGCGTTTTGGTGCACGAAACGCACGTTTAGAATCAAAACTGTGCAAAAGCAGCGTTATGGTGCACGAAACGCACGTTTAGCGTCAAAACTGTGCAAAAGCAGCGTTTTGGTGCACGAAACGCACGTTTAGAATCAAAACTGTGCAAAAGCAGCGTTATGGTGCACGAAACGCACGTTTAGCGTCAAAACTGTGCAAAAGCAGCGTTTTGGAGCTCGAAACGCACGTTTAGCGTCAAAACTGTGCAAAAGCAGCGTTTTGGTGCACGAAACGCACCTTTCGTTGCAAAAGCGGCGTTTTGGTGCACGAAACGCACGTTTAGCGTCAAAACTGTGCAAAAGCAGCGTTTTGGTGCACGAAACGCACGTTTAGAATCAAAACTGTGCAAAAGCAGCGTTATGGTGCACGAAACGCACGTTTAGCGTCAAAACTGTGCAAAAGCAGCGTTTTGGAGCTCGAAACGCACGTTTAGCGTCAAAACTGTGCAAAAGCAGCGTTTTGGTGCACGAAACGCACCTTTCGTTGCAAAAGCGGCGTTTTGGTGCACGAAACGCACGTTTAGCGTCAAAACTGTGCAAAAGCAGCGTTTTGGTGCACGAAACGCACATTTCGTTGCAAAAGCGGCGTTTTGTTGCACGAAACGTACGTTTAGCGGTAAAACTGTGCAAAAGCAGCGTTTTGGTGCACGAAACGCACGTTTAGCGTCAAAACTGTGCAAAAGCAGCGTTTTGGTGCACGAAACGCACGTTTGGCGTCAAAACTGTGCAAAAGCAGCATTTTGGTGCACGAAACGCACGTTGAGCGTCAAAACTGTGCAATAGCAGCGTTTTAGTGCACGAAACGCACGTTTTGCGTCAAAACTGTGATAAAGCAGCGTTTTGGTGCACGAAATGCACGTTTAGCGTCAAAACTATGCAAAAGCAGCGTTTTGGTGCTCGAAACGCACGTTTAGCGTCAAATGTGTGCAAAAGCAGCGTTTTGGTGCACGAAACGCACGTTTCGTTGCGAAAGCGGCATCTTGGTGCACGAAACGCACGTTTAGCGTCAAAACTGTGCAAAAGCAGCGTTTTGGTTCACGAAACGCACCTTTCGTTGCAAAAGCGGCGTTTTGGTGCACGAAACGCACGTTTAGCGTCAAAACTGTGCAAAAGCAGCGTTTTTGGTGCACGAAACGCACGTTTAGCGTCAAAACTGTGCAAAAGCAGCGTTTTGGGGCACGAAACGCACGTTTAGAATCAAAACTGTGCAAAAGCAGCGTTATGGTGCACGAAACGCTCGTTTCGCTGCTAAAGCGGCGTTTTGTTGCACGAAACGCACGTTTAGCGTCAAAACTGTGCAAAAGCAGCGTTTTGGTGCACGAAACGCACATTTCGTTGCAAAAGCGGCATTTTGTTGCACGAAACGTACGTTTAGCGGCAAAACTGTGCAACAGCAGCGTTTTGGTGGACGAAACGCACGGTTAGCGTCAAAACTGTGCAAAAGCAGCGTTTGGGTGCACGAAACGCACGTTTAGCCTCAAAACTGTGCAAAAGCAGCGTTTTGGTGCACGAAACGCACGTTGAGCGTCAAAACTGTGGAATAGCAGCGTTTTGGTGCACGAAACGCACGTTTTGCGTCAAAACTGTGCAAAAGCAGCGTTTTGGTGCTCGAAACGCACGTTTAGCGTCAAATGTGTGCAAAAGCAGCGTTTTGGTGCACGAAACGCACGTTTCGTTGCGAAAGCGGCATTTTGGTGCACGAAACGCACGTTTAGCGTCAAAACTGTGCAAAAGCAGCGTTTTGGTGCACGAAACGCACGTTTAGCGTCAAAACTGTGCAAAAGCAGCGTTTTGGTGCACGAAACGTACGTTTTGCGTCAAAACTGTGCAAAAGCAGCGTTTTGGTGCTCGAAACGCACGTTTAGCGTCAAATGTGTGCAAAAGCAGCGTTTTGGTGCACGAAACGCACGTTTAGCGTCAAAACTGTGCAAAAGCAGCGTTTTGGTGCACGAAACGCACGTTTAGAATCAAAACTGTGCAAAAGCAGCGTTATGGTGCACGAAACGCACGTTTAGCGTCAAAACTGTGCAAAAGCAGCGTTTTGGTGCACGAAACGCACGGTTAGAATCAAAACTGTGCAAAAGCAGCGTTTTGGTGCTCGAAACGCACGTTTAGCGTCAAATGTGTGCAAAAGCAGCGTTTTGGTGCACGAAACGCACGTTTCGTTGCGAAAGCGGCATCTTGGTGCACGAAACGCACGTTTAGCGTCAAAACTGTGCAAAAGCAGCGTTTTGGTTCACGAAACGCACCTTTCGTTGCAAAAGCGGCGTTTTGGTGCACGAAACGCACGTTTAGCGTCAAAACTGTGCAAAAGCAGCGTTTTGGTGCACGAAACGCACGTTTAGCGTCAAAACTGTGCAAAAGCAGCGTTTTGGGGCACGAAACGCACGTTTAGAATTAAAACTGTGCAAAAGCAGCGTTATGGTGCACGAAACGCTCGTTTCGCAGCTAAAGCGGCGTTTTGTTGCACGAAACGTACGTTTAGCGTCAAAACTGTGCAAAAGCAGCGTTTTGGTGCACGAAACGCACATTTCGTTGCAAAAGCGGCATTTTGTTGCACGAAACGTACGTTTAGCGGCAAAACTGTGCAACAGCAGCGTTTTGGTGCACGAAACGCACGGTTAGCGTCAAAACTGTGCAAAAGCAGCGTTTGGGTGCACGAAACGCACGTTTAGCCTCAAAACTGTGCAAAAGCAGCGTTTTGGTGCACGAAACGCACGTTGAGCGTCAAAACTGTGGAATAGCAGCGTTTTGGTGCACGAAACGCACGTTTTGCGTCAAAACTGTGCAAAAGCAGCGTTTTGGTGCTCGAAACGCACGTTTAGCGTCAAATGTGTGCAAAAGCAGCGTTTTGGTGCACGAAACGCACGTTTCGTTGCGAAAGCGGCATTTTGGTGCACGAAACGCACGTTTAGCGTCAAAACTGTGCAAAAGCAGCGTTTTGGTGCACGAAACGCACGTTTAGCGTCAAAACTGTGCAAAAGCAGCGTTTTGGTGCACGAAACGCACGTGTAGAATCAAAACTGTGCAAAAGCAGCGTTGTGGTGCACGAAACGCACGTTTAGCGTCAAAACTGTGCAATAGCAGCGTTTTCGTGCACGAAACGCACGTTTAGCGTCAAAACTGTGCAAAAGCAGCGTTTTGGAGCTCGAAACGCACGTTTAGCGTCAAAACTGTGTAAAAGCAGCGTTTTGGTGCACGAAACGCACGTTTAGCGTCAGAACTGTGCAAAAGCAGCGTTTTGGTGCACGAAACGCGCGTTTCGTTGCGAAAGCGGCGTTTTGGTGCTGAAACGCACGTTTAGCGTCAAAACTGTGCAAAAGCAGCATTTTGGTGCACGAAACGCACGTTTAGCGTCAAAACTGTGCAAAAGCAGCGTTTTGGTGCACGAAACGCACGTTTGGCGTCAAAACTGTGCAAAAGCAGCATTTTGGTGCACGAAACGCACGTTGAGCGTCAAAACTGTGCAATAGCAGCGTTTTAGTGCACGAAACGCACGTTTTGCGTCAAAACTGTGATAAAGCAGCGTTTTGGTGCACGAAATGCACGTTTAGCGTCAAAACTATGCAAAAGCAGCGTTTTGGTGCTCGAAACGCACGTTTAGCGTCAAATGTGTGCAAAAGCAGCGTTTTGGTGCACGAAACGCACGTTTCGTTGCGAAAGCGGCATCTTGGTGCACGAAACGCACGTTTAGCGTCAAAACTGTGCAAAAGCAGCGTTTTGGTTCACGAAACGCACCTTTCGTTGCAAAAGCGGCGTTTTGGTGCACGAAACGCACGTTTAGCGTCAAAACTGTGCAAAAGCAGCGTTTTGGTGCACGAAACGCACGTTTAGCGTCAAAACTGTGCAAAAGCAGCGTTTTGGGGCACGAAACGCACGTTTAGAATCAAAACTGTGCAAAAGCAGCGTTATGGTGCACGAAACGCTCGTTTCGCTGCTAAAGCGGCGTTTTGTTGCACGAAACGCACGTTTAGCGTCAAAACTGTGCAAAAGCAGCGTTTTGGTGCACGAAACGCACATTTCGTTGCAAAAGCGGCATTTTGTTGCACGAAACGTACGTTTAGCGGCAAAACTGTGCAACAGCAGCGTTTTGGTGCACGAAACGCACGGTTAGCGTCAAAACTGTGCAAAAGCAGCGTTTGGGTGCACGAAACGCACGTTTAGCCTCAAAACTGTGCAAAAGCAGCGTTTTGGTGCACGAAACGCACGTTGAGCGTCAAAACTGTGGAATAGCAGCGTTTTGGTGCACGAAACGCACGTTTTGCGTCAAAACTGTGCAAAAGCAGCGTTTTGGTGCTCGAAACGCACGTTTAGCGTCAAATGTGTGCAAAAGCAGCGTTTTGGTGCACGAAACGCACGTTTCGTTGCGAAAGCGGCATTTTGGTGCACGAAACGCACGTTTAGCGTCAAAACTGTGCAAAAGCAGCGTTTTGGTGCACGAAACGCACGTTTAGCGTCAAAACTGTGCAAAAGCAGCGTTTTGGTGCACGAAACGTACGTTTTGCGTCAAAACTGTGCAAAAGCAGCGTTTTGGTGCTCGAAACGCACGTTTAGCGTCAAATGTGTGCAAAAGCAGCGTTTTGGTGCACGAAACGCACGTTTAGCGTCAAAACTGTGCAAAAGCAGCGTTTTGGTGCACGAAACGCACGTTTAGAATCAAAACTGTGCAAAAGCAGCGTTATGGTGCACGAACGCACGTTTAGCGTCAAAACTGTGCAAAAGCAGCGTTTTGGTGCACGAAACGCACGTTTAGAATCAAAACTGTGCAAAAGCAGCGTTATGGTGCACGAAACGCACGTTTAGCGTCAAAACTGTGCAAAAGCAGCGTTTTGGGGCACGAAACGCACCTTTCGTTGCAAAAGCGGCGTTTTGGTGCACGAAACGCACGTTTAGCGTCAAAACTGTGCAAAAGCAGCGTTTTGGTGCACGAAACGCACATTTCGTTGCAAAAGCGGCGTTTTGTTGCACGAAACGTACGTTTAGCGGTAAAACTGTGCAAAAGCAGCGTTTTGGTGCACGAAACGCACGTTTGGCGTCAAAACTGTGCAAAAGCAGCATTTTGGTGCACGAAACGCACGTTGAGCGTCAAAAACTGTGCAATAGCAGCGTTTTAGTGCACGAAACGCACGTTTTGCGTCAAAACTGTGATAAAGCAGCGTTTTGGTGCACGAAATGCACGTTTAGCGTCAAAACTATGCAAAAGCAGCGTTTTGGTGCTCGAAACGCACGTTTAGCGTCAAATGTGTGCAAAAGCAGCGTTTTGGTGCACGAAACGCACGTTTCGTTGCGAAAGCGGCATCTTGGTGCACGAAACGCACGTTTAGCGTCAAAACTGTGCAAAAGCAGCGTTTTGGTTCACGAAACGCACCTTTCGTTGCAAAAGCGGCGTTTTGGTGCACGAAACGCACGTTTAGCGTCAAAACTGTGCAAAAGCAGCGTTTTGGTGCACGAAACGCACGTTTAGCGTCAAAACTGTGCAAAAGCAGCGTTTTGGGGCACGAAACGCACGTTTAGAATCAAAACTGTGCAAAAGCAGCGTTATGGTGCACGAAACGCTCGTTTCGCTGCTAAAGCGGCGTTTTGTTGCACGAAACGCACGTTTAGCGTCAAAACTGTGCAAAAGCAGCGTTTGGTGCACGAAACGCACATTTCGTTGCAAAAGCGGCATTTGTTGCACGAAACGTACGTTTAGCGGCAAAACTGTGCAACAGCAGCGTTTTGGTGCACGAAACGCACGGTTAGCGTCAAAACTGTGCAAAAGCAGCGTTTGGGTGCACGAAACGCACGTTTAGCCTCAAAACTGTGCAAAAGCAGCGTTTTGGTGCACGAAACGCACGTTGAGCGTCAAAACTGAGGAATAGCAGCGTTTTGGTGCACGAAACGCACGTTTTGCGTCAAAACTGTGCAAAAGCAGCGTTTTTGGTGCTCGAAACGCACGTTTAGCGTCAAATGTGTGCAAAAGCAGCGTTTTGGTGCACGAAACGCACGTTTCGTTGCGAAAGCGGCATTTTGGTGCACGAAACGCACGTTTAGCGTCAAAATTGTGCAAAAGCAGCGTTTTGGTGCACGAAACGCACGTTTAGCGTCAAAACTGTGCAAAAGCAGCGTTTTGGTGCACGAAACGCACGTGTAGAATCAAAACTGTGCAAAAGCAGCGTTGTGGTGCACGAAACGCACGTTTAGCGTCAAAACTGTGCAATAGCAGCGTTTTCGTGCACGAAACGCACGTTTAGCGTCAAAACTGTGCAAAAGCAGCGTTTTGGAGCTCGAAACGCACGTTTAGCGTCAAAACTGTGTAAAAGCAGCGTTTTGGTGCACGAAACGCACGTTTAGCGTCAGAACTGTGCAAAAGCAGCGTTTTGGTGCACGAAACGCGCGTTTCGTTGCGAAAGCGGCGTTTTGGTGCTGAAACGCACGTTTAGCGTCAAAACTGTGCAAAAGCAGCATTTTGGTGCACGAAACGCACGTTTAGCGTCAAAACTGTGCAAAAGCAGCGTTTTGGTGCACGAAACGCACGTTTAGCGTCAAAACTGTACAAAAGCAGCGTTTTGGTGCACGAAACGCACGTTTAGCGTCAAAACTGTGCAAAAGCAGCGTTTTGGAGCTCGAAACGCACGTTTCGTTGCAAAAGCGGCGTTGTGGAGCACGAAATGCACGTTTTGCGTCAAAACTGTGCAAAAGCAGCGTTTTGGTGCACGAAACGGACGTTTAGCGTCAAAACTGAGCAAATGCAGCGTTTTGGTGCACGAAACGCACGTTTAGCGTCAAAACTGTGCAAAAGCAGCGTTTTGGTGCTCGAAACGCACGTTTAGCGTCAAATGTGTGCAAAAGCAGCGTTTTGGTGCACGAAACGCACGTTTCGTTGCGAAAGCGGCATTTTGGTGCACGAAACGCACGTTTAGCGTCAAAACTGTGCAAAAGCAGCGTTTTGGTGCACGAAACGCACGTTTAGCGTCAAAACTGTGCAAAAGCAGCGTTTTGGTGCACGAAACGCACGTTTAGAATCAAAACTGTGCAAAAGCAGCGATATGGTGCACGAAACGCACGTTTAGCGTCAAAACTGTGCAATAGCAGCGTTTTCGTGCACGAAACGCACGTTTAGCGTCAAAACTGTGCAAAAGCAGCGTTTTGGTGCACGAAACGCACGTTTAGCGTCAGAACTGTGCAAAAGCAGCGTTTTGGTGCACGAAACGCACGTTTCGTTGCGAAAGCGGCGTTTTGGTGCACGAAACGCACGTTTAGCGTCAAAACTGTGCAAAAGCAGCGTTTTGGTGCACGAAACGCACCTTTCGTTGCAAAAGCGGCGTTTTGGTGCACGAAACGCACGTTTAGCGTCAAAACTGTGCAAAAGCAGCGTTTTGGTGCTCGAAACGCACGTTTAGCGTCAAATGTGTGCAAAAGCAGCGTTTTGGTGCACGAAACGCACGTTTCGTTGCGAAAGCGGCATTTTGGTGCACGAAACGCACGTTTAGCGTCAAAACTGTGCAAAAGCAGCGTTTTGGTGCACGAAACGCACGTTTTGCGTCAAAACTGTGCAAAAGCAGCGTTTTGGTGCTCGAAACGCACGTTTAGCGTCAAATGTGTGCAAAAGCAGCGTTTTGGTGCACGAAACGCACGTTTAGCGTCAAAACTGTGCAAAAGCAGCGTTTTGGTGCACGAAACGCACGTTTAGAATCAAAACTGTGCAAAAGCAGCGTTATGGTGCACGAAACGCACGTTTAGCGTCAAAACAGTGCAAAAGCAGCGTTTTGGAGCTCGAAACGCACGTTTAGCGTCAAAACTGTGCAAAAGCAGCGTTTTGGTGCACGAAACGCACCTTTCGTTGCAAAAGCGGCGTTTTGGTGCACGAAACGCACGTTTAGCGTCAAAACTGTGCAAAAGCAGCGTTTTGGTGCACGAAACGCACATTTCGTTGCAAAAGCGGCGTTTTGTTGCACGAAACGTACGTTTAGCGGTAAAACTGTGCAAAAGCAGCGTTTTGGTGCACGAAACGCACGTTTAGCGTCAAAACTGTGCAAAAGCAGCGTTTTGGTGCACGAAACGCACGTTTGGCGTCAAAACTGTGCAAAAGCAGCATTTTGGTGCACGAAACGCACGTTGAGCGTCAAAACTGTGCAATAGCAGCGTTTTGGTGCACGAAACGCACGTTTTGCGTCAAAACTGTGATAAAGCAGCGTTTTGGTGCACGAAATGCACGTTTCGCGTCAAAACTATGCAAAAGCAGCGTTTTGGTGCTCGAAACGCACGTTTAGCGTCAAATGTGTGCAAAAGCAGCGTTTTGGTGCACGAAACGCACGTTTCGTTGCGAAAGCGGCATCTTGGTGCACGAAACGCACGTTTAGCGTCAAAACTGTGCAAAAGCAGCGTTTTGGTGCACGAAACGCACATTTCGTTGCAAAAGCGGCATTTTGTTGCACGAAGCGTACGTTTAGCGGCAAAACTGTGCAACAGCAGCGTTTTGGTGCACGAAACGCACGGTTAGCGTCAAAACTGTGCAAAAGCAGCGTTTGGGTGCACGAAACGCACGTTTAGCCTCAAAACTGTGCAAAAGCAGCGTTTTGGTGCACGAAACGCACGTTGAGCGTCAAAACTGTGGAATAGCAGCGTTTTGGTGCACGAAACGCACGTTTTGCGTCAAAACTGTGCAAAAGCAGCGTTTTGGTGCTCGAAACGCACGTTTAGCGTCAAATGCGTGCAAAAGCAGCGTTTTGGTGCACGAAACGCACGTTTCGTTGCGAAAGCGGCATTTTGGTGCACCAAACGCACGTTTAGCGTCAAAACTGTGCAAAAGCAGCGTTTTGGTGCACGAAACGCACGTTTAGCGTCAAAACTGTGCAAAAGCAGCGTTTTGGTGCACGAAACGCACGTTTAGCGTCAAAACTGTGCAAAAGCAGCGTTTTGGTGCACGAAACGCACGTTTAGAATCAAAACTGTGCAAAAGCAGCGTTATGGTGCACGAAACGCACGTTTAGCGTCAAAACTGTGCAACAGCAGCGTTTTCGTGCACGAAACGCACGTTTAGCGTCAAAACTGTGCAAAAGCAGCGTTTTGGAGCTCGAAACGCACGTTTAGCGTCAAAACTGTGCAAAAGCAGCGTTTTGGTGCACGAAACGCACCTTTCGTTGCAAAAGCGGCGTTTTGGTGCACGAAACGCACGTTTAGCGTCAAAACTGTGCAAAAGCAGCGTTTTGGTGCACGAAACGCACCTTTCGTTGCAAAAGCGGCGTTTTGGTGCACGAAACGCACGTTTAGCGTCAAAACTGTGCAAAAGCAGCGTTTTGGTGCACGAAACGCACCTTTCGTTGCAAAAGCGGCGTTTTGGTGCACGAAACGCACGTTTAGCGTCAAAACTGTGCAAAAGCAGCGTTTTGGTGCTCGAAACGCACGTTTAGCGTCAAATGTGTGCAAAAGCAGCGTTTTGGTGCACGAAACGCACGTTTCGTTGCGAAAGCGGCATTTTGGTGCACGAAACGCACGTTTAGCGTCAAAACTGTGCAAAAGCAGCGTTTTGGTGCACGAAACGCACGTTTTGCGTCAAAACTGTGCAAAAGCAGCGTTTTGGTGCTCGAAACGCACGTTTAGCGTCAAATGTGTGCAAAAGCAGCGTTTTGGTGCACGAAACGCACGTTTAGCGTCAAAACTGTGCAAAAGCAGCGTTTTGGTGCACGAAACGCACGTTTAGAATCAAAACTGTGCAAAAGCAGCGTTATGGTGCACGAAACGCACGTTTAGCGTCAAAACAGTGCAAAAGCAGCGTTTTGGAGCTCGAAACGCACGTTTAGCGTCAAAACTGTGCAAAAGCAGCGTTTTGGTGCACGAAACGCACCTTTCGTTGCAAAAGCGGCGTTTTGGTGCACGAAACGCACGTTTAGCGTCAAAACTGTGCAAAAGCAGCGTTTTGGTGCACGAAACGCACATTTCGTTGCAAAAGCGGCGTTTTGTTGCACGAAACGTACGTTTAGCGGTAAAACTGTGCAAAAGCAGCGTTTTGGTGCACGAAACGCACGTTTAGCGTCAAAACTGTGCAAAAGCAGCGTTTTGGTGCACGAAACGCACGTTTGGCGTCAAAACTGTGCAAAAGCAGCGTTTTGGTGCACGAAACGCACCTTTCGTTGCAAAAGCGGCGTTTTGGTGCACGAAACGCACGTTTAGCGTCAAAACTGTGCAAAAGCAGCGTTTTGGTGCACGAAACGCACCTTTCGTTGCAAAAGCGGCGTTTTGGTGCACGAAACGCACGTTTAGCGTCAAAACTGTGCAAAAGCAGCGTTTTGGTGCACGAAACGCACCTTTCGTTGCAAAAGCGGCGTTTTGGTGCACGAAACGCACGTTTAGCGTCAAAACTGTGCAAAAGCAGCGTTTTGGTGCTCGAAACGCACGTTTAGCGTCAAATGTGTGCAAAAGCAGCGTTTTGGTGCACGAAACGCACGTTTCGTTGCGAAAGCGGCATTTTGGTGCACGAAACGCACGTTTAGCGTCAAAACTGTGCAAAAGCAGCGTTTTGGTGCACGAAACGCACGTTTTGCGTCAAAACTGTGCAAAAGCAGCGTTTTGGTGCTCGAAACGCACGTTTAGCGTCAAATGTGTGCAAAAGCAGCGTTTTGGTGCACGAAACGCACGTTTAGCGTCAAAACTGTGCAAAAGCAGCGTTTTGGTGCACGAAACGCACGTTTAGAATCAAAACTGTGCAAAAGCAGCGTTATGGTGCACGAAACGCACGTTTAGCGTCAAAACAGTGCAAAAGCAGCGTTTTGGAGCTCGAAACGCACGTTTAGCGTCAAAACTGTGCAAAAGCAGCGTTTTGGTGCACGAAACGCACCTTTCGTTGCAAAAGCGGCGTTTTGGTGCACGAAACGCACGTTTAGCGTCAAAACTGTGCAAAAGCAGCGTTTTGGTGCACGAAACGCACATTTCGTTGCAAAAGCGGCGTTTTGTTGCACGAAACGTACGTTTAGCGGTAAAACTGTGCAAAAGCAGCGTTTTGGTGCACGAAACGCACGTTTAGCGTCAAAACTGTGCAAAAGCAGCGTTTTGGTGCACGAAACGCACGTTTGGCGTCAAAACTGTGCAAAAGCAGCATTTTGGTGCACGAAACGCACGTTGAGCGTCAAAACTGTGCAATAGCAGCGTTTTGGTGCACGAAACGCACGTTTTGCGTCAAAACTGTGATAAAGCAGCGTTTTGGTGCACGAAATGCACGTTTAGCGTCAAAACTATGCAAAAGCAGCGTTTTGGTGCTCGAAACGCACGTTTAGCGTCAAATGTGTGCAAAAGCAGCGTTTTGGTGCACGAAACGCACGTTTCGTTGCGAAAGCGGCATCTTGGTGCACGAAACGCACGTTTAGCGTCAAAACTGTGCAAAAGCAGCGTTTTGGTGCACGAAACGCACATTTCGTTGCAAAAGCGGCATTTTGTTGCACGAAGCGTACGTTTAGCGGCAAAACTGTGCAACAGCAGCGTTTTGGTGCACGAAACGCACGGTTAGCGTCAAAACTGTGCAAAAGCAGCGTTTGGGTGCACGAAACGCACGTTTAGCCTCAAAACTGTGCAAAAGCAGCGTTTTGGTGCACGAAACGCACGTTGAGCGTCAAAACTGTGGAATAGCAGCGTTTTGGTGCACGAAACGCACGTTTTGCGTCAAAACTGTGCAAAAGCAGCGTTTTGGTGCTCGAAACGCACGTTTAGCGTCAAATGCGTGCAAAAGCAGCGTTTTGGTGCACGAAACGCACGTTTCGTTGCGAAAGCGGCATTTTGGTGCACCAAACGCACGTTTAGCGTCAAAACTGTGCAAAAGCAGCGTTTTGGTGCACGAAACGCACGTTTAGCGTCAAAACTGTGCAAAAGCAGCGTTTTGGTGCACGAAACGCACGTTTAGCGTCAAAACTGTGCAAAAGCAGCGTTTTGGTGCACGAAACGCACGTTTAGAATCAAAACTGTGCAAAAGCAGCGTTATGGTGCACGAAACGCACGTTTAGCGTCAAAACTGTGCAACAGCAGCGTTTTCGTGCACGAAACGCACGTTTAGCGTCAAAACTGTGCAAAAGCAGCGTTTTGGAGCTCGAAACGCACGTTTAGCGTCAAAACTGTGCAAAAGCAGCGTTTTGGTGCACGAAACGCACCTTTCGTTGCAAAAGCGGCGTTTTGGTGCACGAAACGCACGTTTAGCGTCAAAACTGTGCAAAAGCAGCGTTTTGGTGCACGAAACGCACCTTTCGTTGCAAAAGCGGCGTTTTGGTGCACGAAACGCACGTTTAGCGTCAAAACTGTGCAAAAGCAGCGTTTTGGTGCACGAAACGCACCTTTCGTTGCAAAAGCGGCGTTTTGGTGCACGAAACGCACGTTTAGCGTCAAAACTGTGCAAAAGCAGCGTTTTGGTGCTCGAAACGCACGTTTAGCGTCAAATGTGTGCAAAAGCAGCGTTTTGGTGCACGAAACGCACGTTTCGTTGCGAAAGCGGCATTTTGGTGCACGAAACGCACGTTTAGCGTCAAAACTGTGCAAAAGCAGCGTTTTGGTGCACGAAACGGACGTTTTGCGTCAAAACTGTGCAAAAGCAGCGTTTTGGTGCTCGAAACGCACGTTTAGCGTCAAATGTGTGCAAAAGCAGCGTTTTGGTGCACGAAACGCACGTTTAGCGTCAAAACTGTGCAAAAGCAGCGTTTTGGTGCACGAAACGCACGTTTAGAATCAAAACTGTGCAAAAGCAGCGTTATGGAGCACGAAACGCACGTTTAGCGTCAAAACTGTGCAAAAGCAGCGTTTTGGTGCACGAAACGCACGTTTAGAATCAAAACTGTGCAAAAGCAGCGTTATGGTGCACGAAACGCACGTTTAGCGTCAAAACTGTGCAAAAGCAGCGTTTTGGAGCTCGAAACGCACGTTTAGCGTCAAAACTGTGCAAAAGCAGCGTTTTGGTGCACGAAACGCACCTTTCGTTGCAAAAGCGGCGTTTTGGTGCACGAAACGCACGTTTAGCGTCAAAACTGTGCAAAAGCAGCGTTTGGTGCACGAAACGCACGTTTAGAATCAAAACTGTGCAAAAGCAGCGTTATGGTGCACGAAACGCACGTTTAGCGTGAAAACTGTGCAACAGCAGCGTTTTCGTGCACGAAACGCACGTTTAGCGTCAAAACTGTGCAAAAGCAGCGTTTTGGAGCTCGAAACGCACGTTTAGCGTCAAAACTGTGCAAAAGCAGCGTTTTGGTGCACGAAACGCACCTTTCGTTGCAAAAGCAGCGTTTTGGTGCACGAAACGCACGTTTAGTGTCAAAACTGTGCAAAAGCAGCGTTTTGGAGCTCGAAACGCACGTTTCGTTGCAAAAGCGGCGTTTTGGAGCACGAAATGCACGTTTTGCGTCAAAACTGTGCAAAAAGCAGCGTTTTGGTGCACGAAACGCACGTTTAGCGTCAAAACTGTGCAAAAGCAGCGTTTTGGTGCACGAAACGCACCTTTCGTTGCAAAAGCGGCGTTTTGGTGCACGAAACGCACGTTTTGCGTCAAAACTGTGCAAAAGCATCGTTTTGGTGCACGAAACGCACGTTAAGCGTCAAAACTGTGCAAAAGCAGCGTTTTGGTGCACGAAACGCACGTTTAGCGTCAGAACTGTGCAAAAGCAGCGTTTTGGTGCACGAAACGCACGTTTCGTTGCGAAAGCAGCGTTTTGGTGCACGAAACGCACGTTTAGCGTCAAAACTGTGCAAAAGCAGCATTTTGGTGCACGAAACGCACGTTTAGCGTCAAAACTGTGCAAAAGCAGCGTTTTGGTGCACGAAACGCACCTTTCGTTGCAAAAGCGGCGTTTTGGTGCACGAAACGCACGTTTAGCGTCAAAACTGTGCAAAAGCAGCGTTTTGGTGCACGAAACGCACGTTTTGCGTCAAAACTGTGCAAAAGCAGCGTTTTGGTGCTCGAAACGCACGTTTAGCGTCAAATGTGTGCAAAAGCAGCGTTTTGGTGCACGAAACGCACGTTTAGCGTCAAAACTGTGCAATAGCAGCGTTTTCGTGCACGAAACGCACCTTTCGTTGCAAAAGCGGCGTTTTGGTGCACGAAACGCACGTTTAGCGTCAAAACTGTGCAAAAGCAGCGTTTTGGTGCACGAAACGCACCTTTCGTTGCAAAAGCGGCGTTTTGGTGCACGAAACGCACGTTTAGCGTCAAAACTGTGCAAAAGCAGCGTTTTGGTGCACGAAACGCACGTTTAGCGTCAAAACTGTGCAAAAGCTGCGTTTTGGTGCACGAAACGCACGTTTAGAATCAAAACTGTGCAAAAGCAGCGTTATGGTGCACGAAACGCACGTTTAGCGTCAAAACTGTGCAATAGCAGCGTTTTCGTGCACGAAACGCACGTTTAGCGTCAAAACTGTGCAATAGCAGCGTTTTCGTGCACGAAACGCACGTTTAGCGTCAAAACTGTGCAAAAGCAGCGTTTTGGAGCTCGAAACGCACGTTTAGCGTCAAAACTGTGCAAAAGCAGCGTTTTGGTGCACGAAACCTACCTTTCGTTGCAAAAGCGGCGTTTTGGTGCATGAAACGCACGTTTAGCGTCAAAACTGTGCAAAAACAGCGTTTTGGTGCACGAAACGCACGTTTAGCGTCAAAACTGTGCAAAAGCAGCGTTTAGGTGCACGAAATGCACCTTTCGTTGCAAAAGCGGCGTTTTGGTGCACGAAAGGCACGTTTAGCGTCAAAACTGTGCAAAAGCAGCGTTTTGGAGCTCGAAACGCATGTTTAGCGTCAAAACTGTGCAAAAGCAGCGTTTTGGTGCACGAAATGCACGTTTAGCGTCAAAAACTGTGCAAAAGCAGCGTTATGGTGCACGAAACGCACGTTTAGCGTCAAAACTGTGCAATAGCAGCGTTTTCGTGCACGAAACGCACGTTTAGCGTCAAAACTGTGCAATAGCAGCGTTTTGGAGCTCGAAACGCACGTTTACCGTCAAAACTGTGCAAAAGCAGCGTTTTGGTGCACGAAACGCACGTTTAGCGTCAAAACTGAGCAAATGCAGCGTTTTGGTGCACGAAACGCACGTTAGCGTCAAAACTGTGCAAAAGCAGCGTTTTGGTGCACGAAACCTACCTTTCGTTGCAAAAGCGGCGTTTTGGTGCACGGAACGCACGTTTAGCGTCAAAACTGTGCAAAAGCAGCGTTTTGGTGCACGAAACGCACGTTTAGCGTCAAAACTGTGCAAAAGCAGCGTTTAGGTGCACGAAATGCACCTTTCGTTGCAAAAGCGGCGTTTTGGTGCACGAAAGGCACGTTTAGCGTCAAAACTGTGCAAAAGCAGCGTTTTGGAGCTCGAAACGCA
This sequence comes from Stelis phaeoptera, assembly GCA_943735885.1. NCBI lineage: Eukaryota > Metazoa > Arthropoda > Insecta > Hymenoptera > Megachilidae > Stelis > Stelis phaeoptera. The sequence continues at coordinate 38,950 of CALSEM010000098.1, forward strand.
CGTTTAGCGTCAAAACTGTGCAATAGCAGCGTTTTGGAGCTCGAAACGCACGTTTACCGTCAAAACTGTGCAAAAGCAGCGTTTTGGTGCACGAAACGCACGTTTAGCGTCAAAACTGAGCAAATGCAGCGTTTTGGTGCACGAAACGCACGTTTAGCGTCAAAACTGTGCAAAAGCAGCGTTTTGGTGCACGAAACCTACCTTTCGTTGCAAAAGCGGCGTTTTGGTGCACGGAACGCACGTTTAGCGTCAAAACTGTGCAAAAGCAGCGTTTTGGTGCACGAAACGCACGTTTAGCGTCAAAACTGTGCAAAAGCAGCGTTTAGGTGCACGAAATGCACCTTTCGTTGCAAAAGCGGGCGTTTTGGTGCACGAAAGGCACGTTTAGCGTCAAAACTGTGCAAAAGCAGCGTTTTGGAGCTCGAAACGCATGTTTAGCGTCAAAACTGTGCAAAAGCAGCGTTTTGGTGCACGAAATGCACGTTTAGCGTCAAAACTGTGCAAAAGCAGCGTTATGGTGCACGAAACGCACGTTTAGCGTCAAAACTGTGCAATAGCAGCGTTTTCGTGCACGAAACGCACGTTTAGCGTCAAAACTGTGCAATAGCAGCGTTTTGGAGCTCGAAACGCACGTTTACCGTCAAAACTGTGCAAAAGCAGCGTTTTGGTGCACGAAACGCACGTTTAGCGTCAAAACTGAGCAAATGCAGCGTTTTTGGTGCACGAAACGCACGTTTAGCGTCAAAACTGTGCAAAAGCAGCGTTTTGGTGCACGAAACGCACGTTTCGTTGCGGAAAGCGGTGTTTTGGTGCACGAAACGTACGTTTAGCGGCAAAACTGTGCAAAAGCAGCGTTTTGGTGCGCGAAACGCACGTTTAGCGTCAAAACCTGTGCAAAAGCACCGTTTTGGTGCACGAAACGCACGTTTAGCGTCAAAACTGAGCAAAATGCAGCGTTTTGGTGCACGAAACGCACGTTTAGCGTCAAAACTGTGCAAAAGCAGCGTTTTGGAGCTCGAAACCGCACGTTTCGTTGCAAAAGCGGCGTTTTGGTGCACGAAACTCACGTTTAGTGTCAAAAACTGTGCAAAAGCAGCGTTTTGGTGCACGAAACGCACGTTGAGCGTCAAAACTGTGCAATAGCAGCGTTTTCGTGCACGAAACGCAAGTTTAGCGTCAAAACTGTGCAAAAGCAGCGTTTTGGTGCACGAGACGCACGTTTAGCGTCAAAACTGTGCAAAAGCAGCGTTTTGGTGCACGAAACGCACGTTGAGCGTCAAAACTGTGCAAAAGCAGCGTTTTGGTGGACGAAACGCAGGTTTATCGTCAAAACTGTGCAAAAGCAGCGTTTCGGTGCACGAAACGCACGTGAGCGTCAAAACTGTGCAATAGCAGCGTTTTCGTGCACGAAACGCAAGTTTAGCGTCAAAACTGTGCAAAAGCAACGTTTTGGAGCTCGAAACGCACGTTTGGCGTCAAAACTGTGCAAAAGCAGCGTTTTGGTGCATGAAACGCACGTTTAGAGTCAAAACTGAGCAAATGCAGCGTTTTGGTGCACGAAACGCACGTTTAGCGTCCAAACTGTGCAAAAGCAGCGTTTTGGTGCACGAAATGCACGTTTCGTTGCAAAAGCGGCGTTTTGGTGCACGAAACGCACGTTTAGTGTCAAAACTGTGCAAAAGCAGCGTTTTGGTGCATGAAACGCACGTTTAGCGTCAAAACTGTGCAAAAGCAGCGTTTTACTGCACGAAACGCACGTTAGCGTCAAAACTGTGCAAAAGCAGCTATTTGTTGCACGAAACGCACGTTTAGCGTCAAAACTGTGCAAAAGCAGCGTTTTAGTGCACGAAACGCAGGTTTATCGTCAAAACTGTGCAAAAGCAGCGTTTCGGAGCACGAAACGCACGTTTAGCGTCCAAACTGTGCAAAAGCAGCGTTTTGGTGCACGAAATGCACGTTTCGTTGCAAAAGCGGCGTTTTGGTGCACGAAACGCACGTTTAGTGTCAAAACTGTGCAAAAGCAGCGTTTTGGTGCATGAAATGCACGTTTCGTTGCAAAAGCAGCGTTTTGGTGCACGAAACGCACGTTTCGTTGCGAAAGCGGTGTTTTGGTGCACGAAACGCACGTTTAGCGGCAAAACTGTGCAAATGCAGCGTTTTGGTGCACGAAACGCACGCTTTCCGTCAAAATTATGCAAAAGCAGCGTCTTAGTGCACGAAACGCACGTTTAGCGTCAAAACTGTGCAAAACCAGCGTTTTGGTGCACGAAATGCACGTTTCGTTGCAAAAGCGGCGTTTTGGTGCACGAAACGCACGTTTAGCGTCAAAACTGTGCAAAAGCAGCGTTTTGGTGCTCGAACGCACGTTTAGCGTCAAATGTGTGCAAAAGCAGCGTTTTGGTGCACGAAACGCACGTTTCGTTGCGAAAGCGGCATTTTGGTGCACGAAACGCACGTTTAGCGTCAAAACTGTGCAAAAGCAGCGTTTTGGTGCACGAAACGCACGTTTTGCGTCAAAACTGTGCAAAAGCAGCGTTTTGGTGCTCGAAACGCACGTTTAGCGTCAAATGTGTGCAAAAGCAGCGTTTTGGTGCACGAAACGCACGTTTAGCGTCAAAACTGTGCAAAAGCAGCGTTTTGGTGCACGAAACGCACGTTTAGAATCAAAACTGTGCAAAAGCAGCGTTATGGAGCACGAAACGCACGTTTAGCGTCAAAACTGTGCAAAAGCAGCGTTTGGTGCACGAAACGCACGTTTAGAATCAAAACTGTGCAAAAGCAGCGTTATGGTGCACGAAACGCACGTTTAGCGTCAAAACTGTGCAAAAGCAGCGTTTTGGAGCTCGAAACGCACGTTTAGCGTCAAAACTGTGCAAAAGCAGCGTTTTGGTGCACGAAACGCACCTTTCGTTGCAAAAGCGGCGTTTTGGTGCACGAAACGCACGTTTAGCGTCAAAACTGTGCAAAAGCAGCGTTTTGGTGCACGAAACGCACGTTTAGAATCAAAACTGTGCAAAAGCAGCGTTATGGTGCACGAAACGCACGTTTAGCGTGAAAACTGTGCAACAGCAGCGTTTTCGTGCACGAAACGCACGTTTAGCGTCAAAACTGTGCAAAAGCAGCGTTTTGGAGCTCGAAACGCACGTTTAGCGTCAAAACTGTGCAAAAGCAGCGTTTTGGTGCACGAAACGCACCTTTCGTTGCAAAAGCAGCGTTTTGGTGCACGAAACGCACGTTTAGTGTCAAAACTGTGCAAAAGCAGCGTTTTGGAGCTCGAAACGCACGTTTCGTTGCAAAAGCGGGCGTTTTGGAGCACGAAATGCACGTTTTGCGTCAAAACTGTGCAAAAGCAGCGTTTTTGGTGCACGAAACGCACGTTTAGCGTCAAAACTGTGCAAAAGCAGCGTTTTGGTGCACGAAACGCACCTTTCGTTGCAAAAGCGGCGTTTTGGTGCACGAAACGCACGTTTTGCGTCAAAACTGTGCAAAAGCATCGTTTTGGTGCACGAAACGCACGTTTAGCGTCAAAACTGTGCAAAAGCAGCGTTTTGGTGCACGAAACGCACGTTTAGCGTCAGAACTGTGCAAAAGCAGCGTTTTGGTGCACGAAACGCACGTTTCGTTGCGAAAGCAGCGTTTTGGTGCACGAAACGCACGTTTAGCGTCAAAACTGTGCAAAAGCAGCATTTTGGTGCACGAAACGCACGTTTAGCGTCAAAACTGTGCAAAAGCAGCGTTTTGGTGCACGAAACGCACGTTTAGCGTCAAAACTGTACAAAAGCAGCGTTTTGGTGCACGAAACGCACGTTTAGCGTCAAAACTGTGCAAAAGCAGCGTTTTGGAGCTCGAAACGCACGTTTCGTTGCAAAAGCGGCGTTTTGCAGCACGAAATGCACGTTTTGCGTCAAAACTGTGCAAAAGCAGCGTTTTGGTGCACGAAACGGACGTTTAGCGTCAAAACTGAGCAAATGCAGCGTTTTTGGTGCACGAAACGCACGTTTAGCGTCAAAACTGTGCAAAAGCAGCGTTTTGGTGCTCGAAACGCACGTTTCGCTGGCAAAAGCAGCGTTTTGGTGCACGAAACGCACGTTTAGCGTCAAAACTGTGGCAAAAGCAGCGTTTTGGTGCACGAAACGCACCTTTCGTTGCAAAAGCGGCGTTTTGGTGCACGAAACGCACGTTTAGCGTTCAAAACTGTGCAAAAGCAGCGTTTTGGTGCACGAAACGCACCTTTCGTTGCAAAAGCGGCGTTTTGGTGCACGAAACGCACGTTTAGCGTCAAAACTGTGGAAAAGCAGCGTTTTGGTGCACGAAACGCACGTTTTGCGTCAAAACTGT
>CALSEM010000099.1:0-25552 GCA_943735885.1 Stelis phaeoptera
GAAATTGCTGGATACCAGTTATTACAAAAGTGGAAGAAACTTACACGAAATATTACAGGAGATAATGCACAAGACTCAGTAATGTTGCCTTGTAATACGTTTGTGCACGCATTAGAACCGTAATAGTTCTTAGCAGTACGACATGATATGGTACATGAATAGCGCTGTCTTTATAAACTGGTATTTAACTGTTAAAAACAAGAAGAGAAGCATGTAAGAGAGATTCATCAATATCAGAGTAAGTAAAACCCACAATGGAAATTAGATTGTGTTTGCCATTATTCAATAAGTAGTTTTGTAAGCTAAAAGTATAAGCACTAACGTTGTAAATTCTACTGCGTTTTCTGTTTCCACAGTCTTTGATTGATGTAAGCAGTGACAGTCATCCTAATAGGGTAAAAGCTAAAATACTACCAGAAGAATTGTGCAAGTATTATTGGAAATACTATAATGTTTAACAAGTATAGGTTAAAGTGTAGACGTTGAGAAACGTGCAAGCTAACGTACAGTTTCCAATGAAATGCAATGACAAATAGCAAAAATATTGACTACAGAGATGCATTTACTTTCTCACAAGATATAACTGGAAACATGTTTAAGGTAAGAGAGATATTAAATGTTTTATTTCAAATTAAAGTTGCAAAATACAGTGTATCGATATATAATACTATGATATCATTTTCTTTATTTTTTTTTTCCTTTAGACATTGATGGGAAAATTACAATTGTAGGACAAGCAGAATAAAATATTGTATGCAGAGTTGCACATACTTTATCGCTCGATGGATGTGGAAATATGTGTAAGGTAAAAGAAATATTAAATATTTTATTTCACATTATAGTTGTAAGATATAAATGTATCAGTGTATAACACTACGTAATTTTTTTCTTTATTTTCAGCATTTGTTCAGATCTTGTTGGGAAGATTACAATTATAAGACAAATAACAAAAATATTAAATACAGAGATGCATTCTTCTTTCTCTCAAGATATAACTGGAATCATGTTTAAGGTGAAAGAAATATTAAATATTGAATTTAAAATTGAAGTTGTAAAATATAAATCTGTTGTATAACACTATGATATCTTTTTCTATATTTCCAGCATTTGTTCAGATCTTGATGGGAAAATTGCAATTGTACGACACATAGAAAAAATGTTGAACAGGGATGCACTTGTTTGCAAGATAGATCTGGAAATATGCTTCAGGTAAAAAAAATACTAAATGTTTTACTTCAAGTTAAAACTGTATAATACAACGTACCAATATATTTATAACACTATATCTGTTTCTTTATTTTCAGCACTTGTTCAGGCCTTGATCGGAAGATTTCCCATATAGGACAAATAGCAAAAATATTGAATATTGAGAAGCACGTACTTCATTGCTCGATGGATATGGAAATATGTTAAGGTAAAAGAAATATTATATGTTTTATTTCAAATTATAGTTGGAAAATATAAATGTAACAGTATATAATACTATGATATTTTCTTCATTATTTTCAGTGTTTGTTCAGAGCTTGATGGGAAGATTGCAATTATACTACAAACAGTAAAAATATTGAATACAGAGATGCATTTACTTTCTCTCAAGATATAAGTGGAAACATGTTTATGGTAAAAGAAATACTAAATATTTTATTTCAAATTAAAATTGTATATTACAATGTACCAATATATGTATAACACTATGATATTTGTTTCTTTATTTTCAGCACTTGTCGTGGCCTTGATGGGAGTATTACAATTGTAGGACAGATAGCAAAAGTATTGAATACAGGGATGCACTTACTTTTTTGCAAGATAGATCTGCAAATATGCCTCAGGTAAGAGAAATACTAAATATTTTATTTCAAATTGTAGTTGTAGTTGTAAGATATAAATGTATTAGTATATAACGCTATGTAATTTTTTTCTTTATTTTCAGCATTTGTTCAGATCTTGTTGGAAAGATTACAATTGTAGGACAAACAGCAAAAATCTTAAATACAGAGAAGCACTTACTTTCTCGTTCGATGGATCTGGATATATGTTTAAGGTAAAAGAAATATTGAATATTTTATTTCAAATTGTACTTGCAAAATATAAATGTATCAGTATATAACGCTGATATTTTTTTATTCATTTTCAGCATTTGTCCAGATCTTGATGGGAAAATTGCAATTGTTGGACAAACAGCAAACGTATTGAATACAGAGATGCATTTACTTTCTCACAAGATATAACTGGAAACATGTTTAAGGTAAGAAAAATATTAAATGTTTTATTTGAAATTAAAGTTGCTAAATACAGTGTATCAATATATAATACTATGATATCATTTTCTTTATATTCTGTCTTTTTTTAAACATTGATGGGATGACTACAATTATAGGACAAACAGCAAAAATATTTAATACAGAGAAGTACATACTTCATCGCTCGATGAATCTGGAAATATGTTTAAGGTAAAAGAAACATTACATATTTTATTTCAAATTATAGTTGTAATTGTAAGTTATAAATGTATTAGTATATAACGCTATGTAATTTTTTTCTTTATTTTCAGCATTTGTTCAGATCTTGTTGAAAAGATTACAATTGTAGGACAAACAGCAAAAATATTTAATACAGGGAATCACATACTTCATCTCTTGATGAATCTGGAAATATGTTTAAGGTAAAACAAACATTACATATTTTATTTCAAATTATAGTTGTAGTTGTAAGATATAAATGTATTAGTATATAACGCTATGTAACTTTTTTCTTTACTTTCAGCATTTGTTCGGATCTTGTTGGGAAGATTACAATTGTAGAATAAACAGCAAAAATATTAAATACAGAGAAGCACTTACTTTCTCGTTCGATGGATCTGGATATATGTTTAAGGTAAAAGAAATATTGAATATTTTATTTCAAATTGTACTTGCAAAATATAAATGTATCAGTATATAACACTGATATTTTTTTATTCATTTTCAGCATTTGTTCAGATCTTGATGGGAAAATTGCAATTGTTGGACAAACAGCAAACATATTGAATACAGAGATGCATTTACTTTCTCACAAGATATAACTGGAGTCATGTTTAAGGTGAAATGTTAATATTTCAAAGTGTTTGTGTTTGTAAAAGTGAATTACAATAAATATTTAGTCATTTACGGAAATGCATAGTTTATTTAACGCGTTTTATGTTTCTATTTATTTAGTTTTTAAGTTACAGAAATGAAAAATCGCATTTTTTATTAAGATTACACATTTCATTTCTACTTAAAAAATAATGTTGCTATTATTTTCTAAAGATTGAGATACAAGATAATACATAAAAATAAATAAGTTTAATTAAAATACGAACAAGAGAGTTTATCATTGTCAATAGTTATTAAATATTTGTTAAATTCTCAAATAAAATGAAATAAACCGGCGTTTAAAACTATAAAAAAACTCTGTAAATCTTAATCAATTAGCAATTAAAAGAAACATTAATCCTTATTTTCTTCAATACATCCTTTATTTCAAATTAATGTTGTTGAGTACAATGTATCAATATGTAATAATATAATTTCTTCTTCTTTATCTTCAACATTTATTCAGATACTGATGAGGAAATTACAACAAAGAAATAACGAAATAGAAAATTTGAATAGACACATTAAAGAAATTAACCAGCGTACAGAGAATAACATACACAGTTCCCAATGAAATACCATGCCAAACAACACTAGCGGACCCTGAAAACAGAGATGCGATTACTTTCTTTCAAGATATATATGCAAATATGTTTAACATAAAAGAAATATTTTCTTCAATACATCCTTTATTTCAAATTGGTGTTGTAGAGTACGATGTGTCAATATATATTAATATGATTTCTCTTTCCTTATTTTCAGCATTTATTCAGACATTGTTGAGGAAATTACCACAAAAAAATTATGGTTCACTGTAGTGAAGGAACAATCTAAAGGAGTGAATTATTAAATTAGATAAGTTTGTCTTGCAAATCATGGACTATAAAAGCTATGTAATGCCAGCATATTTTAAGTAAATAAATTTATAGAAGAAAATAAGACTCTTAAACTGTAATTTCCTGTTCTAATTTCCTTAATGTAGAGTTTAATTTATGGTTCATATCGTCCTCTTCTACTTGCAAATAAATACTTATGTCGAATAGAACTTCATAGATAAGGAAAAAAGTTTTAATAACAGAACACTTACATACTTCACTATTCACTTTCACCTAGTTTATATTATTTGTATCCAGTTTACAAACCTCAAATTCATTTTATCCAACTACACAGTCCAACTGAAATATTCCATTGTTCACACCAATCAGAAAAAGTATTAAAACGTTTAGAAATAATGTCGTGCAAAGAAGACTCGTGGAGAAAAGATGAAAAAGGATGTTCAATTACTATGGATTAGTTTTACACTCAATTTTTTTGCGAAACACCCGAAGCACAAGACGAAATGCAACGCGTTATACAGCTGACGCGATAAAACTGAACAAATGGATAGAAATCAATATGTAATTATATACAACCTTTCCCACGCATTTTCACGATCAACGTTACTTTTTGCCGAAAATCACGAGCTTTTCAACTTATTTGTGACAGAAGGTGCTTATCGTGCAACATAATTTGTTAAATGGCTGACGCGATAAAACCTTAGAAATCGATGGAAATCTATAATTCCCCATTTTTTCACGCATTTCCATTATCAACATCATTTTTAACTGAGAATCACGAGCACTTTTCAATTCTTTTACAACAGAAGTTGCTTATCGGCCAAAAAAATTCTTTCAATGGCTGACGCGATAAAACTTTAGAAATCGATATTTCCACTATTTCTCCACGCATTTTCGTGAAGGACGTACGTATGTATGTGTATATGTATGTATGTACATCTTTTGCACGAAATCACGAATGCTTTTCAATTTTTGAACGAGGGAAGATGCTTATCAAGAAAGGAAACCGCGATTACCAGTAAAAAGAGACGCAGATCATGAAAATGCGTAGAAGAATAGCTGCACTATCGATTTTTTCAGTTTTTACAATTTTAGGGTGTCATCGATTTAACAACGTATCTTCCACGATAAGCACCCTTTCTCGTGTCGACCGAGCCCCTACTAGATATTCTATGACGGTCCCCTTTACCCTCGGTCCCAAACCACGCACTCTCCGTTTTCAGGTATTTTATGTATCCTGACCCTTTTTTACTGCTTTTCCGATCAGATATCCTTAGAAAAAGGCCCCTCGTATCCCATCCTCCAGAAACCTCGATATTTATGTATCCGGGACTGATTCCCGCATTTTTTCCAGAAAACCCTCACTGTTCTCCCACCTACCCCTACCACTACTTTCCCTACCAAAAACCCCTTATAAAAGGACGACCCAAAAAGCGTAAGTCAGTCAGTAGAGTCAGTACAGTAAGAAAAGTCAGTATAATCAGAATTTCCGTCGAGACTCCGCAAGTCCGTGCGCGTAGTTAGTAAGATCCAGTGTTTGTCTGTATAATCTTTAAAGTACTAAATAACGAACATTTCTTAAAACCAACTCATCTTGTGTGACGTTGACGACACTCGTTTGAGAATTGATAAGTATTGCTGATTTCCGGTAAAATGATACGTCAATCATGTGGATGCATGGAAAAATAGCGGAGTTACTGATTTTTATCGATTTTTGCTATTTTATTGCGTCGTTTATTAAACAACATTTTCTCCACGATAACCACCTCTTCTCGTTAATAGATTGAGAAATATTCGCGATTTCCATTAAAAAGTGTGGTCGATCATGGAAATACATAGAGAATTAGTGGAATTATTGATTTTTCCGATTTTTTATTATTCTGCTGCGTCATCTTTAGATGAATTTATTTTCTACGATAAGCACACTTTCCTGATGAAAAATCGAAAAGTATTCGTGATTTCCAGTAAAAAGAGTGGTCGATCATGGAAATACATGCAGAAATAGCGGAATTATTGATGTTTTCGATCTTTTAATATTCTGCTGCGTCATCTTTAGATGAATTTATTTTCTACGATAAGCTCACTTTCCTGATGAAAAATCGAAAAGTATTCGCGATTTCCAGTAAAAAGAGTGGTCGATCATGGAAATACATGCAGAAATAGCGGAATTATTGATGTTTTCGATCTCTTAATATTCTGCTGCGTCATCTTTTGATGAATTTATTTTCTACGATAAGCTTACTTTCCTGATGAAAAATCGAAAAGTATTCGTGATTTCCAGTAAAAAGAGTGGTCGATCATGGAAATACATGCAGAAATAGCGGAATTATTGACGTTTTCGATCTTTTATCATTCTGCTGCGTCATCTTTAGATGAATTTATTTTCTACGATAAGCACACTTTCCTGATGAAAAATCGAAAAGTATTCGTGATTTCCAGTAAAAAGAGTGGTCGATCATGGAAATACATGCAGAAATAACGGAATTATTGATTTTTTCGATCTTTTATGATTCTGCTGCGTCATCTTTAGATGAATTTATTTTCTACGATAAGCACACTTTCCTGATGAAAAATCGAAAAGTATTCGTGATTTCCAGTAAAAAGAGTGGTCGATCATGGAAATACATGCAGAAATAGCGGAATTATTGATGTTTTCGATCTTTTATCATTCTGCTGCGTCATCTTTAGATGAATTTATTTTCTACGATAAGCACACTTTCCTGATGAAAAATCGAAAAGTATTCGCGATTTGCAGTAAAAAGAGTGGTGGATCATGGAAATACATGCAGAAATAGCGGAATTATTGATGTTTTCGATTTTTTACTATTTCGCCGCGTCATCTTGAGATGAATTTATTTTCCAGCATAAGCACTCCTTCGCGATCAAAAATCGAAAAGTATTCGTGGTTTCCAGTAAAAAGAGTGGTAGATTATTGAAATACATGCAGAAATAGCGGAATTATTGATGTTTTCGATCTTTTATCATTCTGCTGCGTCATCTTTAGATGAATTTATTTTCTACGATAAGCACACTTTCCTGATGAAAAATCGAAAAGTATTCGTGATTTCCAGTAAAAAAAGTGGTCGATCATGGAAATACATGCAGAAATAGCGGAATTATTGATGTTTTCGATCTTTTATCATTCTGCTGCCTCATCTTTAGATGAATTTATTTTGTACGATAAGCACACTTTCCTGATGAAAAATCGAAAAGTATTCGTGATTTCCAGTAAAAAGAGTGGTCGATCATGGAAATACATGCAGAAATAGCGGAATTATTGATGTTTTCGATCTTTTATCATTCTGCTGCGTCATCTTTAGATGAATTTATTTTCTACGATAAGCACACTTTCCTGATGAAAAATCGAAAAGTATTCGCGATTTCCAGTAAAAAGAGTGGTCGATCATGGAAATACAAGAAGAAATAGCGGAATTATTGATGTTTTCGATCTTTTAATATTCTGCTGCGTCATCTTTAGATGAATTTATTTTGTACGATAAGCACACTTTCCTGATGAAAAATCGAAAAGTATTCGTGATTTCCAGTAAAAAGAGTGGTCGATCATGGAAATACATGCAGAAATAGCGGAATTATTGATGTTTTCGATCTTTTAATATTCTGCTGCGTCATCTTTAGATGAATTTATTTTCTACGATAAGCTCACTTTCCTGATGAAAAATCGAAAAGTATTCGCGATTTCCAGTAAAAAGAGTGGTCGATCATGGAAATACATGCAGAAATAGCGGAATTATTGATGTTTTCGATCTTTTAATATTCTGCCGCGTCATCTTTAGATGAATTTATTTTCTACGATAAGCTCACTTTCCTGATGAAAAATCGAAAAGTATTCGTGATTTCCAGTAAAAAGAGTGGTCGATCATGGAAATACCTGCAGAAATAGCGGAATTATTGATGTTTTCGATCTCTTAATATTCTGCTGCGTCATCTTTAGATGAATTTTTTTTCTACGATAAGCTTACTTTCCTGATGAAAAATCGAAAAGTATTCGTGATTTCCAGTAAAAAGAGTGGTCGATCATGGAAATACATGCAGAAATAGCGGAATTATTGATTTTTTCGATCTTTTAATATTCTGCTGCGTCATCTTCAGATGAATTTATTTTCTACGATAAGCTCACTTTCCTGATGAAAAATCGAAAAGTATTCGTGATTTCCAGTAAAAAGAGTGGTCGATCATGGAAATACATGCAGAAATAGCGGAATTATTGATTTTTTCGATCTTTTAATATTCTGCTGCGTCATCTTTAGATGAATTTATTTTCTACGATAAGCTCACTTTCTTGATGAAAAATCGAAAAGTATTCGCGATTTCCATTTAAAAGAGTGGTCGATCATGGAAATACATGCAGAAATAGCGGAATTATTGATGTTTTCGATCTCTTAATATTCTGCTGCGTCATCTTTTGATGAATTTATTTTCTACGATAAGCTTACTTTCCTGATGAAAAATCGAAAAGTATTCGTGATTTCCAGTAAAAAGAGTGGTCGATCATGGAAATACATGCAGAAATAGCGGAATTATTGACGTTTTCGATCTTTTATCATTCTGCTGCGTCATCTTTAGATGAATTTATTTTCTACGATAAGCACACTTTCCTGATGAAAAATCGAAAAGTATTCGTGATTTCCAGTAAAAAGAGTGGTCGATCATGGAAATACATGCAGAAATAACGGAATTATTGATTTTTTCGATCTTTTATGATTCTGCTGCGTCATCTTTAGATGAATTTATTTTCTACGATAAGCACACTTTCCTGATGAAAAATCGAAAAGTATTCGTGATTTCCAGTAAAAAGAGTGGTCGATCATGGAAATACATGCACAAATAGCGGAATTATTGATGTTTTCGATTTTTTACTATTTCGCCGCGTCATTTTTAGATGAATTTATTTTCCACGATAAGCACCTTCTCTCGTTAATAAATTGAAAAGTATTCGCGATTTGCAGTAAAAAGAGTGGTCGATCATGGAAATACGTAGAGAATTAGTAGAATTATTGATTTTTTCGATTTTTTACAATTTTATTGCGTCATCTTGAGATTAACTTATTTTCCACGATAAGCACCTTCTCTCGTTAATAAATTTAAAAGTATTCGCGATTTCCAGTAAAAAGAGTGGTCGATCATGGAAATACATAGAGAATTAGTGGAATTATTGATTTTTTCGATTTTTTACAATTTTATTGCGTCATCTTGAGATTAACTTATTTTCCACGATAAGCACCTTCTCTCGTTAATAAATTGAAAAGGATTCGCGATTTCCAGTAAAAAGAGTGGTCGATCATGGAAATACATAGAGAATTAGTGGAATTATTGATTTTTTCGATTTTTTACAATTTTATTGCGTCATCTTGAGATTAACTTATTTTCCACGATAAGCACCTTCTCTCGTTAATAAATTGAAAAGGATTCGCGATTTCCAGTAAAAAGAGTGGTCGATCATGGAAATACATAGAGAATTAGTGGAATTATTGATTTTTTCGATTTTTTACAATTTTATTGCGTCATCTTGAGATTAACTTATTTTCCACGATAAGCACCTTCTCTCGTTAATAAATTTAAAAGTATTCGCGATTTCCAGTAAAAAGAGTGGTCGATCATGGAATGATCGAAAAAGATATGTACGTTGTTAAATCGATGACACCCTAAAATTGTAAAAACTGAAAAAATCGATAGTGCAGCTATTCTTCTACGCATTTTCATGATCTGCGTCTCTTTTTACTGGTAATCGCGGTTTCCTTTCATGATAAGCATCTTCCCTCGTTCAAAAATTGAAAAGCATTCGTGATTTCGTGCAAAAGATGTACATACATACATATACACATACATACGTACGTCCTTCACGAAAATGCGTGGAGAAATAGTGGAAATATCGATTTCTAAAGTTTTATCGCGTCAGGCATTGAAAAAATTTTTTTGGCCGATAAGCAACTTCTGTTGTAAAAGAATTGAAAAGTGCTCGTGATTCTCAGTTAAAAATGATGTTGATAATGGAAATGCGTGAAAAAATGGGGAATTATAGATTTCCAACGATTTCTAAGGTTTTATCGCGTCAGCCATTTAACAAATTATGTTGCACGATAAGCACCTTCTGTCACAAATAAGTTGAAAAGCTCGTGATTTTCGGCAAAAAGTAACGTTGATCGTGAAAATGCGTGGGAAAGGTTGTATATAATTACATATTGATTTCTATCCATTTGTTCAGTTTTATCGCGTCAGCTGTATAACGCGTTGCATTTCGTCTTGTGCTTCGGGTGTTTCGCAAAAAAATTGAGTGTAAAACTAATCCATAGTAATTGAACATCCTTTTTCATCTTTTCTCCACGAGTCTTCTTTGAACGACATTATTTCTAAACGTTTTAATACTTTTTCTGATTGGTGTGAACAATGGAATATTTCAGTTGGACTGTGTAGTTGGATAAAATGAATTTAAAGGTTTGTAAACTGGATACAAATAATATAAACTAGGTGAAAGTGAATAGTGAAGTATGTAAGTATTCTGTTATTAAAACTTTTTTCCTTATCTATTAAGTTCTATTCGACATAAGTATTTATTTGCAAGTAGAAGAGGACGACATGAACCATAAATGAAATTCTACATTAAGGAAATTAGAATAGGAAATTACAGTTTAAGAGTCATATTTTCTTCTATAAATTTATTTACTTAAACTATGCTGGCATTACATAGCTTTTATAGTCCACAATTTGCAAGACAAACTTATCTAATTTAATAATTCACTCCTTTAGATTGTTCCTTCACTACAGTGAACCATAATTTTTTTGTGGTAATTTCCTCAACAATGTCTGAATAAATGCTGAAAATAAGGAAAGAGAAATCATATTAATATATATTGACACATCGTACTCTAAAACACCAATTTGAAATAAAGGATGTATTGAAGAAAATATTTCTTTTATGTTAAACATATTTGCATATATATCTTGAAAGAAAGTAATCGCATCTCTGTTTTCAGGGTCCGCTAGTGTTGTTGGCATGGTATTTCATTGGGAACTGTGTATGTTATTCTCTGTACGCTGGTTAATTTCTTTAATGTGTCTATTCAACTTTTCTATTTCGTTATTTCTTTGTTGTAATTTCCTCATCAGTATCTGAATAAATGTTGAAGATAAAGAAGAAGAAATTATATTATTACATATTGATACATTGTACTCAACAACATTAATTTGAAATAAAGGATGTATTGAAGAAAATAAGGTTTAATGTTTCTTTTAATTGCTAATTGATTAAGATTTACAGAGTTTTTTTATAGTTTTAAACGCCGGTTTATTTCATTTTATTTGAGAATTTAACAAATATTTAATAACTATTGACAATGATAAACTCTCTTGTATCTTGTATCTCAATCTTTAGAAAATAATAGCAACATTATTTTTTAAGTAGAAATGAAATGTGTAATCTTAATAAAAAATGCGATTTTTCATTTCTGTAACTTAAAAACCAAACAAATAGAAACATAAAACGCGTTAAATAAACTATACATTTCCGTAAATGACTAAATATTTATTGTAATTCACTTTTACAAACGCAAACACTTTGAAATATTAACATTTCACCTTAAACATGACTCTAGTTATATCTTCTGAGAAAGTAAATGCATCTCTGTATTCAATACGTTTGCTGTTTGTCCAACAATTGCAATTTTCTCATCAAGATCTGAACAAATGCTGAAAACGAATAAATAAATATCAGCGTTATATACTGATACATTTATATTTTGCAAGTACAATTTGAAATAAAATATTCAATATTTCTTTTACCTTAAACATATATCCAGATCCATCGAACGAGAAAGTAAGTGCTTCTCTGTATTTAATATTTTTGCTGTTTGTCCTACAATTGTAATCTTCCCAACAAGATCTGAACAAATGCTGAAAATAAAGAAAAAAATTACATAGCGTTATATACTAATACATTTATATCTTACAACTACAACTACAATTTGAAATAAAATATTTAATATTTCTTTTACCTTAAACATGTATCCAGATCCATCGAACGAGAAAGTAAGTGCTTCTCTGTATTTAATATTTCTGCTGTTTGTCGTACAATTGTAATCTTCCCAACAAGATCTGAACAAATGCTGAACATAAAGAAAAAAATTACCTAGCGTTATATACTAATACATTTATATCTTACAACTACAACTACAATTTGAAATAAAATATTTAATATTTCTTTTACCTTAAACATATTTCCAGATTCATCGAGCGATGAAGTATGTGCTTCTCTGTATTAAATATTTTTGCTGTTTGTCCTATAATTGTAGTCATCCCATCAATGTTTAAAAAAAGACAGAATATAAAGAAAATGATATCATAGTATTATATATTGATACACTGTATTTAGCAACTTTAATTTCAAATAAAACATTTAATATTTCTCTTACCTTAAACATGTTTCCAGTTATATCTTGTGAGAAAGTAAATGCGTCTTTGTATTCAATACGTTTGCTGTTTGTCCAACAATTGCAATTTTCCCATCAAGATCTGGACAAATGCTGAAAATGAATAAATAAATATCAGCGTTATATACTGATACATTTATATTTTGCAAGTACAATTTGAAATAAAATATTCAATATTTCTTTTACCTTAAACATATATCCAGATCCATCGAACGAGAAAGTAAGTGCTTCTCTGTATTTAATATTTTTGCTGTTTGTCCTACAATTGTAATCTTCCCAACAAGATCTGAACAAATGCTGAAAATAAAGAAAAAAATTACATAGCATTATATACTAATACATTTATATCTTACAACTACAACTACAATTTGAAATAAAATATTTAATATTTCTTTTACCTTAAAAATATTTCCAGATTCATCGAGCGATGAAGTATGTGCTTCTCTGTATTAAATATTTTTGCTGTTTGTCCTATAATTGTAGTCATCCCATCAATGTTTAAAAAAAGACAGAATATAAAGAAAATGATATCATAGTATTATATATTGATACACTGTATTTAGCAACTTTAATTTCAAATAAAACATTTAATATTTTTCTTACCTTAAACATGTTTCCAGTTATATCTTGTGAGAAAGTAAATGCATCTCTGTATTCAATACGTTTGCTGTTTGTCCAACAATTGCAATTTTCCCATCAAGATCTGAACAAATGCTGAAAAAAAAGAAAAAAATTACATAACGTTATATACTAATACATTTATATCTTACAATTACTACTATAATTTGAAATAAAATATGTAATGTTTCTTTTACCTTAAATATATTTCCAGAACCATCGAACGATGAAGTATGTGCTTCTCTGTATTCAATATTTTTGGTTTTTGTCATTGCATTTCATTGGAAACTGTACGTTTACTTCTATGTTTCTGAACGTCTTCACTTTAACCTATACCTGTCAAACATTATAGTATTTCCAATAATATTTGTACGATTCTTCTGGTAGCTTTCCCTTATTGGGATGACTGTCGCTGCTTACATCAATTAAAGACTATGGAAACAGAAAACGCAATGGAATTTAGAAAGTTAGTACATATACTTTTAGCTCACTAAAGTGCTTATTAAATAATGGTAAACACAATCTAATTTTCCTTGTGGATTTTACTTACTCTGTTATTGAGAAATCTCTCTTATATGCTTCTGTTCTTGTTGTTAACAATTAAATACCACTTTATAAAGATAGCGTTATTGATGTACCATATCACGCTAAGAATTATAATTATTCTGCTAAGAACTATTATGGTTCTAATGTGTGCACAAACGTATTACAAGGCAACATTACTGTGTCTTGTGCATTATCTCCTGCAATATTTGGTCTAATTTTTTTTCACTTTTGTAATTACTGGTATCCAGCTATTTCTCTCTATAACCTATACCTGTCAAAATATAGATACTTATATTATTGATTGTTATTTGCACAAAAAATAAACATTTATCTAAGTTTGTATTATAAAATGCACACTCAAACACCATTTCCATATTATTTTTCTCACAACGGCCCGGAATTTTTCTCAATAATTATTCTTAATTGCAAATACGTTATTGTTCCCCCAAGCAAGAAATGCGTAAAAAACCACATTCAAATTAAGTTCAGGTTCACATTTAATAGATTTCCAATAATAAATAAACATACCACAATACCGTATCATAATACAATATCACCATACGTAGACTTCGAGATGCAATTATTATTAAATTTACGCCGTCCAAACGTAACGAATCCAACCGGCACAAGACCAACCGGCACGGAGTCCAATCGGCACGCAGTCCAAACGGCACGGGTCCTACCGGTACGGTGTCCAAACGGCACGGAGTCCAAACGGCACGAGTCCAATCGGCACGGAGTCCAAACGACACGAGTCCAATCGGCACGGAGTCCAATCGGGACGTGTCCAATCGGGACAGTCCAATCGGGACGTGTCCAATCGGTCGGAGTCCAAGTGGGACACCCCCTTAAAACTGTGCAAAAGCAGCGGTTTGGGGCACGAAACGCACGTTTTGCGTCAAAACTGTGCAAAACAGCGTTTTGGTGCACGAAACGCACGTTTTGCGTCAAAACTGTGCAAAACAGCGTTTTGGGGCACGAAACGCACGTTTTGCGTCAAAACTGTGCAAAAGCCGCGTTTTGGGGCACGAAACGCACGTTTCGTTGCAAAAGCAGCGTTTTGGTGCACGAAACGCACGTTTTGCGTCAAAACTGTGCAAAAGCAGCGTTTTGGTGCACGAAACGCACGTTTTGCGTCAAAACTGTGCAAATACAGCGTTTTGGGGCACGAAACGCACGTTTTGCGTCAAAACTGTGCAAAACAGCGTTTTGGTGCACGAAACGCACGTTTAGCGTCAAAACTGTGCAAAAGCAGCGTTTTGGTGCACGAAACGCACGTTTTGCGTCAAAACTGTGCAAAACAGCGTTTTGGGGCACGAATCGCACGTTTTGCGTTAAAACTGTGCAAAAGCAGCGTTTTGGTGCACGAAACGCACGTTTTGCGTCAAAACTGTGCAAAAGCAGCGTTTTGGGGCACGAAACGCACGTTTTGCGTCAAAACTTTGCAAAACAGCGTTTTGGTGCACGAAACGCACATTTTGCGTCAAAACTGTGCAAAAGCAGCGTTTTGGTGCACGAAACGCACGTTTTGCGTCAAAACTGTGCAAAAGCAGCGTTTTGGGGCACGAAACGCACGTTTTGCGTCAAAACTGTGCAAAAGCAGCGTTTTGGTGCACGAAACGCACGTTTCGTTGCAAAAGCAGCGTTTTGGTGCACGAAACGCACGTTTTGCGTCAAAACTGTGCAAAAGCAGCGTTTTGGTGCACGAAACGCACGTTTTGCGTCAAAACTGTGCAAATACAGCGTTTTGGGGCACGAAACGCACGTTTTGCGTCAAAACTGTGCAAAACAGCGTTTTGGTGCACGAAACGCACGTTTAGCGTCAAAACTGTGCAAAAGCAGCGTTTTGGGGCACGAAACGCACGTTTTGCGTTAAAACTGTGCAAAAGCAGCGGTTTGGGGCACGAAACGCACGTTTTGCGTCAAAACTGTGCAAAACAGCGTTTTGGTGCACGAAACGCACGTTTTGCGTCAAAACTGTGCAAAACAGCGTTTTGGGGCACGAAACGCACGTTTTGCGTCAAAACTGTGCAAAAGCCGCGTTTTGGGGCACGAAACGCACGTTTCGTTGCAAAAGCAGCGTTTTGGTGCACGAAACGCACGTTTTGCGTCAAAACTGTGCAAAAGCAGCGTTTTGGTGCACGAAACGCACGTTTTGCGTCAAAACTGTGCAAATACAGCGTTTTGGGGCACGAAACGCACGTTTTGCGTCAAAACTGTGCAAAACAGCGTTTTGGTGCACGAAACGCACGTTTAGCGTCAAAACTGTGCAAAAGCAGCGTTTTGGTGCACGAAACGCACGTTTTGCGTCAAAACTGTGCAAAACAGCGTTTTGGGGCACGAATCGCACGTTTTGCGTTAAAACTGTGCAAAAGCAGCGTTTTGGTGCACGAAACGCACGTTTTGCGTCAAAACTGTGCAAAAGCAGCGTTTTGGTGCACGAAACGCACGTTTTGCGTCAAAACTGTGCAAATACAGCGTTTTGGGGCACGAAACGCACGTTTTGCGTCAAAACTGTGCAAAAGCAGCGTTTTGGTGCACGAAACGCACGTTTTGCGTCAAAACTGTGCAAAAGCAGCGTTTTGGTGCATGAAACGCACGTTTCGTTGCAAAAGCAGCGTTTTGGTGCACGAAACGCACGTTTAGCGTCAAAACTGTGCAAAAGCAGCGTTTTGGGGCACGAAACGCACGTTTTGCGTCAAAACTGTGCAAAAGCAGCGTTTTGGGGCACGAAACGCACGTTTTGCGTTAAAACTGTGCAAAAGCAGCGGTTTGGGGCACGAAACGCACGTTTTGCGTCAAAACTGTGCAAAACAGCGTTTTGGTGCACGAAACGCACGTTTTGCGTCAAAACTGTGCAAAACAGCGTTTTGGGGCACGAAACGCACGTTTTGCGTCAAAACTGTGCAAAAGCCGCGTTTTGGGGCACGAAACGCACGTTTCGTTGCAAAAGCAGCGTTTTGGTGCACGAAACGCACGTTTTGCGTCAAAACTGTGCAAAAGCAGCGTTTTGGTGCACGAAACGCACGTTTTGCGTCAAAACTGTGCAAAACAGCGTTTTGGTGCACGAAACGCACGTTTTGCGTCAAAACTGTGCAAAACAGCGTTTTGGTGCACGAAACGCACGTTTAGCGTCAAAACTGTGCAAAAGCAGCGTTTTGGGGCACGAAACGCACGTTTTGCGTCAAAACTGTGCAAAAGCAGCGTTTTGGGGCACGAAACGCACGTTTTGCGTCAAAACTGTGCAAAAGCAGCGTTTTGGTGCACGAAACGCACGTTTTGCGTCAAAACTGTGCAAAACAGCGTTTTGGTGCACGAAACGCACGTTTTGCGTCAAAACTGTGCAAAAGCCGCGTTTTGGGGCACGAAACGCACGTTTCGTTGCAAAAGCAGCGTTTTGGTGCACGAAACGCACGTTTAGCGTCAAAACTGTGCAAAAGCAGCGTTTTGGTGCACGAAACGCACGTTTAGCGTCAAAACTGTGCAAAAGCAGCGTTTTGGTGCACGAAACGCACGTTTTGCGTCAAAACTGTGCAAAAGCAGCGTTTTGGTGCACGAAACGCACGTTTTGCGTCAAAACTGTGCAAAAGCAGCGTTTTGGGGCACGAAACGCACGTTTTGCGTCAAAACTGTGCAAAAGCAGCGTTTTGGTGCACGAAACGCACGTTTCGTTGCAAAAGCAGCGTTTTGGTGCACGAAACGCACGTTTAGCGTCAAAACTGTGCAAAAGCAGCGTTTTGGGGCACGAAACGCACGTTTTGCGTCAAAACTGTGCAAAAGCAGCGTTTTGGGGCACGAAACGCACGTTTTGCGTCAAAACTGTGCAAAAGCCGCGTTTTGGGGCACGAAACGCACGTTTCGTTGCAAAAGCAGCGTTTTGGTGCACGAAACGCACGTTTAGCGTCAAAACTGTGCAAAAGCAGCGTTTTGGTGCACGAAACGCACGTTTTGCGTCAAAACTGTGCAAAAGCAGCGTTTTGGGGCACGAAACGCACGTTTTGCGTCAAAACTGTGCAAAAGCCGCGTTTTGGGGCACGAAACGCACGTTTCGTTGCAAAAGCAGCGTTTTGGTGCACGAAACGCACGTTTAGCGTCAAAACTGTGCAAAAGCAGCGTTTTGGTGCACGAAACGCACGTTTTGCGTCAAAACTGTGCAAAAGCAGCGTTTTGGTGCACGAAACGCACGTTTTGCGTCAAAACTGTGCAAAAGCAGCGTTTTGGTGCACGAAACGCACGTTTTGCGTCAAAACTGTGCAAATGCAGCGTTTTGGGGCACGAAACGCACGTTTTGCGTCAAAACTGTGCAAAAGCAGCGTTTTGGGGCACGAAACGCACGTTTTGCGTCAAAACTGTGCAAAAGCAGCGTTTTGGGGCACGAAACGCACGTTTTGCGTTAAAACTGTGCAAAAGCAGCGGTTTGGGGCACGAAACGCACGTTTTGCGTCAAAACTGTGCAAAACAGCGTTTTGGTGCACGAAACGCACGTTTTGCGTCAAAACTGTGCAAAACAGCGTTTTGGGGCACGAAACGCACGTTTTGCGTCAAAACTGTGCAAAAGCCGCGTTTCGGGGCACGAAACGCACGTTTCGTTGCAAAAGCAGCGTTTTGGTGCACGAAACGCACGTTTTGCGTCAAAACTGTGCAAAAGCAGCGTTTTGGTGCACGAAACGCACGTTTTGCGTCAAAACTGTGCAAATACAGCGTTTTGGGGCACGAAACGCACGTTTTGCGTCAAAACTGTGCAAAACAGCGTTTTGGTGCACGAAACGCACGTTTAGCGTCAAAACTGTGCAAAAGCAGCGTTTTGGTGCACGAAACGCACGTTTTGCGTCAAAACTGTGCAAAACAGCGTTTTGGGGCACGAATCGCACGTTTTGCGTTAAAACTGTGCAAAAGCAGCGTTTTGGTGCACGAAACGCACGTTTTGCGTCAAAACTGTGCAAAAGCAGCGTTTTGGGGCACGAAACGCACGTTTTGCGTCAAAACTTTGCAAAACAGCGTTTTGGTGCACGAAACGCACATTTTGCGTCAAAACTGTGCAAAAGCAGCGTTTTGGTGCACGAAACGCACGTTTTGCGTCAAAACTGTGCAAAAGCAGCGTTTTGGGGCACGAAACGCACGTTTTGCGTCAAAACTGTGCAAAAGCAGCGTTTTGGTGCACGAAACGCACGTTTCGTTGCAAAAGCAGCGTTTTGGTGCACGAAACGCACGTTTTGCGTCAAAACTGTGCAAAAGCAGCGTTTTGGTGCACGAAACGCACGTTTTGCGTCAAAACTGTGCAAATACAGCGTTTTGGGGCACGAAACGCACGTTTTGCGTCAAAACTGTGCAAAACAGCGTTTTGGTGCACGAAACGCACGTTTAGCGTCAAAACTGTGCAAAAGCAGCGTTTTGGGGCACGAAACGCACGTTTTGCGTTAAAACTGTGCAAAAGCAGCGGTTTGGGGCACGAAACGCACGTTTTGCGTCAAAACTGTGCAAAACAGCGTTTTGGTGCACGAAACGCACGTTTTGCGTCAAAACTGTGCAAAACAGCGTTTTGGGGCACGAAACGCACGTTTTGCGTCAAAACTGTGCAAAAGCCGCGTTTTGGGGCACGAAACGCACGTTTCGTTGCAAAAGCAGCGTTTTGGTGCACGAAACGCACGTTTTGCGTCAAAACTGTGCAAATACAGCGTTTTGGGGCACGAAACGCACGTTTTGCGTCAAAACTGTGCAAAACAGCGTTTTGGTGCACGAAACGCACGTTTAGCGTCAAAACTGTGCAAAAGCAGCGTTTTGGTGCACGAAACGCACGTTTTGCGTCAAAACTGTGCAAAACAGCGTTTTGGGGCACGAATCGCACGTTTTGCGTTAAAACTGTGCAAAAGCAGCGTTTTGGTGCACGAAACGCACGTTTTGCGTCAAAACTGTGCAAAAGCAGCGTTTTGGTGCACGAAACGCACGTTTTGCGTCAAAACTGTGCAAATACAGCGTTTTGGGGCACGAAACGCACGTTTTGCGTCAAAACTGTGCAAAACAGCGTTTTGGTGCACGAAACGCACGTTTAGCGTCAAAACTGTGCAAAAGCAGCGTTTTGGGGCACGAAACGCACGTTTTGCGTCAAAACTGTGCAAAAGCAGCGTTTTGGTGCACGAAACGCACGTTTTGCGTCAAAACTGTGCAAAACAGCGTTTTGGTGCACGAAACGCACGTTTTGCGTCAAAACTGTGCAAAAGCAGCGTTTTGGGGCACGAAACGCACGTTTTGCGTCAAAACTGTGCAAAAGCAGCGTTTTGGTGCACGAAACGCACGTTTTGCGTCAAAACTGTGCAAAAGCAGCGTTTTGGGGCACGAAACGCACGTTTTGCGTCAAAACTGTGCAAAAGCAGCGTTTTGGTGCACGAAACGCACGTTTCGTTGCAAAAGCAGCGTTTTGGTGCACGAAACGCACGTTTAGCGTCAAAACTGTGCAAAAGCAGCGTTTTGGGGCACGAAACGCACGTTTTGCGTCAAAACTGTGCAAAAGCAGCGTTTTGGGGCACGAAACGCACGTTTTGCGTTAAAACTGTGCAAAAGCAGCGGTTTGGGGCACGAAACGCACGTTTTGCGTCAAAACTGTGCAAAACAGCGTTTTGGTGCACGAAACGCACGTTTTGCGTCAAAACTGTGCAAAACAGCGTTTTGGGGCACGAAACGCACGTTTTGCGTCAAAACTGTGCAAAAGCCGCGTTTTGGGGCACGAAACGCACGTTTCGTTGCAAAAGCAGCGTTTTGGTGCACGAAACGCACGTTTTGCGTCAAAACTGTGCAAAAGCAGCGTTTTGGTGCACGAAACGCACGTTTTGCGTCAAAACTGTGCAAAACAGCGTTTTGGTGCACGAAACGCACGTTTTGCGTCAAAACTGTGCAAAACAGCGTTTTGGTGCACGAAACGCACGTTTAGCGTCAAAACTGTGCAAAAGCAGCGTTTTGGGGCACGAAACGCACGTTTTGCGTCAAAACTGTGCAAAAGCAGCGTTTTGGGGCACGAAACGCACGTTTTGCGTCAAAACTGTGCAAAAGCAGCGTTTTGGTGCACGAAACGCACGTTTTGCGTCAAAACTGTGCAAAACAGCGTTTTGGTGCACGAAACGCACGTTTTGCGTCAAAACTGTGCAAAAGCCGCGTTTTGGGGCACGAAACGCACGTTTCGTTGCAAAAGCAGCGTTTTGGTGCACGAAACGCACGTTTAGCGTCAAAACTGTGCAAAAGCAGCGTTTTGGTGCACGAAACGCACGTTTAGCGTCAAAACTGTGCAAAAGCAGCGTTTTGGTGCACGAAACGCACGTTTTGCGTCAAAACTGTGCAAAAGCAGCGTTTTGGTGCACGAAACGCACGTTTTGCGTCAAAACTGTGCAAAAGCAGCGTTTTGGGGCACGAAACGCACGTTTTGCGTCAAAACTGTGCAAAAGCAGCGTTTTGGTGCACGAAACGCACGTTTCGTTGCAAAAGCAGCGTTTTGGTGCACGAAACGCACGTTTAGCGTCAAAACTGTGCAAAAGCAGCGTTTTGGGGCACGAAACGCACGTTTTGCGTCAAAACTGTGCAAAAGCAGCGTTTTGGGGCACGAAACGCACGTTTTGCGTCAAAACTGTGCAAAAGCCGCGTTTTGGGGCACGAAACGCACGTTTCGTTGCAAAAGCAGCGTTTTGGTGCACGAAACGCACGTTTAGCGTCAAAACTGTGCAAAAGCAGCGTTTTGGTGCACGAAACGCACGTTTTGCGTCAAAACTGTGCAAAAGCAGCGTTTTGGGGCACGAAACGCACGTTTTGAGTCAAAACTGTGCAAAAGCAGCGTTTTGGGGCACGAAACGCACATTTTGCGTCAAAACTGTGCAAAAGCAGCGTTTTGGGGCACGAAACGCACGTTTTGCGTCAAAACTGTGCAAAAGCCGCGTTTTGGGGCACGAAACGCACGTTTCGTTGCAAAAGCAGCGTTTTGGTGCACGAAACGCACGTTTAGCGTCAAAACTGTGCAAAAGCAGCGTTTTGGTGCACGAAACGCACGTTTTGCGTCAAAACTGTGCAAAAGCAGCGTTTTGGTGCACGAAACGCACGTTTTGCGTCAAAACTGTGCAAAAGCAGCGTTTTGGGGCACGAAACGCACGTTTTGCGTCAAAACTGTGCAAAAGCCGCGTTTTGGGGCACGAAACGCACGTTTCGTTGCAAAAGCAGCGTTTTGGTGCACGAAACGCACGTTTAGCGTCAAAACTGTGCAAAAGCAGCGTTTTGGTGCACGAAACGCACGTTTTGCGTCAAAACTGTGCAAAAGCAGCGTTTTGGTGCACGAAACGCACGTTTTGCGTCAAAACTGTGCAAATGCAGCGTTTTGGGGCACGAAACGCACGTTTTGCGTCAAAACTGTGCAAAAGCAGCGTTTTGGGGCACGAAACGCACATTTTGCGTCAAAACTGTGCAAAAGCAGCGTTTTGGGGCACGAAACGCACGTTTTGCGTCAAAACTGTGCAAAAGCCGCGTTTTGGGGCACGAAACGCACGTTTCGTTGCAAAAGCAGCGTTTTGGTGCACGAAACGCACGTTTAGCGTCAAAACTGTGCAAAAGCAGCGTTTTGGTGCACGAAACGCACGTTTTGCGTCAAAACTGTGCAAAAGCAGCGTTTTGGTGCACGAAACGCACGTTTTGCGTCAAAACTGTGCAAAAGCAGCGTTTTGGGGCACGAAACGCACGTTTTGCGTCAAAACTGTGCAAAAGCAGCGTTTTGGTGCACGAAACGCACGTTTCGTTGCAAAAGCAGCGTTTTGGTGCACGAAACGCACGTTTAGCGTCAAAACTGTGCAAAAGCAGCGTTTTGGGGCACGAAACGCACGTTTTGCGTCAAAACTGTGCAAAAGCAGCGTTTTGGGGCACGAAACGCACGTTTTGCGTCAAAACTGTGCAAAAGCCGCGTTTTGGGGCACGAAACGCACGTTTCGTTGCAAAAGCAGCGTTTTGGTGCACGAAACGCACGTTTAGCGTCAAAACTGTGCAAAAGCAGCGTTTTGGTGCACGAAACGCACGTTTTGCGTCAAAACTGTGCAAAAGCAGCGTTTTGGTGCACGAAACGCACGTTTTGCGTCAAAACTGTGCAAATGCAGCGTTTTGGGGCACGAAACGCACGTTTTGCGTCAAAACTGTGCAAAAGCAGCGTTTTGGGGCACGAAACGCACGTTTTGCGTCAAAACTGTGCAAAAGCAGCGTTTTGGGGCACGAAACGCACGTTTTGCGTTAAAACTGTGCAAAAGCAGCGGTTTGGGGCACGAAACGCACGTTTTGCGTCAAAACTGTGCAAAACAGCGTTTTGGTGCACGAAACGCACGTTTTGCGTCAAAACTGTGCAAAAGCCGCGTTTTGGGGCACGAAACGCACGTTTCGTTGCAAAAGCAGCGTTTTGGTGCACGAAACGCACGTTTTGCGTCAAAACTGTGCAAAAGCAGCGTTTTGGTGCACGAAACGCACGTTTTGCGTCAAAACTGTGCAAAAGCAGCGTTTTGGTGCACGAAACGCACGTTTTGCGTCAAAACTGTGCAAAACAGCGTTTTGGTGCACGAAACGCACGTTTAGCGTCAAAACTGTGCAAAAGCAGCGTTTTGGTGCACGAAACGCACGTTTTGCGTCAAAACTGTGCAAAAGCAGCGTTTTGGTGCACGAAACGCACGTTTTGCGTCAAAACTGTGCAAATACAGCGTTTTGGTGCACGAAACGCACGTTTTGCGTCAAAACTGTGCAAAAGCAGCGTTTTGGTGCACGAAACGCACGTTTTGCGTCAAAACTGTGCAAATACAGCGTTTTGGGGCACGAAACGCACGTTTTGCGTCAAAACTGTGCAAAACAGCGTTTTGGTCCACGAAACGCACGTTTTGCGTCAAAACTGTGCAAAACAGCGTTTTGGGGCACGAAACGCACGTTTTGCGTCAAAACTGTGCAAAAGCAGCGTTTTGGGGCACGAAACGCACGTTTTGCGTCAAAACTGTGCAAAAGCAGCGTTTTGGTGCACGAAACGCACGTTTCGTTGCAAAAGCAGCGTTTTGGTGCACGAAACGCACGTTTTGAGTCAAAACTGTGCAAAAGCAGCGTTTTGGTGCACGAAACGCACGTTTTGCGTCAAAACTGTGCAAAAGCAGCGTTTTGGGGCACGAAACGCACGTTTTGCGTCAAAACTGTGCAAAACAGCGTTTTGGTGCACGAAACGCACGTTTTGCGTCAAAACTGTGCAAAAGCAGCGTTTTGGGGCACGAAACGCACGTTTTGCGTCAAAACTGTGCAAAAGCAGCGTTATGGTGCACGAAACGCACGTTTTGCGTCAAAACTGTGCAAAACAGCGTTTTGGGGCACGAATCGCACGTTTTGCGTTAAAACTGTGCAAAAGCAGCGGTTTGGGGCACGAAACGCACGTTTTGCGTCAAAACTGTGCAAAACAGCGTTTTGGGGCACGAAACGCACGTTTTGCGTCAAAACTGTGCAAAACAGCGTTTTGGTGCACGAAACGCACGTTTTGCGTCAAAACTGTGCAAAAGCCGCGTTTTGGGGCACGAAACGCACGTTTCGTTGCAAAAGCAGCGTTATGGTGCACGAAACGCACGTTTAGCGTCAAAACTGTGCAAAAGCAGCGTTTTGGTGCACGAAACGCACGTTTTGCGTCAAAACTGTGCAAAAGCAGCGTTTTGGTGCACGAAACGCACGTTTTGCGTCAAAACTGTGCAAATACAGCGTTTTGGGGCACGAAACGCACGTTTTGCGTCAAAACTGTGCAAAACAGCGTTTTGGTGCACGAAACGCACGTTTAGCGTCAAAACTGTGCAAAAGCAGCGTTTTGGGGCACGAAACGCACGTTTTGCGTCAAAACTGTGCAAAAGCAGCGTTTTGGTGCACGAAACGCACGTTTTGCGTCAAAACTGTGCAAAAGCAGCGTTTTGGGGCACGAAACGCACGTTTAGCGTCAAAACTGTGCAAAAGCAGCGTTTTGGGGCACGAAACGCACGTTTTGCGTCAAAACTGTGCAAAAGCAGCGTTTTGGGGCACGAAACGCACGTTTTGCGTTAAAACTGTGCAAAAGCAGCGGATTGGGGCACGAAACGCACGTTTTGCGTCAAAACTGTGCAAAAGCAGCGTTTTGGTGCACGAAACGCACGTTTCGTTGCAAAAGCAGCGTTTTGGTGCACGAAACGCACGTTTAGCGTCAAAACTGTGCAAAAGCAGCGTTTTGGGGCACGAAACGCACGTTTTGCGTCAAAACTGTGCAAAAGCAGCGTTTTGGGGCACGAAACGCACGTTTTGCGTTAAAACTGTGCAAAAGCAGCGGTTTGGGGCACGAAACGCACGTTTTGCGTCAAAACTGTGCAAAACAGCGTTTTGGTGCACGAAACGCACGTTTTGCGTCAAAACTGTGCAAAACAGCGTTTTGGGGCACGAAACGCACGTTTTGCGTCAAAACTGTGCAAAAGCCGCGTTTTGGGGCACGAAACGCACGTTTCGTTGCAAAAGCAGCGTTTTGGTGCACGAAACGCACGTTTTGCGTCAAAACTGTGCAAAAGCAGCGTTTTGGTGCACGAAACGCACGTTTTGCGTCAAAACTGTGCAAATACAGCGTTTTGGGGCACGAAACGCACGTTTTGCGTCAAAACTGTGCAAAACAGCGTTTTGGTGCACGAAACGCACCGTTTAGCGTCAAAACTGTGCAAAAGCAGCGTTTTGGGGCACGAAACGCACGTTTTGCGTCAAAAACTGTGCAAAAGCAGCGTTTTGGTGCACGAAACGCACGTTTTGCGTCAAAACTGTGCAAAACAGCGTTTTGGTGCACGAAACGCACGTTTTGCGTCAAAACTGTGCAAAAGCAGCGTTTTGGGGCACGAAACGCACGTTTTGCGTCAAAACTGTGCAAAAGCAGCGTTTTGGTGCACGAAACGCACGTTTTGCGTTAAAACTGTGCAAAAGCAGCGGTTTGGGGCACGAAACGCACGTTTTGCGCACGTTTTGC